>JAKOOJ010000067.1:1426797-1819924 GCA_022577455.1 Arizona elegans | reverse complement strand
TTTCTGGAATTTAATGCATGTATTCCATGCTGCTGATAGGAAATTAAATACTTTGACTTTGGCATTTTTTCTATTCCTGTGCTGGAGTTTTTCCTTGACTCGAGAGAGAGAGGGAGAGATGATCAAAACACAACTTATGTATAGCATTGTCCAGAAAGAGAAAACTTGACAATAAATGATAAAAGATCATTCAGTTTTGTATGATTTTGGCAGATAGTAATGTATAGTAGATGTGTGCTATTTGAAACATGTATCTGTTCCATTACAGCATGGGGAAAGTATAATTAGAACATGGTTGTTGTTGCAAAGTCATGTCCGACCCATCAAGACCACATGGGGGTTTCTCCAGGCCTTCCTGTCCTCTATCATCCTCTGGAGTCCATTTACGCTCACGTGGACTGCTTCAGTGACTCCGTCCAGCCACATCGTTCTCTGCTGTCCCTTTCTTCTTTTGTCCTCAATCTTTCCCAGCATTAGGCTCTTCTCCAGGGAGTCCTTCCTTCTCATTAGGTGGCCAAAGTATTTGAGTTTCATCTTCAGAATCTGGCCTCCTAAAGAGCAGTCAGGGTTGATCTCCTCTAGGATTGACTGGTTTGATCACCTTGCAGTCCAAGGGACTCGCAGGAGTCTTCTCCAGTACCAAAGTTCAAAGACCTCAATTCTTTGGCGCTCAGCCTTTCTCATCGTTCAACGTTCACATACATTGCCATACATTGCAACTGGGAAAAACATCGCCTTGACTATACACACTTTAATTAGAAGATAGAACATAGAATAATAGGGTTGGAAGGGAGTCAGAGATCTTCTAGTCCAACTCTTTTGACCCCTGGCAGGAGAATTTATACCATTCAATATATCATTTATATCAGCCCAGGAAAATATTATGACATGATTTTATATGTTGCAATCATTTGTTCATCCATTCATATGAATGCATCTGAGATTGTTGCAGGAGGCATTCATGAAAAAAGGAAAGAAAGAAAGAAAGAAAGAAAGAAAGAAAAGAAAGAAAGAAAGAAAGAAAGAAAGAAAGAAAGACCTACTATGGAGACTGAATATATATATGATGAGAGCTAAATAGCTTGAAATAGATCTATACTAGTCTCCCTTTATTTCTTTATCAGCGAAATATACATATATACATACATATATATACATATATATATATATATATATATATATATATATATATATATATATATATATATATATATATATATATATTATAAGTTTTTATTTTATTTTATAACAAAATTCCAATTTCAATTGAACAGTGTGTTGTCTGGGTACAAATCATTTTACGAAATAAGAGTCAAAGTGTTTCCAACAGTATTCATTGCATTAGTATAAGTTATATTATTATTATTATTATTATTATTATTATTATTATTATTATTATTATTATTATTGTTGTTGTTAACAACAACAACAATAGCAATAATATTTGTTTAACCAATTTAACATGCCTTCCTTATATCACTGGTCCTTCCATATATTTCCCTGTTTCTAGCTCCTGTTTTTGTCAGCTAACCATTGATAAAATAAGTCCCATGTAAAAAAAATATATATTGTTTCTTTCTTTTCCTTAATTATAAGTGTCAGCCAATCCATTTCTGCACATTCTAGTATTTTTTAAATCACCTTTTCATCTGTTGGGATCTCTTCACTTTTCCATTATTGTGCAAATACTATTCTAGCTGCAGTCAGTACATGTAAAATCAAATGTACATTCCCTTTATTATATTTGTCTGGTAAAATGCCCAACAAGAATGCCTCTGGTTTCAAACTAATCTGCTGTTTTATCATTTTTTTCCAGCCATGTATGTATTTTTGTCCAATATTTTTTCACTTTTTGGCATGTCCACCACATATGATAGTATGAACCAGGTGTTTGCTGGCATTTCCAACATTTTACTCATTTATCCTTAAACATCTTTGCTAACCTTGAGGGCAGTAAAGTGGCATCTATAAAACATTGTATAAATAAGATTCTGAATCTGTTATATTTAATTAGACAAGAATTGATAAGAGGTGGCATTAAGAAGATAAATGTGGACATTTGATCCAGGGTGAATTATTTTTCACTTTTGGGATAATTTGGGTTAGTTAAGATGCCACAGCAAACTTTCTACGAGTGGATTACAATAACTGTTTGTTAACAGAGAGTTTTGAAACTATAATCTTGTCTTTTTTTTAATCATTTTTCTTCCTGTTAACTTTTTTGGTCATTAATATAATATACAGAAAAGTTAATAATTTGCAAATAGATTTATTAGTTTAAAGATTTGGGGTGGGGCTGTTTTGCAAGGGGTGGGAATCAATATTATAATAATGTATTAGTACTGAATTAAGGGGAAGAGTATGTATCTCTGTGTTGGGTTTATTTCTTTTTGATGAACTTTTCTTATCATGTCTTGGTTGTTTTGTGTTTTCTTTTGTTTTTTGGTCCTTTTCTGCATATTTTTTGGAGTTTTGTATTTTAACCTTCTTTTGAATAAAATAAAATAAAATAAATCATGGGAATTTAGGGGAAAAATATCCTCTGATAGGCAAAGGATCTTTGGAATTAAGTCTTATTGAAATAAGTGTGTTTAGTCTTGAAGAAACAGGAGTAAGATTGCATTAAACATTAGAATAGAATAGAATAGAATAGAATAGAATAGAATAGAATAGAATAGAATAGAATAGAATAGAATAGAATAGAATAGAATTCTTTATTGGCCAAGTGTGATTGGACACACAAGGAATTTGTCTTTGGTGCATATGCTCTCAGTGTACATACAGAAAAATAAAATACATTCATCAAGAATCATAAGGTACAACACTTAATGATAGTCATTAGGTTCAAATAAGCTTGCATCAAATAGAGGTGGCAAAATACGACTCAAACTCACATTTCAGTATTAAAACACTTAATTTACCACTGTTGCACCCATAACTGAAACAAAAATAAGTTCTTTAAGAACTGTAGTTCTGAATTTAAAAATACGAGAGTCAACACATATGTATATATTCCTAAAGGTACAAAAATATAGAAGGAAGACGATTGCATAATCTGTGCACACTGGGCAACAGAGTACACAGAGAAAGAGAGAAAGGGAAAAAAAAGTATAGCATGAACTACAAAAAAGAAAAAAGAAAGAAAGAAAGAAGCAGGTTTCAGTTTCAATCAAGCAAATTTTGTAAAACAGGAGATGGAGAAAAATCATAATTGACAGGATAGCATCCAACTAAAGAGCAGAATTTTCCAGTCATTGCACTTAAAGGATGGCACAACCGGATGCATTAACCTGCTTACTGAATTAGCCCATTTTATGAGATCTCATAATAGACGCAAAAAATAAACTAACCAAGGGAGCTGGATTTGTTCAAACATATGGAACCCCCTCGCCAGTTGCTGCAGTGGGTTACTACCGGCTCGCCCCGGTTCGGCAGGAGGCTCCGCCCACCAAAACAGGCTGCGTATGGACTCCTTGGAGGGGTGATGTGGGCAGGGCCAGACAGGAGTGGGATTTGGGGATTCTCTGAACTGCACATAATCTTAGCTAGAGGTTCTCCCGAACTCCTGCGAACCCCCAGCAGCCCACTCCTGGGTCCTTGTGAGCTCTGTTTTTGCTGGATGAAGCACCATGGGCCAGCCTTTTGCTATTTTGAGGGCGGCCCCAACAGGCCAGATCCAAGCACCCCATGAGCCAGATCCTTTCAGCAGGTTCTGACCAGTTCTGGAGAACCGGTAGCGGAAACTTTGAGTAGTTCGGAAAACCGGTAGTAAAAATTCTGACTGGCCCCACCCCCATCTATTCTCTGCTTCCCAAGTCCCAGCTGATAAGGGAGGAAATGGGGATTTTGCAGTATCCTTCCCCTGGAGTGAGGAGGGAATAGAGATTTTGCAGGATCCTTCCCCTGGACTGGGAAGGGAATGGAGATTTTGCAGTATCCTTCCCCTGGACTGGGAAGGGAATTGAGATTTTGCAGTAACCTTCCCCTGGAGTGGGGAGAGGATGGAGATTTTACAGTATCCTTCCCCTGCCACTCCCACCAAGCCACTCCCACCAAGCCATGCCACACCCACCAAGCCACACCCACAGAACTGGTAGTAAAAAAATTTGAAACCCACCACTGGGACAGATAAAGCATGTTGTTGCCCCATCTCTTATCTCCATCTAGATATCAGCTCAATTAACCTTTCAAACATCACAGAGGCCATTATTTGCTCCTGGATTGTCGATCTGTCAAGCAGCCTCTTCCCTTGGGAGCAGCAATGCCTATTTCCCCTGTTTTGAAAAACCATCTGTATAACTCAAATAAATGTCAAATTAGCTTCCCTGTTTTACATCAACGGTTTGGAAGGAAGGAAGATTAAATGGCGATAAAGTTTTGATAATGAAAGCCACATGTGGAAGTTCGGTGTTTATTAAAATGCTCCCAAGTATGTCGGTTGTGAACAATGTCTCATTTTAACAGTGTATTTTTGCATTTCTCTCGATTTCCCCCTTCCTGTCTCTTGGCTGGACCACCCACAAACAGCAGAGTTGAAGAGGAGGCACGTTATCTCTTTGGGAAACTCATCACACTAATTCCAAGAATTAATAACTTCCTGCTATCCTTCCATAAAATGGATTGGAACACAATTCCTATTTGCTCCTATCAAGTAAGTTAACTTGTTACCTAACAGATGTACTAAAACACAACTTCCTTTGCAACTACTATGATAGAGCTATCAAGGCCTACGAGCTGCAATAACTATGAGAAACCTCCAAAATTAGAGGAGATCTCTCCTTCTCTCTCTCTCTCTCTCTCTCTCTCTCTCTCTCTCTCTCTCTCTCTCTCTCTCTCGATATTTGCTAATTGAATGATTAACTGATCTGGTCACCGTGTTATAAAAAGATATTGAGATTCTGGAAAGGGTGTAATAGGAATAGCAATAGCACTTAGACTTATATACCGCTTCATAGTTCTTTACCGCCCTCTCTAAGTGGTTTACAGTGTGTTCTGCCCCAGCTCCGGATTCCCAAGGATTGTGACACACACCAATGGTCCTTATCAAAGTTATAACGTACCAAGAATAAACAAAGTCCGGCAAAGGTTGACAACCAGCCCAGAAAACAAGATACAATAAGATACTCACTCTTCAAAAATGCTCTGTAATAATTACACGTTGTTTCCAGCAAGAAATTACTAACTGTGTGACATAAATAGGCTAAGGGAGTGGCCAATTATCCTCAAACCTTACTCTTGAGGAGATCTCCTCCTCCTGAGTAGCCACTCCTGCCTTTTGGCAGCCCTGCGTGCTCGAGCATTGAGGAGAGGCTCCTCCACTTCGCTCTCTCCACTTGAAGGAGCCTCTGGAGGTTCTGAAGGCCCTGGCTGAGTCTCTGCCTCTGGCACCACATCCTCTTCAACCTCCTCGCTCTCCGACGCGAGCCCCGGCTGCGCAGGCTGCTGGCGTGACCCCACACCAGCCTCCTCATCATCGGGATCAGCCATGATCTTCGCAGGCTGCTGGCGGGCCACAACACAGTGTCAGCCTCTTGCCCCCAATGATCTGGGTCCTCATTTTACGGACCTTGGAAGGTTGGAAGGCTGAATCAACCTGGAGCCGGTCAGGATCGAACTGTCAAACTGCTGGCGATAGGTGATCAGCAGAATTAGCCTAAAATACTGCATCCTAAACACTGTGCCACCACAGCAACAAAGATTAACTGGAGCTTGGAGAACCAAGCTTGGAAAACACTAAATAGCCAGCTGTTAGGATTTTGGTTAGGACTGAACAAAGTTTGAAGATTTCACGGAGGATCCTTTTGGAACATCTTAAGAACTTCCTGCATAGACCTGAGTGCAATTCGTGAGAAGAAGGATGGGGCTTAAACAAAAGTAGAAGAGACAGGAGTCAAAGTTGGTCATAAATTGAAGATGAACCAGCAATGTCATATAGTTATTTGAAAAGCTAATACAATTTTAATTGCCTTAACAAAGGTTCTTGATGCAATATATGAGCTGGTTAGAATACAGTATCGCAGGCTGACTCTGTCCACTGCCAGGAGTTTGATCCTGACTGGCTCAAGGTTGACTTAGCCTTCCATCCTTCTGGTAAAATGAGGACCCAGATTGTTTTTTGGGGGATGGGTAATAGGCAGATAATGCTGACATTATAAACTGCCCAGAGAGTGCTGTAAAGCACTATGGGGTGGTATATAAGTCTAAATGCTATTGATCTTGACAGACGTGAACCCTGAGCCCTATCTAACAAAATGAAATTCAATGTAGAGGGAAGTAAAGTCTTACACTTAGGCAAGAAAAACCAAAAGTACCCATATAGACAGGGTGAAACTAGTTTTACTAGCAGTAACTACAAGGAATAATGGATGGAAACTGAACAAGCAGAGATTCAACTTGGAAATAAGGAGAAATTTTCTGACAGTGAGAACAATCAACCAATGGAACAGAAGTTGCCTTCAGAAGTTGTGGGAGCTTCATCACTTAAGCCACACCCACAGAACCGGTAGTAAAAAAAATTTGAAACCCATCCCTGATCTAGACTCTACAATTAAGCTTAAAATGGGGAGAAAAAAATTATTAAGTATGGTAGGAAAGGATGAAGAACAAACCTAACATGTATGGGCAGAGCTGTTCCTCCTTATATATTTTCCAAGTTTTGGTAGGCATTTAATGTCACTAGTGAATTATTAGCTGGGTCATGTCCTTATCTCCAGCATCGATAATATGAGTACTGGGAAAGGATTTAGGAGCGATAAAGATCTGAGTTTCTGGCAACAACAAGACGACAAGAATATTACAGTGAATAACAAGAGAGAAATGGATAATGATATGCTTTCCACACTTCTGAGCAGAACTAAAGCTGTATTTTGAACCTCCCAGCTCTGGAAGGTTTTTTTTCGTCTTATCGTCGCTGTAAGTTGTGGGTTTTGTTTTGTGAGAGTGTTCACATGTGGTTTCTCACATACGTAGTGCACAGAGAGGGCCCTTTCCTACCAAATTTACCCCACAGGCTTCTTTTGTGTTACCACTTCAAAGAGACAAGATTTCTTTTAAATGTCCCGTTTGGATGACTGGCAGCTTAGAACTGGAAGTTGCAATTGACTAAAAACTGATATATGATCATCTGGAGTTTTCACTCCTTCCTTCCTTCTGTGCTTGCAACAATAAGAATGGTTATTATTTTTGATATGGCTAATGAATTGTTACCAGTATAGCCGAGTTTTCAGCCGGTTACTTTAATTTCCAAGCATCAAGTAACAATTTCCAGATATCAAGTAACAATCACAGATTTTGTATTGAACATGTTTCCAGTGACTTTGATTGTCAGAAGGTCACAAAAGGGGTTCACATGACTGTTATAAATGTAAAAAAAAAGATGTAGAGACTCTAGAAAGAGTGCAGAGAAGAGCAACAAAGATGATTGGGGGACTGGAGCTAAAACATATGAAGAACGGTTGCAGGAACTGGGTATGTCTAGTTTAATGAAAAGAAGGACTAGGGGAGACATGATAGCAGTGTTACATATCTCAGCCCCAAAGAAGAGGGAGTCAAGCTATTCTCCAAAGCACCTGAGGGTAGGACCAGAAGCAATGGGTGGAAACTAATCAAGGAGAGGAGCAACTTAGAACTAAGGAGAAATTTCCTGACAGTGAGGACAATTAATCAGTGGAACAACCTGCCTCCAGAAGTTGTGAATGTTCCAACACTGGAAGTTTTTAAGGAGATGTTGGATAACCATTTGTCTGAAATGGTATAGGGTTTTCTACCTAAGCAGGGGATTGGACTAGAAGACCTCCAAGGTCCCTTCCAGCTCTGTTATTCTATTTCAATTTAGTTATATATTCAATTCTAAATAGGCCATGGCTCGGTCATGGGCCATAGCTCAGGATTTGGAGACCCCTGCTCTAAATCAACAATAATAACAGCATCTGAAGCACTACTTGAATACCATTGTCATTGACAAAATCATCATCAGTCAATTACAAAAGGCAGCCTTACTTGGAACAGCTTACATCTTGCAATGGTACTTATAATACCATTAAAAAACAACATCTGCATTTCCTAGGTCCTTGGGAAGGACTTGATAGGTTGATCAAAATGCCACATCCAGTCTAAACAACTGGCCATGCATCAAACCATAATAATCCAGAGTAATTTAATACTTGCAATCTCTTTTGTTTCTTGCATATTTCGAAGCTGTGTGTGGACATAATACAACTGGTGAAGCAGCTGTGTGGATGGAGATAATAATCTCTTCCAACACAACTTTGTTCTTAAAACCCAAGCCTATGAGTCATAATTAACACTGTGATGCAATTCAACAAATACAAAAATTACATTAGTTTCGACGGAACCATGGCCAATAATAATATAAGGAAGAAAGTCAATCCAGAAATATGAGTTATAATAATTTCAATGAAAATGGGGCCACCAATAATAAAATTAACTGAATGAAACAATTAACAGGGCATTGAATTCTCCCGCAACAAACTGTCTTTTAGCGAGTTGGCTGCAGCGAGTTATCCTTTGGTGAGTTGGCTGGGGCGAGTTGGCCATGGTGAATTGGCCATGGCGAGTTATCCTATACCCATGATGGCGAAACTATGGCACATGTGCCAGAGGTGGCACGTAGAGCCTTATCTGTGGGCATGTGCACTGTTGCCAGCTGGTCTTCGCTGGTGCCAGAGCGTTCAAAAATAGCCTGAAAACGGCCAAAAAACCAGGCTGTTTCTGGGCCCTTTTGGGGCTGTTTTCCAGGCTGTTTTTGGGCCATTTTTAGGCTGTTTTTTGGGCTGTTTTCAGGCTATTTGGGGACCGTTTTCTGGCCACTTTTGGCCTGAAAAACAGCCCAAAAAATGGCCAAAAACGGCCAAAAAACAGGCATGTGCATGCCAGCCAGCTGATCTTTGGGTTTCCAGTCCTCTGGCATGTGCACATCAGGGGTACATTCTACTTACCTTTACTATCAGTTTGCAACAGGATTGTGCGTGCATGCTTGCTTCGTTCATGCGCGTTCCTTGCTTCTGCATATGCGCAGATCACCGATGACAACATTGGGGCGTCCTGCCGGTTCTACTATCAGTTCTTGTGAACCGGTCCGAACCAGGGGCAACCCACCACTGGTGCACATGCACGCACATGCACACGGGTTCCAGTTTGGGCACCAAGTGCCAAAAAAGTTCGCCATCACTGTCCTGGACCCTCCTCAAGGCCCACTTGAGACAATGGGTTCCCATGGTTAGCCCAACCCACCTCCCCAAAGTGTAGAGATGAAAATAGACAACAAGAGGAATCGTGCAGATTGGCTGAGCACCTTCCGGGAAAACAGCCGCAGCCTGCATTCAACGTAACAATAAAACAACCGGGGAAGACCCGCAAATGTTGTATGAATTGAGGGCAGCGCCAGTAAAGCAGCTCATTAGCTGTTGGCCTGCAAGCAACCTGCAGCCGTTAACAGCTTGCTTATTGCTTTCTCCTCAAACCCGAGTTAAGCTGCATGATCCAGCACAATGTCAAAATGTCAATTTCACCACCTATCAGGCCCCACATCATTGCTTTTGATTTGATTGCATGTTGACCTCTTTATCACTTAAAAATGAAAAGAAAAGAAGGGGGAACCTCTTGGTTACTTACATGTATCCACAAGGCCAGATCAATAGCACAAGTGGGAACTTGGTGACCTACAAAGTAATTTGACCAATCATCTTTTTCTCCCCTTGCAAGAGGGACACGCTTGATCAATCAAATGGGGAGGGGGAGGGATCCCACTACTCTTTATTCCTTGCATCCAAGGACACAGGGTTCTTTTCTGTGTGCTTTGTGTTTTTTTTTTTTAAAAAAAGCAGAAGGCTGATGCAATGCCTGTGTCCCTTCAGTGCAAAAGAATAATAATCTGTCTTTGGCCAACAGTACACCTTCAATGCAAGAGCAAGCCCGCTTTTGCATTTCTCCAACAAATTTGTAGGTAGAGAAATTAAAGGCATGGTTTTGAGCATTTTCAGCAATAGAGGCATCTATTTCTAATTTGGTGTGCTTCACATTCTTCTTCTTTTTTTTTTTAATAAGTTTATCCTAAGCCATCTCCAAATCATATTTCCTTCTTTCCTTCTTTCCTTCTTTCCTTCTTTCTTCCTTTCCTCCTTTCCTCCTTTCCTCCATTCCCTCTTTCCTTCTTTCCTTCTTTCCTTCCTTACTTTATAGCCTTCTCTAAGTGGTTTACAGAGTCAGCATCTTGCCCCAAGAATCTGGTCTTCATTTTACCAACCTTGGAAGGATGGAAGACTGAGCCAATCTTGAGCTGGTCAGGATCGAACTCCAGGCTGTGGGCAGAGTTTGCCTGCAATACTGCATTCTAACTCCTGCGCCACCATGGCTCCTATTATAATTTCCTTCCTTCCTTCCTTCCTTCCTTCCTTCCTTCCTTCCTTCCTTCCTTCCTTCCTTCCTTCCTTTTGTGAGTTCATTTTTTCCCCAGTGGGTACAATTCTGGAGCTGTGCATTACTTCAACTGCTTGGAAAACTTCAGTGCATTGTTATGCTTTTTATTTTGAATTTAACTTGCATGTTAATTTTCTCCTGTATCTTTAATCCAGATCTGGATTTAAAGGACTCCCAAGAAATGGGTTTTGTAACATTTAGAATAGAAGACAAACTATTCATTCATTCATTCATTCATTCATTCATTCATTCATTCATTTGTCAGTCAACAAGTACAAGGAAACAGGTAACAGTATAAACATAGACGTGGACACATGAAAAAAATTGGCACAAATAAAAGGAAATAAATAGGCAAAACATAACCATAAACACATAGAATGAGTACATATAAAGGGGGACAGTAGGACAGGGACGGTAGGCATGTTGGTGCGCTTATGCACGCCTCCTTAGGGACCTCTTAAGAAACGTGAAAGGTCCACGGTAGACATATTACGGTAAAAGATATGGGGATTAGAGAGACAAACAATGGGATCAGGCAGAGTGTTCCAGACATTTACTACTCTATTGCAGAAGTCATATTTCCTACAATCAAGATTAGAGAAAATTACATTGAGTTTGAATCTATTGATAAGAACTATTAGAACTATTGGGTTCTAAGATTCTGATTGTTTTTGCATAGCAAGTCAAAATCTGGTTAGCTTCTTTTAACACAACATCTAATACAATGGTGAAATCCATTTTTTTTAACTACTGATTCTGTGGGCGTGGCTTGGTGGGCATGGCAGGGGAAGAATACTGCAAAATCCCCATTCCCTCCCCACTCCTGGGGGAAGGATATTGCAAAATCTCCATTCCCACCCCACTCTGGAGCCAGACAGAGGTGGCATTTGCCAGTTCTACTACTGGTTCTCCGAACTACTCAAAATTTCCGCTACCGGTTCTCCAAAACCTGTCAGAACCTGCTGGATTTCACGCCTGATTTAATGCTTCTTATGTTCTGTTAGTGTGATGTGTATGGCTTGGCACAGTTTTTTCCCAGTGTGGGCATCCAAATGAAACAAATGAAATGTTAAAAAGATATGATATTTATGTAGTTGACAGGGGTGTCAAACTCGATTTCATTGAGGCAGTGGTGAAATCTAAAATTTGTTACTACCGGTTCTGTGGGTGTGGCTTGGTGGGGAGGGGTAATGTGACTGGGTGGGCATGGCCAATTTTTTTTTTTTACTTTTAAAACCATTTTTTTCTACAACCTCCTACCCGATCCGGTACCATTTTTCCCAAACCTCATAATATTCCAAATCATCTTTTTCTTTTAATTCTAGGGTCAGTTTATCCATTTCGGCACATTCATATATCTTCTGAACAATCAATCCCTCTGGTGGTGTATTGCGTTCCTTCCAATATGATGCGAACACAATTCTTGCCGCTGTTAATATGTGTAGAATCAAATATCTTATCTTTCTATCAAATTTTGTTTTAAGTCTTCCCAGGAGAAATGTTTTCAGGTTTAATTCTATTTGACATTTTGTTAGCTCTTGTAGCCATCCTTGTATCTTAGTCCAGTACTTTTTTGCTTCAGGACATAGCCACCAAGCATGAAAGAAGGTACCTTGGCAATGGTTGCATTTCCAACATTTTGGGCTTAGGTTCGAATGCATTTTAGCCAGCCTTGCTGAAGCTAGGTGCCAGCGGTAGAGCATTTTGTACTGATTTTCCTTGTAAGCAGCAGATTTTGTTATAGTGTAATTTTTGTTCCAAATTCTTTCCCAATCATCTAAATCTATATTATGTCCTATATTTTTATTTAAATATATAGCTATATTTAACTATATTTTTAGGGAAGTCTTTCCTGAGATTATTCAATGGCTGTTACTAAGGTTATGCAGATTGGCTTCAATCTTATTTGAGGTGCTGATTCAATTTGGATAGTTGTGCCAGTTGAGTTGATTTGATTTTCCAAATCGATTAGGGAGGGGAGGGAAGTGCCACAGCCCTCCTGAATAAATCAGATCAATTCAGAAAGTCGATTTCATTTGGAGATTCAATCATATCACCTTTTAATCAAATCTCTGCACAACCCCAGCAATAGATTTGATTGATTATGTGCTGTCAAGGTCAATGTTGACTCTTAGTGACCATGAAGATAGTTTTTCTCCTGGACAATGGGGTTTTCTCCCCAACTAGTTTTTCAGATCTTCAAGAGTGCATCCATTGCCACTCGTCAGAATCCACTTACTTTGCTCCTGTGGTCATCCTCTTCTTCTCTCTTTCCTTCCACTTTTCCCACCACAATAGACTTCTAAAGCAAGCTAGTTCTTTGCACAATGTATCCAACACATGACAATTTGAGCCTGATTATTTGTGCCTTGAAAAGTCAGCAGTTCAGCGGTTCAAATCCCTAGGACGCAGTGGTTCAGTGGCTAAGACACTGAGCTTGTCGATTGAAAGGTCAGCAGTTCAGCGATTCGAATCCCTAGTGCCATGTAATGGGGTGAGCTCCCGTTACTTGTCCCAGCTTCTGACAACCTAGCAGTTCGAAAGCACGTAAAAAATGCAAGTAGAAAAATAGGGACCACCTTTGGTGGGAAGATAACAGAGTTCCATGCGCCTTTGGCGTTGAGTCATGCTGGCCACATGACCATGGAGACATCTTCGGACAGCGCTGGCTCTTCAGCTTTGAAATGGAGATGAGCACCACCCCCTAGAGTTGGGAACTACTAGCACATATGTGCGAGGGGAACCTTTGCCTTAACCTTATTTGTGCTTCAGATGAAAATTTGGAGTTGATTTGTTTCATGATCCATTAGTTTCTTGACTATTCACAGCATTCTCAGAGGTCTTCTCCAACACCAACGTTAGGAATTTTCTCCTGTAGCTACTTCTATTCTGATAGATAATACCCTGATCCCAAACCTCTGATCTCTATCAGACAAATAATACCTTTTGTAGATTCCCCTTCCCCCTTTTTCCATCCCTTTTTCCTTTTTTGCCACATCTTCTTGGATTAAAATTCAAAGCAGAACCCACCTGTGTTAAGCTGTAGACTACTAAGCACTTCTCTAGATGGAAGGCAGAGCATAGAAATGTTAAATGGAGAAATCCATATAGGATCTTTAGGGGCAGTTTAGGGGCACTCTTATGAAATTGATTCCCCTTTATTTTTTCTGGAATGGGGAAAGCACATCCAATGCTTGTACCATTCTGCTTTTATAATCACTTAAGCTGGAATTTCTTGTACCAGACTATCTTTTCCCGCATCTTATAACTATCACTTTGTTGTTTGTGTCTTATCATTTATGTGGATTGCTTTTCCTTAGTATTCTGTGACTATCAATGCGTGTCGTATGATTTATGATGATTGTATTTTATGATTATAATCATGATTTATCACTTGTTGCTTGTATGTACACTGAGAGGTTAGGCACCGGAGGCAAATTCCTTGTGTGTCCAATCACACTTGGCCAATAAACCTATTCTATTCTGTGCTGTGCTGTGCTGTGCTGTGCTGTGCTGTGCTATGCTATGCTATGCTATGCTATGCTATGCCATGCCATGCCATGCCATGCCATGCCATGCCATGCCATGCCATGCCATGCCATGCCATTCCAAATTTCATTATGTTCTGTTCATTTTGTTATTCTATTCTATTCTATTCTATTCTATTCTATTCTATTCTATTCTATTCTATTCTATTCTATTCTATTCTATTCTATTCTATTCTATTCTATTCTATTCTATTCTATTCCATTCCATTCCATTCCATTCCATTCCATCCCATCCCATCCCATCCCATCCCATCCCATCCCATCCCATTCCTATTCCTATTCCTATTCCTATTGCATTTCTCAGGTGGCATAGTGGTTAGAATGCAGCATTGCAGGATAATTCTGCCAACTGCCAGCAGTTCGATCTTGTCCAGCTCAAGGTTGACTCAGCCTCCCATCCTGGAGAGATGGCACTGGAGACAAATTCCTTGTGTGTCCAATCACACTTGGCCAATAAACCTATTCTGTTCTGTTCTGTTCTGTTCCGTTCCGTTCCGTTCCGTTCCGTTCCGTTCCGTTCCGTTCCATTCCATTCCATTCCATTCCATTAATATGCATTCAAGATGTAGGAGAATGATATGTTTCACAGAAATCAGCATATGCAAGAAGTACAAACTAGTGAAGTTTTCCAGCATTGACTCACTGTAGAAATGAAAGGCCATTATATTCAAAAAGGGGTATGAAACCAGACTTTTTTTTTGCGGGGGAGGGGGGTTGCGATGTTTTATTCAGAATGTTGCATATTTGAGGACTGCTTTTCAACAAGAGACTGGACAGCCATTCTCCAGAACCTGTCAGAACCTGCTGGATTTCACCCCTGAGTCTCCTGTTTGAGCAAGGGTTTGGACTAGAAGACCTCCAAGGTCCCTTCCGATTCTGTTATTTTAACAAACATTATTTCAGAGAGTGAATGAAAGGGACCCTCAAGGTGAATTCAAAGGGTTGTCACAGAGCAGTAAAACTGGAGACTTGAAAAATAGTTACATATTCTTACCTTTTCCAGACTAAGAAACCATTTTTTTCCCAAGGCCAGACACAACGTTGTTCTCTTTGCACTTTCAGAAGGTGCAAATCTAACCTATTAGTCAAACACACCTGCCTACATGATTCCAAGGAAAGAAACAGATCAACCTGTCCTACCATATTGTCACTTCTATAGGAATCTTCAGAATAGTTACCTTACTCCTGCTGTGTTAAAACCCAGGATGTGAATGGATAATCACCTCTTTCTCTCAGATGTGAAATTAACTATCGCCCACACAAAGCTAAATTTCGCATAGCTGCTAAATATATGAGGCAACATCTGGTACAGGTCTGAAGCCTGAATTTGGCTTTTCCTTTAAAATTTTGTGGGGTTTTTTTCTTAAGGTAGTCTCCTGATCACTGAGAGAAAATAAAACTGATTGTCTTATTTGGGTACTAAGAAAGATCAGTGTCAGACCTGGAAGCCATATTTTACATTTTCTACTGTGGGAAAATGTAAGAGGGGATTGTATAGAGTATGGGTGATATATAGTCAAAATAACATTCTTTTCTTAGAGAGTCAAGGCCACCTTGCCCTGCAGCTGTGATGAGGTGACTGACAGGGAGGCATCTCCAGTTTTCGATGGTGCCTGATTGGATCATGTGATGGACATATGGGTGCTGGACAGGAACTTGAATTTTCTTTTGGGCGTGGGGAAACTTGGAAACTTTCAGATTCGGGTTTTCCCAGATGTGCCAATATGACATCTCTAATAAAATGGAACTTTGAAGAAACTCAAGTCTCAGAATCTTCTTTCATTGGGGCTGTTACTTGGAACCCTGACAACCAGTCCCACTCAACTGACTGCCATTTGAACAGTCGGCTCTAGAGTAGGCAAATTTCAGGAGTCCTTAGAGAGGTGACCAAGGAGGGCCTGCAACTTGGGCCAGGCCCATTGTGGTCTTCCTCCTTCCCAATTACCTGGAACAACCATTTCACATGGGATTCTATACCACATGAGACATATAGAGAAAGAGCAGAAGGCCAAAGAACACAAGGGAGACCTAGAAGAAGATGGAGAGACAACATCAAAGATGCAACAGCATCAGATAACAATGGTTGAGGCTCCCAGAAGAGCAAGAATGAGAATGTTGTATCTCCCTGGATACCTGAAGTGGAAGAAGAAGAAAGAAGAAAGAAAGAAAGAAAGAAAGAAAGAAAGAAAGAAAGAAAGGAAGGAAGGAAGGAAGAGGAAAGAAAGAAGAAGGAGAAGGTGAAGGAGAGGGGAGGGGACGGAGAGGAGGAGGAAGAGGGGGAGAGGAAGAAGAAGAAGAAGAGGAGGAGGCGGAAGAAAGGAGGAGGAGGAGGGGAAGACGAAGAGGAGGAGGAGGAAAGAAGAAGAAGAAGAAGAAGAAGAAGAAGAAGAAGAAGAAGAAGAAGAAGAAGAAGAAGAAGAAGAAGAAGAAGAAGAAGAAGAAGAAGAAGAACAACAACAACAACAACAACTTTTTCACTGTGCCTAAGATGTATTGTCTTCTTGCCAGAAGGTGAGTGAAAAGTATTTAAGAAGGTGAAGTTAGAAAGAGGGAAAAAAGAGACATTGGTGGGTGACTGTACTGGAGAAGACCCAATCCCCCTCCTCCTTTAAGCAGAAGGTTATCCAAGACCAGACTTGCTTTCTCCCTTTCCCAGCATAAATCACTTGTCCACTGGAGCAACTAACTTTCCAGTTGGTCCACGCATCTTCAGAGTATATTTTTAAAACTGTTGAAGATTGTGAAGAGCTGGTCCTATTGAATGTATTTCATCCTAAGTCTCTCTGGAGTGGATCTAAGTTAGTAGATGCACACGAAAGGAGCAAAATGACCTGTTCTTTTCTTCTGGCATCATGTGGACCTAAAATGAGATGAAGACATCTGGGTGGGGGGGGGGCGGATTTCATACTTCCTTCCTTGAAAGCGCTAAACCAATATGTGCTTTCATTTGGCTTGGTCCTTATTAACAGGTAGAGCTGCACTACAGAGCTCAATGACCAATGCAATTATCTGCCTGTATAGCTCCCAGCTCCTAATGGAGCTCTGACACGGGTGATGCTTCAGCTAATTTTCTCACTCTTCAGATGGATGATGTGACAGGTTTTGGCCCGGCCAACAGACACAGGCCCTTCCAAGCAGGATCCCTACTTCCCATTGCCAAAAATAAAGTTGGCTGTGCTATTGTCAAATGGAGCCAAAAGCCACAGGGACACATTTTAGTCCTGTATTTATATCAAAAACAAATCCACACCTCCTTCTTAACTGAGAAGCTGGGAAGAGGAGAAGGAAAAAAGGGAAAGGAAAGGAAAAAGAAAAGGGGGGTGGAGGAGAGGAGAGGAGACAAGAGACAAGGGAATTGAGGGGAAGCAAAGGCAAGGCAAGGCAATGCATGGCATGGCAAGATGGAAAGGGAAAGGGGAAAGGGGAAAAAGAGAAGAGGAAACGTTAGGGAAGAGGAAGGGGATGAAAGGAAGGGAAGAGATGGGATGGAAGGAAAAGAAAAGGAAAGGGTAAGGAAGGGAAGGGAAGAGAAGAGAAGGGAGGGGAAGGGAAGGGTAAAGAAGGAAAGAAAAGGGAAGAGAAGGGAAGGGAAAGGATAGGATAGGATAGGATAGGAAAGGAAAGGAAAGGAAAGGAAAGGAACGGAAGGGAAGGGAAGGGAAGGGAAGGGAAGGGAAGGGAAGGGTAAGGAAGGAAAGAGAAGGGAAGGGAAGGGAAGGGAAGGGAAGGGAAGGGAAGGGAAGGAAAGGAAAGGAAAGGAAAGGAAAGGAAAGGAAAGGAAAGGAAAGGAAAGGAAAGGAAAGGAAAGGAAAGAAAGGAAAAGAAAGGGACAGGAAGAGAATGGAAAAATAAAAGAGAAAAGGGAAAGGGAAAAGAGGAAAGGAAAGGAAACACAGTTGTGTTTATGCTGTTTATTCCATGTCAAGGCAATTATCGTGATGCTATTAGGGAAGATCAGGGAGGGGGAAGTGTTGTTGTAGAGGGAGAAGAGAAAACAAACCTTTAAGCAATCATGTAAGCATGTGGAACATCTTAAAGCAGGCAGGCAAACAAAGCCAAGCGCTGTCAGGCTATCGATCTGCTCCATAAGGTGCAAAGTCTTGCACCATTGTGATTGCCTTCCCTGCTGGGTTTAGAGCAGCCTGGAAGAATATAGTATTGATCTGGCCCAGTTCCTGAAAAATAACTCACTGATAAATACCCAGCCAAGGCCGCTGACTCTGAATCAAACTCTGAAGCAAAACAGCGGAGTGCTGGTCTCGGGTGCTGGCTCCAGAAATGGTTTGCATTGGTATGCAAGGGCTTGCAAGGGCGGCAGAGGGCTAGTGGGTATCACCAACTTGCCTCAGGTGCTTGCAACTTGGAAGATTCTCACTTGGGCATCGACATGGGAAGGTGGATGGAAATCAGACCGATGTGCAGCTGGAAGCTGAAACATTGGGGGAGGAGGGGGGAAAGGCAAAATGGGGAATCTAGCCTACGTGAAGGTCAGCTTTGGAGATGGGAGTCCAGCAGTGTGACTGACTAGGTGAAATTCTGGACCAGGGGTGATTGACATTGGATTGAAGTTTAGATCCAGAAATAAAATTATTCTGATCTTTCCAGAATAATAATAATAATAATAATAATAATAATAATAATAATAATAATAATAATAGAAGCTTTAAACCAATTCTGAGTGCTCCATCGCTGGAGGTTTTCAAGAAGAGATTGGACAAGCATTTATCCAAAATGATATAGGCATCCTGTTTGAGCAGAGGGTTGGACTAGAAGACCTTCAAGATCCCTTCCATTCTGTTATTCTATGTTTTCTAATCTATCTATCTATCTATCTATCTATCTATCTATCTATCTATCTATCTATCTATCTATTTATCTATCTCTATTATCCATCCATCCATCCATCCTGTCTGTCTGTCTGTCTGACTATCTATCTATCTATCTATCTATCTATCTATCTATCTATCTCATCCATCCATCCATCCATCCATCCATCCATCCATCCATCCATCCAGTCTGCCTGTCTGTCTGTCTGTCTGTCTGTCTGTCTGTCTATCTATCTATCTATCTATCTATCTATCTATCTATCTATCTATCTATCTATCTATTTCTATCATCCATCCATCCATCCATCCATCCATCCATCCAGTCTGTCTGTATGTCTATCTACCTATCTCTATCATCCATCCATCCACCCACCCACCCATCCATCCATCCATCCATCCAGTCTGTCTGTCTCTCTGTGTCTGTCTGTCTGTCTTTCTATCATCTCTCTCTCTCTCTCTCTCTATCTATCTATCTCTCTCTATCTATCTATCCCATCCATCCATCCATCCATCCATCCATCCATCCATCTATCTTGTCTGTCTATCATCTATCATGTCTGCCTGTCTGCCTGCCTATCTTTCATCCCCCCATCTCCCTCTCTCTCCTATTTCATTTGCATCCCGCTTCCCATTAAATGAAATTTCCTCGTCTATTTCAATAGCTTCTGAATTTTTCCAGACTGAAGCAAAATAAAAACAGCCTCAAAACCTTTGCATGCAAATGACATATTCTACCATTGAAGCTTTAGCTTTTAAATACATGTCAAAGCTCCTTTTTTTTTAGATTAGTTCAGTGATTTTTGTTCATGATCTATCATTAAAGCGCCCATTAAAAAACAAACAAATAAACGAAAGGGAATGTGAGCTGTCATAATATCTCAATAATGGGATTCTATGACTGAGAACCCATCAACCTGGGGATATGAATCAGTAAAAACCTGTTTTGAATCTGCAGTTTACTTCAGGTTGAAGAATGTAATAGATTTGACTCACATCATGTGAAGATTAGATTTTAAGATGTGATTTGCCCGTGTTCAAAGGTCTACCAAATCTTTAGGCATCTTTTTATTTATTTATTTATTTATTTGTCAAACACGTATAAGATTACAGATATAAGTATAGACATGATTATGATTACAGGATAAGGAAACGAATAAATGGAGACAGCAGGACAGGGACGGAAGGCACACTGGTGCACTTATGCCCGCCCCTTACAGACCTCTTAGGAATGGGGTGAGGTCAACAGCAGACAGTTTAAGGTTAAAGTTTTGGGGTTTGAGGGATGAAACCACAGAGTCAGGTAGTGCATTCCAGGCATTGACCACTCTGTTGCTGAAGTTGTCTTTTCTGCAATCGAGTTTGGAGCGGTTTACCTTAAGTTTGTATCTATTGTGTGCTCGTGTATTATTGTGGTTGAAGCTGAAGTAGTCATTGACAAGTAGGACGTTGTGGCAGATAATTTTATGTACTACATTTAGATCAGACCGAAGGCGGTGTAGTTCTAAGTTATCTAAGCACAAAATTTCAAGTCTGGTGGCATAAGGTATTTTATTGTGGTTAAGAGGAATGGAGGACTCTTCATGTGAAATACCTCTGGACTCGCTCAATTGTATTAATGTCCGATATACAGTGCGGGTTCCAGGCAGATGAGCTGTATTCAAGAATTGGTCCAGCAAAGGTTTTGTTAGAAATCTTGAAGCAATTTGATTCCATATGATGCATCGAATGGATGAAGTGATTCCATTTTAAGAATGATTTTTTTTTCTTAAAAAAAAAAAGATTCAACTGAGTCTGTTTTATGATGAATCCTTGGATCAAAGTTTTGGTTTGACCCATAAACCCACTTACCCTCAGAAAGTTCACTCTTGTAGAGCAGGAGGAAAGATAGAGGATTGGGCTCCATCCTTCATTATTGGCCAAAGAAATAGAGAGAATGGAATTGTAATGAATTTGCTGAAGAAGTTGAATTTCAGTTGCTTACCAAAAAAAAAAAAAAAAAAAAAAAAGAGTCAGCTTCTTTTACATCAGGAATGACAGCTGTGTCAGCAAGATTTGGGACCTTAAAAAATGCCGAGCCAAAAAAGCCGGTGGTAAAGTTTTGGATGAATGGCGCCCTGTCTCTCTGCAGAGAATTGAACTCTTTGACCATGTAAGTATGAACCGAAGAAGACACTGGGTAATTTCCTTTCAAAGTTTTCCTCTGTTGTTACAAAAGGCTTTTAAAATCTCCCTCCATCCCCATCTCTGCTTCACAAAAGCTTTTTTGAGTACCAAACCTTTTTTTAATTTTATTTGAAAGAGGGAAGGAGGGAGGGAGGGAGGAGAAGAAAAATGTGTTTTTATTTTGTTTGGAGATGAATGTTCACCACGTGTATCTCAACAAATAAGCTTTAACTTGGGGAAGGGCCCAAAGGACTTCTTCGGACCTCACAGCTGGAACAGTGGTTTACAAAGCCATGGACAAAAATTTAGAAACTGCCAGAGATCCGTAACCTCTCTAACTGCGGTTAGATCGCAGTTTCTATCAGCAGTGACTATTGGAAACGATGGCTGCGGCCAACGAAACATGTAACAACTGGGCCTTCTTGAGATGGCTTCAGATTCTTTTGTGGAACATCCGGCGTAAGGTCAGGGAAGGCAATACTGCTCAACTCTTCAAAGCACTTAATGCTGCTTTGTATGGTGTGAAGGAATGCAGATCTGACCTTGGGAATGAGGAAGGAATGAGGGAGCCATTCAAAGCCTCAGAAGGCAAGACAAGAAACAACGGAGGAAAGCTCATAAAGGAGAGAAGCAAAACTAAGGAGAAAGACATTTAACCAATGGAACCGCTTGCCTTCAGCCGCTGTGGATACTCTATCGCTGGAGGTTTTCAAGAAAAGACTGGACAGCTACTTATCTGGAATGATATAGGGCAGTGATGGCTAACCTTTTCAGCACCAAGTGCTGAAAGTGCACGCATGCACGCCCATAATGCAATGTGTGCTTGACCCTCCTGTGACCCCCATGTGTGCCTTGTGCCCCACTCATGTGCACGTGACACCCTGCACACACCCCTCCCCCATGCATGCACGCATGACCCCCCCCCTATATGCGCCCTGCCCCTGCATATGTGCATGACCCCTGCACATGTGGCACATCTCCTGTATGCACCCCACCCCTTGCGCATGCACTGCAGAGACCCGAAAACCAGCTGGCCGGTAGGAGGTGCACATGCATGTACAGTGGAGCTTGTTGTGACTGAGGCCCAAGTAGTGATTACCAAACACAATTCAGTCCTCCACAAACTTATTTTATTAAAACAGCTGAGAATGAATTCATTCTCAGCTTAGTCCAAAACAAAATTCTTAATAATCAGTCCGTCGGCCTTATCACCAACCTTTGATGTCTTTGGCCACCTGCCAAAGGCTTTTCTTGGCCAAAAACCCCACAAAGTTCAAGAGACGCTGACAAGAAGCACTGGAATCAACGTTGCTTTTCTACAAAGAACCCAAGGGCTCGTTGTTGCTCTTTTAAGCCTTATGGGAGGGGCCAATCATCTCCTGGCCTTACTCCTGAGTCGTCCCTTTTGTTTTAACTGTTTGTGCCTTCTGGCAGCTCTTTGAATGTGTGCACTAGGAACAGGCTCCTCCTGTTCCTCTCCCTCTCTGCTGTCCGACTCTGGAGGCTCCGGAGTCCACACATTGCTCCCAGATGGCCCTGGCCCCATCTCTGCCTTCTACGCAGAGCCCTCATCCGGGCCTTCCCCTGACTCCAGGACTGGCCCATGGTCCTCCCCATCCTCCTCACTGTCTGACTCTGTTGCCAGGCAGACCACAACAGAGCTGAGCTGGGGCGATGGCTTGTGTGCCCACAGAGGGCTCTGTGTGCCACCTGAGGCATGTGTGCCATAGGTTCGCCATCACGAGTATAGGGTCTCTTGCTGAGCAGGGGGTTGGACTAGTTATTCTGTTCTATGTTCAAAGAAACTCTGAAAAAAAGTTTACTGCATCCTGGAAAAGAGAACAGAATGAGAATGAGAATAGAAATAACCTTACTTTGGTTTGGTTTATTATAAGCTGAGGCAGATAGAAACTCTGACAGGCTGTCAAGATCTGTTATTCAATCCTTATTGCAATAAAATGGATTCCTGGAATCTGTGGTAGGCCTGTTTCTTGATTTTCTACTGGCATACAAGAGGACTTTTCTACTGACTAGACAAGCCAGGAGATGTAGTTGGAACGCAGCAAAGAACTACAATACCAATGCTCAATTTTGAGAAGTGGGAAACCATGTGGCTTGGCAAGGCTTCAAAGCAGGGGTTGAAATGCTACCGGTTTGCACTGGTTCGGGCAAACTGGTAGTAAAAAAATACCGAACCGGTATTTCTGAGGATCAACTGTGCCGCGTGATTTATATTCACTAGAAATCAAGAAATCCTGCTTTCTAGCAAATCATGTGGCACAGTTGATCCTCGGAATTACCGGTTCGGTATTTTTTTCCATTTAGCATTTCACCCCCTACTTTGAAGCCTTGTCAAGCCACATGGTTTCCCACTTCTCAAGAGTCTAAATCTAAATTGCACGGCATAGCTGTTTTGCTCGTTTTACAACTTTCCTTGTTAACTGAATTGCAGCAGATGTTCAATGAGCCGCATGGTCGTTAAGTGAATCTGGCTTCCCCATTGACCTTGCTTGTCAGAAGGTTGCCTAAGGGAATCACATGACCCCAGAACACTACAATAGTCATAAATGTGAGTCAGTTGTCAAGCATCTCAATATAAATCATAAATCAGCAACCAGGGGAATGCTGCAATGATTGTAAGTGTGAAAAATAGTCATAATTCACTTTTTTCAGTGCCGTTGTAACTTCAAACGATCTGTGCTCCATTTAGGGCTTCCCTGGGTCTATAAAGCAAAGGAAAACTGAAACAAGATTGCAAATAGTGGTTTCACTTAGTAACTGCATTAATGACCTAGTTGTTGGTGCTGATTTTGGTTGTTAAATGAGGACCGCCTGTAATTCCCCACAGGAAATAGGTTATTCAATTGCTCCATGAAATGGCAGCTCTGCCTCTTTATATATATTCCTAAACCGAGGTTGAAATTTCCAACATTATTATTTTTTTTTAAAGAAAACATTTAGATCTGTTGTTTGGTAATTGGAATTAACGTTCAAATGTAAGCATCCAATTTCTCATTATTT
The DNA here is from genome assembly GCA_022577455.1 of Arizona elegans. Lineage (NCBI taxonomy): Eukaryota > Metazoa > Chordata > Lepidosauria > Squamata > Colubridae > Arizona > Arizona elegans. The sequence goes on along the minus strand of JAKOOJ010000067.1, from coordinate 1,795,929 downwards.
TCACATCAGTACCAGTACAGAACGCATGGATCAGTGAACTGAGTTTCTCACTGCCCATGTGAATTCATTCATCAATCTTTCCTAAGATGGCTGCAGAATCCGACAGCTGTTGTAAGCACCTGTTTTTTTATAAGCCAATTTCATATATGTGCAATGATTTTTTTCCCCTTCAGTTGTGTGTGCATTTTAACAATACTATACTTCCTGGAATAATGTGAGGGAGCCGTAATTCTGTCTTAGGCTCATGTTTGGAATGTGAAAATTCAAGACTTCAAGTCTGTTATTTATGAATTGCTGAAATAACAGAATATAGAATAATATAGAGTTGGAAGGGATGTCCGACTGCCTGCTTAAGCAGGAGACCAGTGGTGGGTTCCTCCCGGTTCGGCCCGGTTACGCCGAGCCGGTAGCAGTGATGATATGATGTCACCGAACCAGTTCTGGGTTATTTTTACCTTTTATTTGGCCCCACCCCCAATCTATTGCTGCCTCCTGAGTCCCAGGAGGGTCTTACACTTAACACCCAAAAAAAATCTAAATAACTAATAATTGACTTCAGGAGGAAGAGAGATGTATATTTACCATTGTACATAAATGGTAAGGAGGTGGAAAGGGTTGGTAGTTTTAAATTTCTGGGCTTTTATATCTCGGAGGACTTCTCATGGACTATGAATGTTAACATGCTTGCGAAGAAGGCATAGAAGAGGCTGTACTTCCTGAGAATGCTCAGGAAGATAAATCTATCTCAGCATCTACTTCTGTCCTACTATCGCAGCACCATTGAGAGTGTCCTGACATATGGCATTCTTGCATGGTATGGGAGCAGCTCTGTAGCAGACAAAAACGTTCTACAGAGAATCATTAAAACTGCTCAGAATATCATTGGGCTCCAGCTACCAGCCCTGGATGACATCTTCGAATCTGGCTGTTTGAGAAAGTGGCATAACATTCTCAGAGACTCTTCCCATCCTGCTTACAATCTTTTTGGAGTGTTGCCTTCTGGCAGAAGATACAGAACAATTAAAACTCAGACCACACGTTTTCTGAATAGTTTTTATCCCAGAGCTATAATTGCACTCAACCATGAACTAAAGGGCCACCATCAGTGAGCTGTTGGACAGCATGACTTGGTCTGTTGTGTGGATGTTTGGGTGCTTTAGGGATGGGGAAATGTGGTGGGTGGGAGTGTGTTTGGGGATTGTTATGTGTGTTGGGCCTGGTCTTTGGGTGTTAAGTGAATTTCGTTGTATGGGTATAATGTGTATACACGTACAATGACAGTAAAATTATTATTATTATACCACTGATGGCAAACCTATGGCATGCATGCCAGAAGTGGCACACAGAGCCATTTCTCTGGGCATGCCAGCCGTTGCCCATTGCTCTTCTGGTTTATGGCATGCACATGTGTGCTGGCCATCTGGTCTTTGTGTGCAGGTGCACACCAAAAACCTTCATATGCTTTAGCCTCCAGCCCCCTTTCCAGAGACTCAATATACTTTTTACAATATGGTGACCAAAACTGGATGTAACATTTCAAGTGTGGTCTTACCAAGGTGTTATAAAGAATAGAATGTGATTGGACACACAAGGAATTTGTCTTGGTGCATATGCTCTCAGTGTACATAAAAGAAAAGATACATTCGTCAAGAATCATAAGGTACAACACTTAATGAGAGTCATAGGGAAACAGTCAATATAAATCTTAAGGATACCAGCAACAAGGTTACAGTCATACAGTCATAAGTGGGAGGAGATGAGTGATAGGAACGATGAGAAGATTAATAGTAATGTAGACTTAATAACTAGTTTGACAGTGTTGAGGGAATTATTTGTTTAGCAGAGTGATGGCGTTCGGGAAAAAACTGTTTTTGTGTCTAGTTGTTCTGGTGTGCAGTGCTCTATAGCGTCGTTTTGAGGGTAGGAGTTGAAATAGTTTATGTCCAGGATGTGAGGGGTCTGTAAATATTTTTACAGCCCTCTTTTTGACTCCTGCAATGTACAGGTTCTCAATGGAAGGCAGGTTGGTAGCAACTGTTTTTTCCGCAGTTCTAATTATGAAGTCTGTGTCTGTCTTGTTGGGTTGCAGAACCAAACCAGACAGTTATGGAGGTGCAGATGACAGACTCAATAATTCCTCTGTAGAACTGGATCAGCAGCTCCTTGGGCAATTTGAGCTTTCTGAGTTGGCGCAGAAAGAACATTCTTTGTTGTGCTTTTTTGATGATGTTTTTGATGTTAACTGTCCATTTTAGATCTTGCGATATGGTAAAACCTAGAAATTTGAAGGTCTCTACTGTTGATACTGTGTTGTCTAGTATTGTGAGGGGTGGAAGTATGGAAGGGTTTCTCCTAAAGTCCACCACCATTTCTACAGTTTTGAGTGTGTTCAGTTCCAGATTGTTCTGGATAAAGGATGTTAACACTTCACATGTTCTTGATTCTATCCCCCTGTTAATGCAACGTGGGATTGCATTGTCTTTTTTGGCTGCTGCCAAAAGCCAATAAAATAAAATAAAATAAAAAATCCAAGCAAGCACTAAGCATCAGGAAAAAGAGTGTTGTTGTTTTTTAAATCTCTGTCTGAGTTCTAGTAATCATCTGAATTAATTCAGTAATTCAGATGATTTGGATAAGGGGGTCTTACAATGACCTGCAATTCTGCAAAATTTGTTAATGATTTCTCAGTTTCGATGAAGCCTTTCGGTATTATGAAAGCTGGTTCTGCTCTGATGTAGGGCCAACTCAGTGGTGGGTTTCAATTTTTTTTACTATCGGTTCTGTGGGTGTGGCTTGGTGGGCATGGCATGGCTTGGTGGGTGTGGCTTTGTGGGCGTGGCAGGGGAAGGATACTGTAAAATCTCCATTCCCTTCCCACTCCAGGGGAAGGTTACTGCAAAATCCCCATTTCCTCCCAATCAGCTGGGACTCAGGAGGCAGATAATAGATGGGGGCAGGGCCAGTCAGAGGAGGTATTTACCGGTTCTCTGAACTACTCAAAATTTCTGCTACCAGTTCTCCAGAACTGGTCAGAACCTGCTGAAACCCACCTCTGGGCCAAATGGAGACTTTATCACTGCTGATAGACAACATAGCAACATTGACCTCCTGTTATCTTGGTAGCAAGAGAAGATGAAATCCAAAACCAGACCTTGGACAATTTTGATGAGTGTAGACAGTGAATGATGTCTACAAACAAAAGTCCTACTTAATGGTCTCATCTACACTCAGTGGCCTTTGAGCCATTATTTTGCTCTGCTAATTTAATAATAGGTATTTAGACGTATTTATATTTCATACACCTCCGATGGATGGAGCAAGGTTGAAAGATTAGAATCACATTAGGATCCTGTTTTCCATTACAACATCCAGCTTCAAGTAATTACAGCTTATCTTCTTTTAATCATACGCAACTGGGTAATTTGAGCCCGCCTTGATGGCCCCATATAATATTTCCTTTAGAAGCTCCCAGGTAAAGCTGGCACTTCAAAATTAAACTATATGATAAAAACCTCAGTGCATATCCTTTCCTTAGCAGTCTTATCACATTTAAAAGGAAGATAGTAAGACCGTTATAATCAAGGGGATGTGGAAAGGATGACATTTTATAAACAACTTTGGATGAAAATTCTCTTTGGAATTCACCAAAGCATCTTTGAATTCCAATGAACGTGTTTCATGGGTGACCACTGGAATACCAGAATAACAGAGTTGGAAGGGTCCTTGTAGGTCTTTTGGTCCAACCCTCTGCTCAAACAGGAGGTCCTATACCATTCCAGACAAGTGGCTGTCCAGTCTCTTCTTAAAAGCCTCTGTGGTCCACCAGCAGCCCATGGAGCTGGCAGCAGAGTTGGACAGTGAGGATGCTGGGGAGGACCATGGGCAGGGGTGAAATGCTCCCGGTTTGGACCGGCTCGAGCGAGTAGGTAGCAATGGAGGCGGGCAGTTCGGAGAACCGGTAGCAAAAATCCCTGCCCCCACCCCCCCCATTCCCAGCTGAGCCACACAATCATCAGAGGCTTTTTTTCTTTTAAATGGCTCTGACGATCCAAGCTCTGATGATCCCAGCTGAGTTGCCTGACGATCAGGCAACTCAGCTGGGATCGTCAGAGCCTTTTGAAAGCATTTTTTACATGGTTTTACATGTAAAAAATGGTTTTAAAAGTAAAAAAAAAAAAATTGGCCATGCCCACCCAGTCACATTACCCCCCCCCCCCCACCAAGCCACATCCACAGAACTGGTAGTAACAAATTTTAGATTTCACCACTGACCATGGGCCAGTCCTGGAGTCTGGGGAAGGCCCAGATGAGGGCTCTGCATCGGAGGCAGAGATGGGGCCAGGGCCATCTGGGTGTGATGTGCGGACTCTGGAGCCTCCAGAGTCAGACAGCGGAGAGGCAGAGGAGCAGGAGGAGCCTGTTCCTAGTGCACGCATGCGCAGAGCTGCCAGAAGGCAAGAGTAACTAAAGCAAAAAGGACAACTCGGGAGTAAGGCCAGGAGATAATTGGCCCCTCCCATAAGGCTTAAAAGAGCAGCAAAGGCTCTTTGTAGGAAAGCAATGTTGCTAAATCTGTTTTCCAGTCGGCATCTTTTGTTTCTGAACTTTGTGGGGCTTTGCCAAGAAAGGCTTTTGGCAGGGTGCCAAAGAAGATAAAGGTTTGTGATAAGCCTGAAGGACTTGTTTTGGAATTAATTTGGACTAAGCTGGGAATGAAGTAATTCTCAGATGTTATAATAAAATAGTTTTGTTTGAAACTAATTGTGTCCTGTAATGACTAAGTGATCCTAGGTCACAACAGCCTCCAGTGATGGAACAATTTCTGAAGGCAAGCCATTCCATTGGTTAATTGTTCTCACTGTCAGGAAATTTCTTCTAGGTTGCTTCTCTCTTTGATTAGTATTCATCCATTGTTTCTTGTCCTGCCTTCTGGTGCTTTGGAAAATAGGTTGACTCCCTCGTCTTTGTGGCAGCCCCTGAGATATTGGAACGCTGCTATCATGCCCCCCCCCCCCAGTCCCTCTCTCCACTAGACTAGCCATGCCCACTTCCTGAAACCGTTCTTCATATGTTTTAGCCTCCAGCCCCTTAATCATTTTTATTGCTCTTCTCTGAACTCCCACTGGACTACTGTAACGCTCTCTACATGGTGCTCCCCTTGAGGAGCACCCGGAGTCTCCAACTGGCGCAGAGTGCAGCTGCATGGGTGGTTATGGGAGCAACGTGGCACTCCCATGTAATACCTCTCCTGCGCGAGCTGCACTGGCTCCCGGTGGTCTTCTGGGTGCGCTTCAAGGTTTTGGTTACCACCTTTAGAGCGCTCCATGGCTTAGGGCCTGGTTATTTACGGGACCGCCTGCTGCCTTAAATGGCCTCCCACTGGCCGGTACGCTCTCACAGAGAGGGACTCCTCCGGGTGCCATCGGCCAAACAATGTCGGCTGGCAGCTCCCAGGGGGAGAGCCTTCTCTGTGGGGGCACCTACTATCTGGAACGAGCTCCTCCCGGAGATACGGAGGATCCCGGATCTACGCACCTTCCGCCGCGCTCCCAAGACCTTTTTATTTCACCAGGCTGGTCTGGCCTAACCTCTCCCATTCTCTTTTTAATGTAAATTTTAATGTAAATTTTAATTTGTTCTTAACCTGGGGTTTTAAATTTGTCTTGGGCTAAATTGATTTAATTCAATTTTACTTCTGCTCTTAAATTTTTGTATTCTATATGTTTTATCTTGTGCCTGTTCACCGCCCTGAGTCCTTCGGGAGTAGGGCGGTATATAAATCAAATAAAATGAAAATGAAAATGAACTCTTTCCAAGGTCTCTGCGTCTTTCTTTTTCATAAGGCAAAAGACTAATGAAGAATTTCTTTTTTAAATAGGGTGGTGGATGGAACATGAGCAATTAGAAATATTAAACAGGGTCAGTCCAGACTACTGAACCATCTAAGTCTCTATTGTCAATTCTAGCAGCAATTTTCCAAGAACCTGGGTCTTTTTTTTTCCAAATGTAGAACTACACTTCAAATTTTACTCTGATTTGCTAACAGTTCTCTGATAGCTTTCACATAAATAGAGCTGTGATTCAACTAATCTTCCTTCGCTTCAGGGAAAGTAATAACTGTTTTTAGTTGAATCAATCAATCAATCATTTTTTATTTGGTTATAGACCAGCAAATAAAACAGGAAAATCACAATTAATTAGGGTGAAAAGGAAAAAAAAAAACAGTTCTAAAACAACTAAGAAGGAATAGAAATGAAATTATGGCAGGCTGCGCAACAGTAGAACAGTATTTAACTGGAGTCTAAGAAGTAAAATCAGATTGATCTGATGATAACCACTTCAGTAAAGCAGAATGACCAGGATGTTCAGTAAAGAATAGAAATCATAATTCATGATGAGGGTTTATATAGAGGGAAAAATACAAAATAACTTGTTGCATCATTTCAATTATTCTTCCACTGCGTGGACACCATTTCAGTTTGAAGGGGGTCTTTCAATATACGGTATCCATTCAAGTAATGGCTATTGGGAGGATATTGAATCAGGGTAAGGAAAACTGATCTCCTCCTCCTCCTCCTCCTCCTCCTCCTCCTCCTCCTCTTCCTCTTCCTCCTCCTCTTCCTCTTCCTTCTTTCCTCTTCCTCCTCCTCCTTCTTCTTTCCTCCTCCTCCTCCTCCTCCTTTCCTGCTCCTCCTCCTTTCCGCCTCCTCCTCCTTTCCTCCTCCTCCTCCTCCTCTTCTTCTTCTCTTCCTCCTCCTCTTCTTTCTCCTTCTTTCCTCCTCCTCCTCCTCCTTTCCTCCTCCTCCTCCTCCTCCTCCTCCTCCTCCTCCTCCTCCTCTTCTTCTTCTTCTTCTTCTTCTTCTTCTTCTTCTTCTTCTTCTTCTTCTTCTTCTTCTTCTTCTTCCTCTTCCTCCTCCTCTTCCTTCTCCTTCTTTCCTCCTCCTTCTCCTTCTTCCTCTTCCTCCTCCTCCTCCCCCCCCTCCTCCTGGAGATCCACTTGACAAAATTACCATCAGTTAATTACAAAAGGCAGCTTTACTTGGAACAGCTTACAGATAGTCCTTGATCACAGTTGAGCTGAAAACTTCTGTTGCTGAGTGAGTTTTGCCCTATTTTATGACCTTCCTTGCCACAGTTGTCAGGTGAATCACTGCAGTAGTTAAGTTAGTAACTCGGTTGTCAAGTGAATGTGGCTTCCCCATTGACTTTGATTGCCAGAAGGTCACAAATGGGGATTACGTGATCCCAGAACACTGCACCCGTCATAAATATGAACCAGTTGCCAAGCATCTGAATATGGATCGCATGACATGGGTATGTTGCAATGGTGAAAAATAGTCATAAGTCACTTTTTTCAGAGCCATTGTAACTTTGAGTGGCCACTAAATGAATTGTTGTAAGTCAAGGACTACCTGTCCATCCTGCAACCTCTATCAAACCTCTATCAAACTTCAACATCTGCCAAGTCGTTAGGAAGGACTCAGGAGGTGGACAGAAATGCCAAATCCTGTCTAAACATCTGGCTGAGCATGCAACCAACATAAAACCATCTTTACGCATGGGAAAAAAAAGAGTAGAGGACCAGTTTGCTCTAGTGGTTAAGGTACCTGGCTAGAAACCAGAAGTTCTAGTCCTGCCTTAGCCATGAAAGCCAGTCTGTTGAACAATCACTCTTTCTCAATCCAACCCACCTCACAGGGTGGTTGTTGTAGGGAAAATACAAGGAGAAAGGGATATTAGATGCATTCACGCTTTGAGTTATATGTAAAAATAGTAAAAGCTGGAAATCTATCTATATAAAAAAGGCTGTATGTATGTATGTTCCAACATAACTCTGGAACTCCTCGAGAAATTTCAACTAGACTTGGTACACAGATGACTTACTATCTGGAAACAAATACTGTGGGGGGTAAGACACCCATGGTGTGTGTGTGTGTGTTCCAGCATAACTGTGGAATGCCTGGGCCATTAAGGAGAGTGAGTGTGGTGTCCTAGAGTGGCAATTGTTTGTGATGTCATGGGAGGGGGAAGGGAGAGCCTGAGCCATTAAGGAGAGCAAGTGTAGTGTCCTAGTGTGGCAACTGTTTTTGATGTCAGTTCCTTCGCAGCTTCCTCTGGAAAGGCAGCCGTGACATTTGCCCTCCAGTGGAGCAATGGGGAAGTGCCTGATGGATTTGGGGCACAGTGCCAGGATCATAGTCAGGGTGGGAAAGAGGAGCACATAGGAGGGGAAGAGAGAGGGCAGGGATGATGGGCATGAGAGTAGGGGGAAGAAAGGCCCCTCCCAATGGCTCCTTGTCAGAGGCAGGTGGCACCCCCTGGTGGATTTAGGGCAAAGTAACAGGATCATAGAAAGGATGGGAAAGAGGAGCACATGGGAGGGGTAAGGGAGAGGGCAGGGATGATGGGCATGAGAGTAGGCGGAAGAAAGGCTCCTTTCAATGGCTCCCTGTCAGACAATGGCTTTGATGTCTATAAATACCCGGGCAACATCGGATTACCAGCTAGTAAGTAAATAAATAAAAAGACAAGAGTATCCATAACAAGGCATATTGTATTTTATTTATTTATTTTATTTTATTTTATTTTATTTTATTTTATTTTATTTTATTTTATTTTATTTTATTTTATTTTATTTTATTTTATTTTATTTTATTTTATTTTATTATTTTATTTTATTTTATTTTATTTTATTTTATTTTATTTTATTTTATTAAATTTCTATACCGCCCTTCTCCCGAAGGACTCAGGGTGGTGAACAGCCAGAAGATAAAACACAGGAAATACATTTCTTTATTTAAAGCGACAATATAAAATTGTATCTTAGTCCAGGACTTCTCCGTTTGTCCTCTTCTATTCCTTAGAGGGACAAATAACCTTTTCTCTTGATACAGGACTCAGGTATTGATCTATGATACTGTTTGTTCTAGCTGTGTTCCCAGAGGTATGTTCAGTTTGAAACGTTAAAGCTAGTTTATTAGTTGTCCCTGGCTCATTTCTTGTAGAGAATCAAGCTAATACTGTGGTTATTTAATGGCTTTCTCGTGTTTTCCCTTGAGTCTGCCTGTCTGAAGCCTCATAGGCCAAAAAGCTTTCTCTTCCCCTTCTATTTTTTTTTTAAATCACTATTAGTAAACCAATAAGGCACACAAAAACTTACTCTGTTTGAAACTGTCCGAATATGCAATCAGTAGGGAATCTCTCGGCATACTAATAATTTGGGACTTGGATTCATGTTGACCGGAAAGACTTGGAAATGGTTCCAGGAAACAAATGGAAATAGGATAACAGACTCATAGGAATGGAAGGGACCTTGGAGGTCTTTTAGTCCAACCCCTTGCCCAAGGCAATGATACCTTACTTCATTTCTGGACAAATGATTGTCTAATGTTTTCTTGAAAACTTCCAATGATGGAGCATCCACAACTTCTTTTACTGGTTGACAATAGAAAGCATCCTCACTGTATTATGGTGTATTATGGTGTGGTATGCTGGCTTGACAGCTGCAGATAGAAAGACATTACAGAGAGTGGTGAGCACAGCACAAAACATTATGGGCTGTTCCCTGATACCATTAGACGACATCGCTAGGGTTCGTTGCCTTAGAAGAGTGAGGAAAATCCTCACTCACACCTTGGTCAGCCCTTCTTTATTCTTCTACCATCGGGAAGGAGATATAGAAGCATAGGCAGCCAGGGACAAACAGGCTAAAGAACAGTTTTTATCCGTGGGCTATCAGACTCCTGAATGAAAAATAACTCTACAACAACATAGTACAATTGACTTGCGGGGCCAGCGCAACATGCAATAAATTCACATGATGCAATAGGACTGAGTGGTTGTTAGCAGGACTCCCTGGGATAGGGATATTTTTGGGGGGTCTTTCACTGTGAGTTGTATTGTATTTGTTGTGGCTCCGTTACCAAAGCCTGTGTCATTGTCAGGAGAGGACTCTGAGAGTGAAGGGGAGGAGTTGGCAAGGCCTCCCTCTCCAGGACCTTCCTCTCTGGCAATGCCTTCAGTGTTCACCAAAGGGCAAGAGATAGGGCCAGGGCCAAGCACGTCCACGCAGCCACAGATGGACAGTGATGAGGATAATGAGTCTTGGCTGGACCCACGCCAGCGTCGCAGAGATAAGCGTGTGCAACAGAAGAAAAGGCATGCCCGAGATTAGGCTGAGTCACTGGACCACAACCCACAGGATATAAAAGGGAGTGTGGTGGCCAGTCAAACCTTGTGACGAACAAAGCTGAAAGCTTCCAAGCCATTCTGCATTGCCGGACTTTTGCTTTAAGACTTTGCTGGAGTATCTCTGGACTTGATTTAATTCCGTAATTATTGAGCTGTTTTCCTTTGATGTATCAGAAGTGGGGAGAAGTTATCTCTCCTCTTTGTAAATAATAAACTCTTGGCAGGCAGCCACTAGGTTGTTCCCAAGTTCCGTTATCATAAGGAAAAGGATTTTGCCGGCTGGTTTGGTCTTTTAACTCCTGAACGTCTGTTGGTGTGTGTGCGTGGGGTTGGGGACAGAACAGTATTGGGGGGGGGGGTGCATGAAGGGAGGCTCAGCCAACCTCATTGTATACATGTTGTATTCTGACAATAAAGGTTTGAATTGAAATTGAACTTCTGGAGACAAACGGTTCCACGAGTGTCAGGAAATTTCTCCTTATTTTTTAGGTTGAAACTCTCTTTGATACTTTTCCATCCGTTACTTCTTCTCCTGCCCTGCGATGCTTTGGAGAATAAGTTGATCTCCTCTTCTCTTTGGCAGCTCTCCAAGAATTTGAAGAAAAGCTATCATGTTACCCTGAGCCTTCTCTTTATTACCCTAAATATACCTAGTTCCAGGGGTGAAATGCTACCAGTTCGCACCGGTTTGGGGCAAATCGGTAGCAGCGGCGGGTGGTTCGGAGAACCGGAAGTGGTGGCAGCGGGACGCTCCGTTTACCCGCCCGGATGTCGTTCCTTCCTGGTTTTAACCAGGAAGTAACCTGTTTTTGATCCTGGCAGAAGGCTTTGTGCATGCACAGAGGGTTCAAAATCGCATATGTATGTGTGTCATGTGCACTTCCAAACCGGTAGGGAAGGTAAGTAGATTTCACCCCTGCGTAGTTCCCTTGAAATTCAGTAGGTTCTTCAACAACAATGCTAAAACATGGGAAAAATCCCTTCCCCAAATACACTAATATCTCATTTCATCCTAGCTGTGAAATGAATTTGAAGAGTCTTTCCTTCAGAGAACACCTGACAAATCCTGAGCGTATTTTGCGAGCTCTAGTAAAACTTGTCAAGAGTGTTCCATTTTTTAAAAAAATAAGTTTCCTGAAGAGGAATCATGAACAATTTGTTCTTCTTGTTTCTTTTGTCAGACTTACTGTATAGAACAGTAGTTTTCTGGGAATCTGAGGCAGAATAAGTAACACTTTTGTATTTTGTTCTCTCAAGCATCTGCAAGAAAACTCGGGTTAGGAACTAATGACCGATAGAAGAGAATATTTGTAGCTCAAGATTGAATTTGCAGGGTCCCTCTTGGTGCCCTCTGAGCTTGGTTGTTTTCTTGGAGATGCTTCATTACCAAACTAGATAGCAATAGCAATAGCCCTTAGACTTATAGACCCGCTTCACAGTGCTTTACATCCCTCTCTAAGTGGTTTACAGAGTCAGCCTATTGCCCCAAATAATCCGGGTCTTCATTTTACCCACCTCAGAAGGATGGAAGGCTGAGTCAACCTTCAGCCGGTCAGAATCGAACTCCTGGCAGTTGGCAGAGTAAGCTTGCATTACAGCATTCTAACCATTGTGCCACCATGGGAATAGAATAGAATAGAATAGAATAGAATAGAATAGAATAGAATAGAATAGAATAGAATAGAATAGAATAGAATAAGCACTTAAAACTTATATACCACTTCACAGTGCTTTACATCCCTCTCTAAGTGGTTTACAGAGTCAGTATATTGCCTCCAACAATCTGGGCCCTCATTTTACCCACCTTGGAAGGATGGAAGGCTGAGTCAACCTTGAACCAGTGAGAATCAAACTGCAGGCAGTTGGCAGTTTAGCCTGCGATACTGCATTCTAACCCCTGCGCCACCATGGCTCCTATTATAGTTTCCTTCCTTCCTTCCTTCCTCCTTCCTTCCTTCCTTCCTCCTTCCTTCCTTCCTTCCTTCCTTCCTTCCTCCCTCCCTCCCTCCCTCCCTCCCTCCCTCCCTCCCTCCCTTCCCACCTATCACTAGTCCCAAGCATGTAGGTTTGCGTGTAACTTACACAACCCACTGCTTTCAGGCAGCAGTGGAAAATATTGGATTACGTGAAGAGATTACTGCAACAGATTTAAGAGGAGGTAAACATTTATTCTGTTTATTGTTCAGGTACAATTTCCTGGAAGGGAAGATAGAACAAGTGGCAACCTTTTGAAGCAGATCCATTTTTCCCCCCACAGAGGTAGAAATCTCTCTCTCTCTCTCTCTCTCTCTCTCTCTCTCTCTCTCTCTCTCTCTCCCTCCTTCCCTCCCTCCTTCCCTCCCTCCCCCTTTTCCCTCTCCCTCTCCCTGTCCCTCTCCCTCCCTCCCTCCCTCTCCCTCTCCCTCCCTCTCCCTCCCCCTCCCTCTCCCTCTCCCTCTCCCTCCCTCCATCCCTCCATCCCTCCCTCTCCCTCTCTCCCTCCCTCTCTCCATCTCCCTCTCTCTCTCCCTCCCTCTCTCCCTCTCTCTCTTCCCCACATCACATTATTGTCAGCCCTCCCTCCTTAATATCTATTTCTTCTTGATCCTCGTTAACAGCTGGGCACTTACAGGCGAGAGTCCCTCCCAAGAGTCACCTCTGTAGCCATTCCTAATGGAAGTTGTCACCGCAGTTGGCGCCTGCTTTCATATGCACTTTGTCCTTTCAATTTTAAGTAATTGCTACAGGAAAACAAAATGGATACGGCCATTCCGAGGAGGAGCTGTCATCGCTAATGTCACCCAGAAAGGAGCGCATTGCTCAGTGGCCTGAAAGGGCTTCCCTTCAGCTTGTTTCGCTTTCGCTATTGGGTGGGTGTGAGATGCTTCAAAAGTGAAAACAATCCTCCGAGTGGGAGAGATTGATGATCGGTTTTCCGGCTTCATCCATGACTACCCTTCATGTGGGAGGTGGGGGGAGGGGAGTCTCGTGTCAGCCGCCCTTCAAGGGATGATATCGCTCTTCATATTGAGTGGCAAGTTTTATTGGATGCGGCCTTGCATTGGCCTTCTAGCACAGACGTGTAATAAAGCTAGTAAATCGTACGCACGGTCGGCTAGATTCTCAACTTGGCCTCATTAGGAAAACTCCCATACAGGAGGTCCTCCACTTACAACACTTCACTTAGTGACCATTCAAAGGGACAACGTCCCCTGAAAAAAATGTGACTTATGACCATTTCTCACAGTTAGGATCTTTGCAGCATCCCCAATGCTTGGTCAGTTACGTGATCAAAATTCAGACACTTGAAAGTTATGGCATGTGCGGAAATGAATAAATTGACATTTGAAATCAGAGAACAGGAAGATAAACAATATTATATGATATGGGATTTATTTTATCAATGGCTAGATAATAAACATGGAAATGAAATATGAAATAAATGTAATAATATAATATATGAAACAGGTTTTTTTAATGGGATAAATGCCACTGTTAAATAAATGTTAAATGAGAATAATAACACAAAGAGATATAACAAATTTATAAATTAGAGAAACTAAATAACTTGTAAATTTTGTATATGGGATTAAGCACCAAAGGTTTGTAACCGATCGACACACTTTCTGTAATTGTAATGGATGATGGTTGTTTTATGTTTTTTTAAAAAATAAAAAAAAAATCAAAAAAAAAATTCAGACACTTGGCCACTGGTTCATACTTATGACCGGGTTCACGTGGTCCCCTTTAGCAAACTGAGTGGGGAAGCCAGATTCACTTAACAACCATCTTACTAATTTAGCAACCACAGCTATTCCCTTAACAAATGCATCAAGAAAGGTCTTAAAATGAGGCAAAACTCCCTTGACAAACATCTCACATTACAACCGAAGTTTTGGGCTCAATCGTGGTCATATGTTGAGGACACCTGTACTATTAAAAGCTAAATGGGGCTATATTTTCCACATCAGTGTTTACAGAGGTTTACAGAATATCTATTTCCAATTTCCAGTTCCAATGTTTTCATTCCAGTATTTGAGGGGCTTCCAGAAAGAGGAGGGGGGGTTTAACCTATTCTCTGAAGCACCAGAAGGCAGGAAAAGAAACAATAGATGGAAACTAATCAAGAAAAGAAGCAATCCGGAATTAAGGAGAAATTTCCTAACATTGAGAACAATCGATCAGTGGAATGGAAGTTGAGTCTCATTACTGAAGGTTTTCAAGAAGAGGCTGGACAGTCACTTGTCTGGAATCGTATAAGGTCTCCTGCTTGGGGAATTTTTCTTTCCCTGTGAGAAATTTCAAGCACTCATAAATTCAATATATCTTCTCAGAAATTAAAGGCAAAGGTTCCCCTCGCACATATGTGCTAGTCGTTCCCGACTCTAGGGGGCGGTGTTCATCTCCGTTTCAAAACCGAAGAGCCAGCGCTGTCCAAAGACGTCTCCGTGGTCATGTGGCCGGCATGACTCAACGCCAAAGGTGCACAGAACGCTGTTCCCTTCCCACCAAACGTGGCCCCTATTTTTCTACTTGCATTTTTTACCTGCTTTCGAACTGCTAGGTTGGCAGAAGCTGGGACAAGTCACCGGAGCTCACCCCATTATGCGGCACTAGAGATTCGAACCGCTGAACTGCCGACCTTTTGATTGACAAGCTCGGCGTCTTAGCCACTGAGCCACCGCGTCCCAGAAATTAGGTGTGCTTAAATTAAGGGATGTAACATGCCCCTATACATTTCTGTCTATGTCTGTCTGTGTGTGTGTGTGCGTGCATCATATTCTTGATGATAGTGAGAAGTGACATTTTTAGATAATTGGTGTACTTTTCTTGTTTGGTTCAGGAAAACCACAACCTTTTCCATAGTCTGTAATCAAGGCGATTTTAAAGGACCGGAATTCGCAGTAATATAAGAAATGTTTTTTTTAAAAAAACAAAAACCCATGCCACAATTATTTAATTTCTATTATTTGCAAGCTGGATATCATTTTACATATGCTTGTGTGTGTGTATACACCCGTGTGCAAGTGTGCTTTATTAGACTGCCTGAAGCTTTTCTGAAAATAAAATAAAAAGCACAAGTAATGAGGTTTTCCCCCCTTCCCCTATTCATTAAGCATTTCTACCTAAATGTTATTTCATGATTTTTTCCAGGGAAATCATAATTAGCCCAAAGAGAAGTTATTATTGTTCAATTCCCAATCCGGTCTAGGTTTTGTCCCCCATGTTCTTACAATCAAAAGTTTCTATTCCACTTTTTAAAAAAAAAAAAAAAAAAAGCGATCAGCAATAGTTCAGACAGATAATGAAATCTTTGCTTTTCTTTTTTTAAAAAAGAAATAAATGAAATTCTAAACAAATATCTTGCGAGGTTTATTTATATATTATGGGAAAATCAATGTGCTGTATTCTACTTAATATTGCCATGGGCTCCTAGGCTTTTTCTGAAGTTTAGAACGTAGAATCATAGGGACTGTTGAATATGCAAGCAGGAGTGAGTCTTACATCAGCCTTATTTATTTATTATTTAGACTTCTATACCGCTTCATAGTGCTTTACAGCCCTCTCTAAGCGGTTTACAAAGTTAGCATTTAGCATATTAGCATATTGCATTAACATTAGCATATTGTCTCAACAATCTGGGTCCTCATTTTACCCACCTCAGAAGGATGGAAGACTGAGTCAACCTTGAGCCGGTGAGATTTGATCTGCTGATCTGCTGAACTAGCAGTCAGCTGAAGTAGCTGCAGTACTGCACTCTAACCACTGTGCCACCTCGGCTCATATATTGGTTCAGCCTTCACTCATTGGTTCATTTTTCCTGGTGGGAAAATGAACAAGTGTCAGTGGCTGACAGGCTGGACAGCTCCCTGAAAAAGGAGCTGCAGCCTTGGGCAGCCCCTCAGTTTGTAGTTATTTTTGTTGTTGTTCCTGTTGCCTGAAATAAACGGTTGTTTTACTTCACTACGATCATCGTGCCTCTCTTTTCGTGTCCAGATTTAACAGGGACCTTGGAGATCTTCTAGTTCAACCCCCTGCCCAAGGCAGGAGTCCTTACAACATCCTGGACAAATGGCTGTTCTTGAAAACCTCAAATGAAAACCTCTTCTTGAAAACCTCCAGTGATGGAGCACCCACAACTCTGGAAGACAAGCTGTTTCACTAATTAATCAATCTCATTATCAGGACATTTCTTCTTAGTTCCAGATTAGGTCTCTCTCTCTCTTTTTTTTTAAAAATATGTTTTTTATTTTTTTTTTAAAAAAAATATTCATGTATTGTGTGTGAACGGAGTTGGTTCTGAGTATCAATCATATTGATCCAATTCATAATAGCAGTATTAGTCATCTCTATCCCATTTATCAAATTTAACTAATCCTCATTATATGTAGCCTGGTGACCCCCAGGGGGAGGGCCTTCTCTGTGGGGGCACCTACCCTATGGAACCGGCTGCCCCCTGAGATAAGGAGAATCCAAGACCTTGGTGCCTTCCGCCGTGCCCTTAAAACTTTCTTTTTTCATCAAGCCGGGCTGGCTTAACATATTTTTAAATTTTAAATTTTTAATTGGTTTGTCATTTTAAACTGGGGTCAAATTAATATATATTCTTTTAATTGTTCTTAATGTTTGTATTGTATGTTTTTATCTGGCTGTACACCGCCCTGGGAGAAGGTGCGGTATATAAATTTGAAATAAAATAAAATAAATAAAATAAAAATAAATATTGTTCAAACATATATAAATAAGAAAATGCCTAACGCCTCATCATTATCTCTGTCTTCATCTACCTTCTTCTTGTTCAGTCTAGACATTTCTCTATTATATATAAACAAATTTGACTAGGTATCATTCATATGGACCCAATTCACACTAACATTGTTAATAGTCTCTATCGCATTTATCAATTTTATATAATCCTCATTATTATCTTTATTTAAACATACATAAAAGGAAAATGTCTAATGTCATTTCTTCTCCTCTTTTGTGCTTGGCTTCTTATCCATTTTTTTTATATTAATCAATTCACATTAATAGTATTAGTAATCTCTATCACATATATCCAATTTAGGTTAGGTCTCTCTTTGATGAGCTTCTACTCATAGTTTCTTGTCCTTCCCTAAAGAACTTTGGAGAATCAGTTGCCTTCTCCTTCCTGTGACAGCCCCTCAAACACCAGAAGATGGTTATCGTGTCACCCCTAATCCTTCTCTTCGTTAAGCTAGACATACCTAGCTCGCTCAACCATTCATCTTACGGTTTAGCCTCCAGACCTTTTACCATCTGTGTTGCTCTTCTCTGCACGCTTTCTAAGGCCGTGATGGAGAACCTATGGCACGTGTGCCACAGGTGACACACCGAACCATCTCTGCAGGCATGCGAGCCTTTGCCCTAGGTCACTTCTACTGCACATGTGCGCGCTGTCCAACTGATTTTCAGCCCGGCCCTACGACGCTGCCCCTCCCCTCCCAGGAGTCTCCATGCAGCCCGTTTTCGATGCCAATTAAGTAGAGGGCTTGTGCGGAGGCTCTGGGAGGGCGAAAAACGGGCCTCCTGTGTTACATATCAAGTTGGGTTGCTGGGTGTTCTGATTGGTAGATTCGGAGGGTGGCGTCTGATTGGTTGTTCTCTGACAGCGGGTTACTTATAAAGAGCTGTCAAGCGCGGGTTGTTGATTCGGCTGTAATTGAGTTATTAAATAAAGCTGTTGCTGTTATAGCCTCCGTGCCGATCCTGTCAGTGAGTAAAATAGAATTTAATATCCCGGAAGTCTGGAAGGGGCTGTTTCCAGCCCCCGGAGGGCCTCCGGAGGGCCAGGGGAGGCTGTTTTCACCCTCCCCAGGCTCCAGGAAAGTCTATGCAGCCTGGGGAGGGCAAAAAACAGGCCATTTCGGACTTCCAGAGGCTTCAGGGAAGCCTGCTAGGCCCAAAATGGGGCGCATGGGAATCATGCGTGCATGTGTGGGGGAGGGCGCATGGGCAGGGGTTGGGGTAGTGCGGGGGTGGTCACGCACACATGCTGGAGGGCTGGGCATGCTGGGGGGGCATTGCATTGTGGGTATGGGCATGCATGGATGCGACACCCCTCCCCCCGCGTGCTCCCCCCGCTTTTGGCATGCGATGGCAAAAAGCTTTGCCATCCCTGTTCTAAGGTCTCAACATCTGTTTTATATCATGCCAACGAGAACTGGGCACGCTTTCAATGACCTGGTTCAAGAAGTTACTTTTAGAAGGTAAGACATTTGAATTGTACTTCTACTGGTTTCATTTAAAAAGGTGAAGGTTCTTTTAAATTAAGCTCTTGGCAGCTTTCTGATATATCCACTTCACAGAGAAGTTCACGTATACATTTTTAACAGAATCATCCATGCGTGGAGATATACGTAACAATCTGCATCCTGACTTTCTAACAGTGAGAACAATTAACCAATGGAATAGCTTGGCAGTTAGAAGTTGTGGGTGCTTCATCACGGGAGGCTTTTAAGAAGAGACTGTATAGTCACTTGTCTGAAAAGGGCTAGGTGGCTCAGTGGCTAAGACACTGAGCTTGTCGATCAGAAAGGCCAGAGGTTTGAATCCCTAGTACAGGTCTCCTGCGTGAGCAGGGGGTTGGACTAGGTGACCCTCCTGGTTTACAGAAGGTTGTAAAGCACTACGCAGTGGTATATAAGTCTACGCGCTATTGCTATAGCTAAAATACAAGGAAAGTATTAGGTTCCTTATTAAACCAGTCCCAAACACAACTAAAGAAAATTGAAGCATTGAGCGGGGCAATTAGATCAAATTACATACTTCATACAAAAGTATGAAGGCTATTGCTTAATGCACTGTAAGACGCCCTGAGTCTCCGGAGAAGGGCAGCATATAAATCAAATTTAAAAAAAATAATTAGTTAGGCAAATAGAGCTGCAGATGTTTATAAATTATAGACCTGTTTTGCGATGAGAGGGGGGCTGTTATTGTTGAAATATTTATTAGTAATTAACTGGGAGGGTGTACAATTCATGTATATGTTTTCTAATACACTTTTTTTTCTCTTGTTTAGTTTTGCTTTTCCCTTCTTCGTTTTAAGTTTGGAAATAAAATAAATTACAAATGAAAAAAGAAAATTGCACCATTGAAACTTTTTTCTGGTATTAGCACCAGATTAATTCATTTCCGTTCCAAATACATTAGCCACAGTTTTACCTCTGTTACCTAGGTTCAAAGAAAGGGGGTGTTTTATATATCTCACGCTTATCATTTTGTATCCTATATTTATAGTTGCTTTACTACTGAACTGTATGCAAACTTATGGAATAAAACTTGGGAGTGCCAGTAAGAACTTAATTTCACATATGACCTTTTACAGTAATTGGATCTGAATTACAATCAGTCACCTGAGTCCTGAAATAGATAAAATAGTTTTTTAATGTTAAAAAGTTTTAGCCCTTGGTTGATTATCTATCAGTGCTTACAATCCTGTGAAAATAAGATAAATGAGAAATTTGGTCTCTAATTAGACTTCACTAGATTTACAGCTTTTAATTTCTACGCTGGTGCAACTCAAGCCGGGAGTAACACTGATAGAGACGGAGCCATGGGTTTTCAATTGATTTAACAATTTAATTGCAGCATTAACATCCATTAACATTTAACTAACCTTTTAAACTAACCTCAGGCACAACCTTAAAGACTAAATGAAGTAAAATTGCATATAAAAAGGTAGTAACGTACAGCTGTAAGGAGCTCCAGTGATTTTTCGTTTTCTTTTTTTTTTCCCCTCTTTTTTTAAGGGTGATTTAGCATTGCTTCCTATATCAGTCTGTTTTTCTTCCTGCAAAATTCAGAAGGTAACGGTATTCTCATTTAGAGGAAAAGGAAACAAGTCACATTTAATTGCTATTAAGCTTCATCGAGATCGTGCGGACGTACGTGGGGGATACATAGAAGTTCATCGAAGTTGGTGGGATCGATTGATGATCTGCAAAAGTGGCAAAAGAAGAACTATCCGTTTTAAGTTATTGGAAACGTGATTTTAAAAATGCAAGTTCTTCATTTCGTCCCTGTTTTACTTATATATGCATAAAGTGTCATTCTCTGCCCCAGTCCCCACAAAATTCAGCAAAGCAGTTTGGCCAGCACAAAAGGATTATCCCAAGTGATTCCTTGACTGGGTGGCAATTGGAAAAGACACACACACACACACACACACACACACACACACACACAGACAGACACACACACACAGAGAGACACACAGACACACACACACACACACACACACACACTGTTCTAACCATTTTGCAAATACATTTCATTTGCTTCTGTGTAAGTAGAAAATGTGCATTTGTGTGACTCTTGATACAAAGTTTAATGCAGGAGGAAAAGAATTAAAGGTAGTCCCCGATTTACAACAGTTCATGAGCTGCGGTGGCACAGTGGTTAGAGTGCAGTACTGCAGGCTACTTCTGCTGACTGCTGGCTGCCTGCAGTTCGAATCTCACCAAGCTCCAGGTTGACTCGGACTTCCATTCTTCTGAGGTGGGTAAAATGAGGAGCCAGATTGTTGGGGGCAAGAGGCTGACTCTGTAAACCGCTTAGAGAGGGCTGTAAAGCATTGTGAAGTGGGATATAAGTCTCAGTGCTATTGCTATCTTCCTTCCTTCCTTCCTTCCTTCCTTCCTTCCTTCCTTCCTTCCTTCCTTCCTTCCTTCCTCCCTCCCTCCCTCCCTTCTTTCCTTCCCTTCCTCCCTCCCTCCCTCCCTCCCTCCCTCCCTCCCTACCAATGGTTAGAATGCAGTATTGCAGGCTAACTCTGCCCATAGCCAGCAGTTCGATTCTCACCGGCTCAAGGTTGGCTCAGCCTTCTATCCTTCCGAGGTCAGTAAAATGAGGACCCAGATTGTTGGGGGCAAGAGGCTAACTCTGTAAACCACTTAGAGTGGGCTGTAAAGCACTGTGAAGTGGCATATAAATCTAAGTGCCATTGCCATTTAATGACTGTTACAACAGCACTGAAAAAAGTGACTTATGACCATTTTTCACACTTATGACCATTGCAACATTCCATCAAAATTTGGATGCTTGGCAACTGACTCACACTTATGACCGTTGCAGTGTCCTGGGATCATGGGATCCCCTTTTGTGTCCTTCTGACAGGCAAAGTCGATGGGGCAGCCAGATTCACTGAACAGCCCTGTTATACAAACATAACAACGGTGGTGATTCACTTAACAACTGTGGCAAGGAAGGTCATAAAATGGGGCAAAACTCACTTAACAAATGCATCACTTAGCAACAGAAAGTTTGAGCTCATTTGTGGTCACAAGTTGAGGATTACCTGTATAGAACATTTTAATTCCAAGAGTTATACAGCTAGAAATCTTCCCTCCATAACCCAACTATGCTCTGAGTCTGGCAATAGACCCATAAAAGGTAAAAGGTAAAGGTTCCCCTTGCACATATGTGCCAGTCGTTCCTGACTCTAGGGGGCGGTGCTCATCTCCGTTTCAAAGCGGAAGAGCCAGCGCTGTCCGAAGACGTCTCCGTGGTCATGTGGCCGGCATGACTCAATGCCAAAGGCGCACGGAACGCTGTTCCCTTCCCACCAAAGGCGGTCCCTATTTTTCTACTTGCATTTTTTACATGCTTTTGAACTGCTAGGTTGGCAGAAGCTGGGACAAGTAACAGGAGCTCACCCCGTTATGCGGCATTAGGGATTCGAACCATTGAACTGCCGACCTTTGGATCAACAAGCTCTGCATTTTAGCCACTGAGCCACCACATCCCTTTTTCTATTATGAAAGGTAAAAGTGTATAAATCTCCCCAAATCCAATGCTGAATTCATTTAATTCCAATTGTTGAATCAAGTCAGCTCAATCTGAATGATCAATCTGATATAAAGTGTGCACTCCTACCTAAAAGTCCCTCAACCCCACAAATTGATTTGAAAGCCCCCATTTTTATCTAATCCGTCAAATCAATTTGGTGATTCAGTGCAAATGTCTGAGTCGAAGGAATGATTTGGATGAATTCCTTTCACATCAAAGCTTTTAATTGAAACTTCATTCAGCCCAATTAAAAGGCAGAGAAGGGAACCATCCGCTCAGAAGAATGAGAAATTTTGACTTTCTAAAGTTAGAGTACTTGAGATTTGATTCTAGCTGAATGACTCCAAAATTAGCCCTGCCTGAGTAGTGACTTGAAGCTTGTAAGTTACTAAATGAGAACTGCAAATTATCGTTGCTTTGTTGTTTCATGGGAGAAAGAGATCTTTCAAAATGTAATTATAACTCGAGGTTCCATCAATCAGTTATTGCTGTTGAAACATTACAAGAACAATTAATATGCCATTTATCCGCCTTAACTAACCTTGAAAGCTGAGACTGTTTCCGTGGATGTTACGTGAAACACAAGGTGAGAAAGTTGTTCCTGGACTCTAACACCATCATATTAAATATTTCATTTGCACACAATAGGCTTTCCACTTTGGCAATTTCCACTAGGAAATTATGCGACAACTCAATGAAAAAGTCTTTATGTTCATTAATGGAATAATACTGTTCCCTGTCGGTGAAGAATGCTCAGGAAGAATTTCCCAAGACTGGATTGCCTGTTAAAGTTCTACTGTAAGTGAAGTGGTTCGGGAATAACGAGAGGCACAAGCAAGCAAGTGACAACAGCTCTTTAATATACAGTGAGACTTCAGCAAAAACTCAGAGGCTGCAGTCCTCCTTATATACAATCCTGGAGAGACTGTCAGCCAATCAGAAACGTAAGCAGATTTGAAACTCCCGCTTAAAAGTATCAATACATAACACCCCTCCCTTCCCAGAAGGCACTGACACTCAAAAATTAACATATGTACAAACAAAGTCTCGCAGGTGCTTAGGCTGAGTTCTCGCCCTAGTTGACCTGCGCAGTTCAGTGTTTGGTGAGGCGTCGA
This sequence comes from Arizona elegans, assembly GCA_022577455.1. Lineage (NCBI taxonomy): Eukaryota > Metazoa > Chordata > Lepidosauria > Squamata > Colubridae > Arizona > Arizona elegans. The sequence goes on along the minus strand of JAKOOJ010000067.1, from coordinate 1,772,833 downwards.
GCTGGTCGGAGGGACTCTTTGTCTCTCCCGGCTCCGCCAATGGAACCTCCTGGATTTTGTCCGGGGCGTGGTTATCCCCGGCTGGGAGTGGCGACTCGCTGGGGCGGCGCTGGAACCAGGGCTTGTCAGCTAAGTATTCTCGCGGCCCCGGGCTTGAGTTAGCTGTTTTGGAGAAGTGGTCATAGTTAGGCTCGGACATGTCTGCGTTGATATTTGCCTCGCCAACCACCCGTTTCCTCAGTTGGTCTATGTGGCGCTTCCAGAGTCTATCTACCCCCACGTCCACCGTGTATGATTTTGGGCCTGTTATTCCCACTATGGTTCCGGCAACCCACAGGGGACCGCTGGCATAATTGCGAGCGAACACCGGGGACCCGACCTGAAACTGCCTTAAGCCACAGGTCTCTCCCTTAAAGTTTTCGTGCGAATAGTTAGGGTGAAGCCTGTCCAACACACACCGGAGCTTTCTCCCCATGAGGAGCTCTGCTGGGCTTCTCCCAGTTGCTGTGCATGGTGATGCATGCTGAACCGCAAGGAATTGATCTATCCTGGCCTGCCAGTCCCCATTGTCTAATCTGGACAGTGCTTCCTTGGCTGTCCTGACAAATCGTTCAGCCAATCCGTTGGAAGCCGGGTGAAATGGGGCTGATAGGGCATGGCGAATCCCCAGGCCGGCTAAGTAGCCTTCGAAAAGGGTCGCTGTAAATTGGGGCCCATTGTCCGATACCAAGGTATCAGGCAGGCCGTGGGTGGCGAACAACTTTCTTAGGGCCTTGATAACCGCTTCGGCCGTTGTGGATGGCATTAATACAATTTCGAGCCATTTTGAGAAGGCATCCACTACTATTAAGAATGTTTGGCCATGGAACGGGCCGGCAAAATCAATGTGGATCCTCCCCCATGGGCCTTTTGGTTTCTCCCACTCTCGGATGGGCGCTACTGGGGGATCGGGGCGAGACTCCTGGCAGGGCCTGCACTTCCCCACCCACTCGGAAATGACCTGGTCCATGTTGGGCCACCAGACATAGCTGCGGGCTAAGCACTTCATCCGAACGATGCCAGGATGCCCTTCGTGCAATAAGTCTAAAACTCTATCTCGTAGTTTTGCTGGAATTACCACTCTGTCACCCCACAGTAAGCACCCCCCTTGCGTAAACAGTTCATTTCGTTTGTTGGCAAAACCTTGGTACTCCTCCCCGACCACCTTGTCCGGCCACCCTTTCAAAACCCAACCCATAACAGTCCGGATAACAGGGTCTCTATTTGATGCCTTCGCCACCTCGCCGGAGGAGATGGGCCCCAAGGTTAACGTGTCCAACAACAGGACGGAGGTTTCTGGTGTTGGGTTGTCCAGCAGGTCGGGAAGGGGGCAACGGCTAAGGGCATCCGCATGACCCAGGGTCCGCCCAGGCCGATGGACGAGCTGGTACGAGTAGGCCGATAAGAAAATCGCCCATCTAGTCAAGCGGGGGGAGAGGGCAGCGGGGGTTGGCCTGTCGCCTGCTAGCAGTCCTAGCAACGGTCTATGGTCAGTCACAAGTTCGAATTTTCGGCCATAGAGGTATTCGTGGAACTTCTTAACCCCCGCAATCGCAGCCAGAGCCTCTCTGTCCAATTGGCTATAGTTTCGTTCTGTGCTGGACAGAGTTCGGGAGTAGAAGGCAATGGGTGCCTCTAGGCCGTTCGGCAGTCTATGGCCTAGGACAGCACCAACTCCTACGGGGGAGGCGTCGCAAACTAAGACGAGCGGCAGCTCTGCATTGTATTGGATCAGGAAACTGTCCTCAGATAGAAGTTTTTTTACTGCCTCAAAAGCGGCCGCTTGCGGTTTCCCCCAGACCCATGGTACATTCTTCCCTAAGAGTTTGTGAAGGGGATCAGCGACCGTGGCCTTGTCTCTTAGGAACATTGAGTAGAAATTTAGCAGTCCAAGGAAGGCTTGGAGCTCAGCTTTGGATTTGGGGGCTGGTGCGCTTTTGATGGCCCTCACCTTGCTTTCGGTAGGGTGGATGCCTGTGCCGTCCACCCTATACCCCAGAAATTCTACCGAGGGAACCGCTATCCTGCATTTGTTCTTTTTCAGTCTTAGACCCGCTTCTCTGAATCTGGACAGGACGTTCCGTACCCTGTCCCCTAGCTGGTGTTCGTCTTGGGCGCTGACTAAGACGTCATCGAAATAGGGGACTACTCCCGGAAGTCCTTGCAACAGGCGCTCTATGGTGCTTTGAAATAAGCCGGGTGCAACGCTCACCCCAAATTGGAGCCTGGTGCATTTAAATGCACCCCTGTGAGTCACGATCGTTTGCGCCTCTGCCGTGGCGTCGTCGACCGGTAACTGTTGATAGGCTTGGGCCAGGTCTAATTTAGCAAAAATTTTTCCGGGGCCCAGGGAGTGTAGTAGATGGTGCACGATCGGCACTGGATAGGCGCTCGGCTGCAAAGCCTTGTTGATCGTGCACTTGTAGTCGGCGCAAATTCTGATTGAGCCGTCGGACTTAACTGGGGTGACTATGGGGGTCTCCCACTTGGCATGGTCAACGGGAACCAACACCCCTTGCTTAATTAGTTTGTCCAGTTCTGCATCGATCTTTGGTTTCAATGCGAACGGCACTCTTCTGGCCTTTAGTCTTACTTGGGCTACGTTGGGGTCTAAGTTTAGTGAAATAGGGGTCCCCACATACTTGCCCAATGTGTCCCCGAAAACGTCCTGGAACTCGGACAGGAGGCTGTCTTTCAGGGTTGACTTGGACATCAGGTGGACGCCGGTGAAGCCCATGCCAAGGGCTCGGAACCACCCCATGCCCAGGAGGCTCGGCAGCTGCTTCGTGACGATGGTCAGCGGCAGGTCTCTTTCGTAGTCTCCGTAGGTGACCCGGAACGTGCCCACGCCTTCGAGGGGGACTCGGTTCCCCTGGTAGTCTAGGATGCGCAGTCTCTGTCTGGAGAGTTGATCCTTCCGGAACGACGGCAGGAGGGTCTTTAGGGTTGTCCACGACATGATGGAGAGAGCTGATCCGGTGTCGATCTCCATCGAGCACGGTCTTCCGTTGATTTCGACCACCGTGCTGACTTTGTCCTCGACCGTTGTGCTGGCCTGGTCGATGTGTATGCTGCGGCCATCTCGCGGTTCAAATTCGCGCCGTTTTTTCGCGCCGCCTTCTCTCGTTGGCTGCTTCTGGCGCGCTGATTCCGGTTGGTTGCGGCGCTCACGTGGTTTGAGACTTCTGGGCAGAATGGCTCTGCAGACTCGCGCCAAGTGCCCTTTCTTCTCGCAACGCCTGCAAATAGCCTCTCTGTATTTGCAGGACAGTCTATCATGGTGCCCACCACAGCTGGGACAGCTTCGCCGGGGGCTGCCAGTGTCTTTTCTCCGGTGCTCTGTTCGGAAGACGTCCTCATCCGACTCGGACTCCGAGCTGGATCCGGCGTCTTCTCTGTGCACCGGGGCAGACTTGGGGCTGTCTTTGCTGGTCGGCGGACGCTGTAGCGTTTCAGCGGCCTTTGTGGAGGCTTCGTGAGCCCTGGCCTCGTCAAGGGCTCCGGCGAGCGTCAAATCAGGCTTGGCGAGCAGCCGCCGTTGCAGCCTAATGTCCCGAACACCACAGATCAGTTGCTCAAGCAACGCGTCATCCAAGTCTCTGTAGTCGCAATGAGTTGCGGCTTTTCTCAGGCTGGCCATGTACGCGCTGACCGGCTCTCCTTCTCGTTGGACGCGTTGCCTCAGTTGGTATCGCTGCACGAACTTGGAGGGGACCGGAGCGTAGTGAGCCCGGAGAGTTGCCATCAGGGTGTCCCATGAGACTGTTTGAACCGGCGTTGGCTCACACAGTGACTCGGCCATCTCGAACACGTCCGGTCCGCAGTGGCTTAGGAATAGGGCTCTCTTTCGATTAGCCGAGAGGCCCTGCATGTCGCTGGCTTCTAACGAGCATTCAAACCTCGTTAGGTACGAGACCCATTTTTCGCGGGTCGGATCAAAAGGCTTGGGCGGAACGTAGGCAGACATGTCCGGTATGTCTCCTGTGGTTCGCCTCGTCGCCTAGCTGAAGCTCGTGGTCTCACTGGTCGGCTTCTTGTAGCCTCTATCCCACCTTCGTCGCCAATGAAGTGGTTCGGGAATAACGAGAGGCACAAGCAAGCAAGTGACAACAGCTCTTTAATATACAGTGAGACTTCAGCAAAAACTCAGAGGCTGCAGTCCTCCTTATATACAATCCTGGAGAGACTGTCAGCCAATCAGAAACGTAAGCAGATTTGAAACTCCCGCTTAAAAGTATCAATACATAACAGTAAGATTGCTACCAAAAGGTTGGAGGTATTCATTTTCTGAAGGATTAAATATAAAAAGTGTTAGGCCTGGAAGCCATCTTTTGCATTTGGCCTTCAGGCCTGCCACATTTACTGCTGTGGGAGGGGGGATTGCATGGAGCAGGGGTGATATATAGTCATAATAATATTCCTTTCTCAGAGAGTCAAGGACATCTTGCCATGCACCTGGATGGTTGGAACTGGGAGGCATCTCCAATTGGGATGGTGCTTAAGCGTGAAACCCTATAGCATTTCAGACAAATGGTTATCCAATCTCTTCTTAAAAACTTCCAGTGTTGGAGCATTTACAACTTCTGGAGGCAAGTTGTTTCACTAATTAATTGTTCTGTCAGGAAATTTCTTCTTAATTCCAGGTTGCTTCTCTCCTTTATCAGTCTCTACCCATTGCTTCTTGTTCTACTCTCAGGTGCTTTGGATAATACTTTGACTCCCTCTTCTTTGTGGCAGCCCCTGAGATATTGGGAACTCTCCTATCATGTCACCCCAGTCTTTCTTTTCTTTTCTTTTTTTTAAAATATTTTTTATTGAGTATTTTACTTTTTGGAACCAAACACACCAAACTAGACATACCCAGTTCCAGCAATTGTTCTTTATATGTTTTAACCTCCAGTCCCCTAATCATCCTTGTTGCTCTTCTCTGCACTCTTACCAGAGTCTCAACATCTTTTGTACATCGTGGTGACCAAAATTGGATGCAGGATTCCAAGTGTGGCCTTATCAAAGCATTATAAAGTGGTATTAACACTCATTATTAGCATGTGATCTTGATTCTATCCCTCTGTTTAAGCAGCCTAGAACTGTGTTGGCTTTTTTGCCAGCTGCAGCACACGGCTGGTTCCTATTTTAATGGTTGTCCACTAGGACTCCAAGATCCCTCTGTTCTCTTTGTGTTTAGAGCAGGGTTCAGCAACCTGCGGCTCTGGAGCCGCATGTGGCTTTTTCACCCCCTCTGCTGCGGCTCCCTGTCACTCAAACTATGCATTGCAACCGCCAATGTACGACACCTGCCGGCACATGATTTATTGAGCTTTTCAACCCCTGGTAGGCCAACCATGGATAAATCCAAGAAGAGAAAAGTTTCAGAAGAAACAGAATGTTTAATGCAACTACATATGCTAGTTTTGTGGCCGCTCAAGAAATAGTCAGGCACGCGAAGGGTTTTGTGGCTCCCGGTGTTTTCTTTTCTGTGGGAAACGGGTCCAAATGGCTCTTTGAGTGTTTAAGGTTGCAGAGCCCTGGTTTAGAGCAATCCTACTGAAAACAGTAGTTAATTATATCGTTATATCGTTAATTATCGTTTAATTATAGTCTGATTTTTATCCACTCTGTTTCTCTAATTCTAACACAATAAATTGTTGGTTTTTTTTTTTTTTAAAGTTTTCATTTTTTTGCTCTGGCTTGTACATTTGTCTTTTCTTCCTTGCAACATGATACAAGAAGAAAAAAAACACACACACACACACTTTCCTTTTTTTTAAAAAAAAATTTTCTTTCAATCCCCATTGCAGGCAATGAATACATGTCTTCAATAAATAAATACGCTAAGGGAAAACTGTTGTTTATTAATCTGATAAATAATGCAGCAATCTCTGGGGAAGAAATAGAAACAAACAATTGAAGAAAAAAAAAACACCTCTGGTCTGGGCAAGACAGAAAGCCCTTAATTTATAGGCTGGTTTTTGAAAACTATTATTTAACTATCCTATGGACTCATCAATCGAGAAGCTGGGATTGGATTTCCCACACAAATAACTGAAACACCGGGGCTGTCAAAGGAAGAGAAGCTGCATAATGTGATTAAATTATTGAGATTCCATGCCCCCCCCCCCACCATCCTCCTGCATTCTTCCTCCGGCTCCTTGTTGTACTTTTATTCCATTTATACAATCGTGAAAGAGGGTGGAATTTAAACTGTTTAACACCTACACCCCCACTAAGTGGAAGAAAGGCTCTTTAATGTGAATAACAAGTGTCAAGGGGTATTTGGGGAAAGGGGGGGGCAGTGGAGACCCCCTTCTCCCCTGTATTTCTTTTGCAAGTTTCAACTGGGCACAAAGAAATTGGGGGATGAGGGAGGGAGGGGAAAGTGGGGGAGAGGGTTGAGCAGGCCGCGAGAGGAGGCCAATCGTGAGGGATAACAGTGAATTAATAATGGAGAAACCTGATTAGAATATCATTTGTCCTCATTAGCACCGCGTTCCCCAAACGAGCCTGCTCCTTCAGTCCTGTTTACTTTGAAACGCCAGAGAAAGAAACCTTATATCATTATTAACCCTCGGCTTTTCAAAGAGAGGTGGTAGACTGCCTACGGAGCCAGCTGCGCTTCTCGACTGCGGAGGGAGCTGTCGGGCACACACACAGTTGTGCACTGAAGCATTTAGCAAAATGCCTTTTCAAAAACCACTACTCTGGCCCCTGGCTATAAATCTCCCCCCTCCTTGTCATGTTTAACTAAAACCCAATACCCATTCAAGATGAAATCCATCAGTGTTACATTGGGTGGGGTAGAGGACCATGACAAAGTACTCAGATGTGCATCCCAGGGGGAAAACACCAACAATCGGTCTAACAGGAAACCCATTCTGGTTCCTCTTCCCCCCCCCTGTGGAAATTGATCACTAAGGAGGGTCCTTTCTTTCAGAGGAACATCACACACTCTAATAAAAGGGCCGACAGTTCAAACCATGGACTTATATTTTACAAGGATGGGAGAGGCATTCGGGAACTCGGATCTGCTCTCCAGTCACTCAGCTTTGTAGGTTTGAAGTAGCATCTTTCCAAAGGGTTAGGGAAAAAAAGGGATAGTAGAGTCTATAGAACACAGAATGCAGAGTAACAGAGTTGGAAGGGAAGCTGGAGGTCTTCTAGTCCAACCCCCTGCTCATGCGGGAGACCCTGTCCCATTACGGACAAATGGCTGTCCAATCTCTTCTTAAAAGGATGAATGGAGTGAATGGAGCACCTACAACTTTTGGAGATAAGCTGTTCCACTGATTTTCTAGGTCCTAGAAAGTGAGTTTTGAGAGATTTACTGGATGATCTAACTTCTGCCATATGTACGCAATTACTGAGAGAGAAGGAAAAATAGCATTGGTATTCATGGACAGAGGAAGATAATGTCACAAGACAAGCCTTTCTTTCTTTCTTTCTTTCTTTCTTTCTTTCTTTCTTTCTTTCTTTCTTTCTTTCTTTCTTTCTTTCTTTCTTTCTTTCTTTCTTTCTTTCTTTCTTTCTTTCCCTTCCTTCTACTCCAGGTGTCAAATACACATAATACTCCTTCCTCCTCCTATTTTTTTCAACAACAACCCTGTGAAGTGAGTTGGGCTGAGAGAGAGTATGTCAGAGATTCGGGTTAATGTCAGCGTTCCAGAAAAACCCCAGTTCCAAGTAGAAACTCTGAAGCAAGCATTTTTCAAAGTTCTCGTTACTAGAATAGGTAAACTGGCACATCTGGGAAAACCCGAATCTGAGAGATCCGGGGTTTCCGTCAGTAAATCAAAACCCCCAAAACCATTCCCTCACCCCTCACCCGATCACATGCTCCAATCACCATCCATCCCATCTCGAGACATCACTCTGACCACTCCTTCTCCAGATGCAGAATCGGCCTGACCTTGACCGACAGGAAGAATGTTATTATGTCTACAGACAACCCCTCTACTAAATCCCCCCTCCTATTTTCCCACACACGAGGAGGTGACAGCATGGAAGCTTCCAGCCTAATATGGCTTCCAAAGTTGACAGCTGGCTTTTGTGTTTAAGGTGAGATTGGAACTCACCGTCTTCAGGTGATTGGTCCAAAGTTACCCAACACACTTTGATGCCTAAGGTAGGACTAGAACTCACTGTCTCGTGATTTCTAACCTGCTGCCTTAAACCATTGAACCAAACTGGTTCCTGCTTGAGCAGGGGGTTGGACAAGAAGACTTCCAAGGTCCTTTCAAAATGTGTTTTCTATTTTCTGTGTTCTATGTTCTAAGACATTCAACCTGTATTGGGTGTTCTCGTGGAAGACTTGAACCTCAAGATTAAGATGCCAGCTCCAAAATCAGCTTGCAAAGCTATCCAAACCTGAGTCCAGATTATTCTGACCTTGAAGTCATCTAGCAGGTAGAAAAAAGAACAGCTGACAGTTGATGGACCTGGTTTGTTGCAATTACTTTTCCTCCCATAGAAAGTCATGAAAGGTGAAAGGGAAAAAAGAAAGACTGAGTTCAGGAAGCAATTCATCTATATACTTTAGCTCAGAACAAAAGATGTGACTGAAGTTAGAAGCCCTCCGATCCATCAGATTCTGACCCAGCTTCCGCGACACTTAACCCAATTAATGAGGCATTTATTTTATTTATTACATTTATATGCCCCTCATCTCATTGTCAACCACGAGAGATGAAGTTTGTCAAATTCTCTCTTCTGGTTTTAAAAGGGGGGAAAAATGACATAGCCTTTAATTTAATATTTTATGAGAAGTGTCCTCCATTCCTCTAACCACAATAAAATACCTTATGCCACCAGACTCCAAATTTGGGGCTTAGATAACTTAGAACTATACCACCTTCGGTCTGGTCTATACTTCCAGAGCCTTGGTAGTACAGTGGTCTAAGGCACCCTGTTATTAAGCTGGTTATTAAGACCAGCTGCCTGCAATTACTGCAGGTTCGAATCTCACCAAGGCTCAAGATTGACTCAGCCTTCCATCCTTTCTAAGATAGGTAAACTGAGGACCCAGTTGTGGGGGCAATAAGCTGACTTTGTATAAATATACAAAAGGATGAAGGCTATTGCTGGGCACATGGTAAGCCACCCTGAGTCTCCAGAGAAGGGCGGCATATAAATCTTTTTTTTTTTAAAAAAAAATGTAGTACATAAAATTATCTGCCACAATGTCCTACCTGTCAATGACTACTTCAGCTTCAACCACAACAACACACGAGCAAATAATAGATACAAACTCAAGGTAAACCGCTCCAAACTAGACTGCAGAAAATACGACTTCAGCAACAGAGTGGTCAACGCCTGGAATGCACTACCTGACTCTGTGGTTTCTTCCCCAAACCCCCAAAACGTTAACCTTAAACTGTCTACTGTTGACCTCACCCCATTCCTAAGAGGTCTGTAAGGGGCCGTGCATAAGCGCATCAGCGTGCCTTCCGTCCCTGTCCTAATATTCCTTTTTACTTACTCTTTTCATGTATCCAAATTATGTTTATACTTTTGCCTGTTATTTTATATATGCTTGACAAATAAACTTATGATTATGATTATGAATTTTTAGCATCCACTATTGTGAGAACAACAGGGCTGCGTTCATCATGTGCTTTCTGAGTCTCCCGGTGTCTTTAAAGGCCTTTTTCCAATCTTTCAGACCTCTCAGTACAAAAAAGAAAAAGAAAAGAGAAAGGCCGCAGTTAGAACCTTGATAGAAATAAAACTAAAAGTGTTGTCAGCGCATTTTTCAACATGGCCACAATAATAGAGACAAACTATTATAGCTTTCTTGTTCTTGCTGGATGTGGCCCGGCTTGGCTTCCTTCTCTTTTTCCCTCCTGAGGGAAAAGGTAATATTTATTATCTCCACCAAAGACTACGCTGTGTTTGGTCTCTTCTTGATCGCCAGCTCATTTTCCATCTCTATTAAGGACGAAATTAAAGGAAAACTCTTCAGAAAAGTGAGCTCATTGTCCATGGACTCTGTGAACAGTGAAGGAATAAATTATGATCGATTGTATTAATTAAGTTCAGCAGCTAATATCTTTACAGTAATGGGCTAGTTAAGAGGCATAGCCAGGATTTTATAGGTAAAAAAAATGTACCTTGAGGTTGGAATAATAAAAAAGGGGATGTGGGTAAAAGCCGGTACATAAGGGCATGACATAACATCTGTATTTCTGTGCTCTGAAAAGTTAAGAGAACATGAAGTATATCTATATATCTATATATCTTTATCTAGCCAGCTGGCTATCATCTATCTATCATCTATCTATCTATCTATTATCTATCTATTATCTCTATCTATCTATCATCTATCTATCATATCTATCTATCTATCTATCTATCTATCTATCTATCTATCTATCTATCTATCTATCTATCTATCTATCATCTCTCTCTATCATCTATCTATCTATCTATCTATCTATCTATCTATCTATCTATCCATCCATCCATCCATCCATCCATCCTCTATCTCTATCATCTATCTGTCCATCCGTTCTCTCTCTCTACCTATTTATCTGTCTGTCTGTCTGTCTGTCTATCATCTATCTATCTATCATCTATCCATCCTCTATCTCTATCATCTATCTGTCCATCCGTTCTCTCTCTCTACCTATTTATCTGTCTGTCTGTCTGTCTATCATCTATCTATCTATCATCTATTTCTATCATCTATCTCTATCATCTACCTGTCCATCCATTCTCTCTCTCTATCTATTTATCTGTCTGTCTGTCTATTTATCATCTATCATCTTTCTGTTCTATCTCCCTATTATCTCTCTTATCTCTTTCTCTACTATCATCTATCTATCTATCTATCTATCTATCTATCTATCTATCTATCGTAGAAAGAGCTTCTACAGTATAAAGATAATTCTCAACTTACAGCCGTTCACTTAACTGATTCACTTAACAACAGTGGGAAGGAAGATCGTAAAAAGGGGCAAAATTCATGACCTCTGTTTCGCTTAGCAACATAAATTTTGGGGTCAATTGTGGTCGTAAGTGGAGGACAACCTATACCATCTCTTACAAGGCAAGTAGTATTAGTTCTCATGCTATTGGTTTCCTGTCTAGACTACCTTGAAGGGTTGACACTGGTAACTAATTATTGTTGCTGTTTTCAAAGACGGTTTTCCAGGGCTGCATTCTGTTTAACAATACTGTAAATCATTAGCTATGCAAATTCTTTACAGCTACAAAATATTGAACATTCCATTACCATACAAAATGACTATTTTTCCTTGTTGCCTCATGATGTAGTAGTACACCTGGAAAAGTATGCAAATATCCATGATTTGCAAATGAATGGCAGATCAGGAGTAAACCAAATGGTAGTCTGGCTACTGGTTTTTTGTTTGTTTGTTTTTTTACAAAATCTTTTACATAACTTTGCTGGTGGAAGTGGAAGGAAGGGAGTGTAAATGAACTGTAAAACTGTGGAACAAAAACATGCTAGACTGGCAAACGATGTTTTTTTAATGCTGTGATCCTAATGATCACATTATCCTGAAATAGCAATAGCACTTAGACTTATATACCGCTTTACAGTGCTTTATGGCCCTCTCTAAGCAGTTTTATAGAGTCAGCACATTGCCCCCCTACAATCAGGGTCCTCGTTTTACCAACCTCGGAAGGACGGAAGGCTGAGTCAACCTTGAGCTGGTCAGGATCGAACTCCTGGCAGTGGGCAGAGTTAGCCTGCCATACTGCATTCTAACTACTACTGGGATGGGATCAGTGGTGGGTTGCCCCCGGTTTGCATCGGTTCTATAGAACTGATAGTAAAACCGGTGGGAGGCTCCACCCACTGACCCCGACATCATCAGAATGCTTCTGTGCACATGAGCGAAGCAAGCGTGCGTGCACAGCCCCATTGCAAACCGGTAGTAAAGGTAAGTAGAAACCACCCCTGGATGGGATGGGATGGGATGGGATGGGATAGAATAGGATAGGATAGGATAGGATAGGATAGGAGAAGTAGAAGTAGAAGTAGAAGTAGCACTTAGACTTATATACCTCTTTACAGTGCTTTATAGCCCTCTCTAAGCAGTTTTACAGAGTCAGCACATTGCCCCCAACAATCGGGGTCCTTGTTTTACCAACTTCGGAAAGACGGAAGGCTGAGTCAACCTTGAGCTGGTCAGGATCGAACTCCTGGCAGTGGGCAGAGTTAGCCTGCAATACTGCATTCAAGGAAAGCCCCCGGAGCCTGGGAAGGGTGAAAAACAGGCCTCCCGGAAGTTCTGGAAGTCTGGAAACGGGTCCATTTACGGCCTCCAGAGGGCTTCCATAGCCTGGGGGAGGCTGTTTTTGCTCTCCCGGATGCTCGAGGAAAGCCTCTGAAGCCTGGGGAGGGCGAAACACTCCCCCTGCCATGGTGCAGGAGGCCACGTAGGCCACACCCAACATGGCCACACCCACCCAGGAACTGGGCAGAGAACCAGTTGCTAAAATTTTTGAATCCCACCCCTGGTCTCAACATCTTTTTTGTATCATGATGACCAGAACTGGACTCAATATTCCAAGCATGACTTCACTAGTGCAATATAAAGAGGCAATATCACTTCCCATGATCTTGACGCTATCCCTCCGTTGATGCAGCCTAGGATTGCCTTGGCATTTTTTGGTAGCTGCAGCACACCGCTGGCTCATACTTAAGTGGTGGCTTACTAGGACACACCTAAATCCCTCTCTCAGGTACTACAGTACTGTTGAGCAAGATACTGGTTCAATATAAAATGTGATGTACTATTTACAATAGTGGTTTTATCCAATAAGTAAGATAAAATAGACAAATCCAAATATGTCTTATCATTAGGCTACCATGCGTGGATTGGAAAAAAAATTCCAAATGATCACAATGTCATCAAAGATTTGAGAAAGCCTTGAACTGTTTTCTAACACTTAATGATAGACTTGATTTTCATTGCCCAGATGTCATTTTCCTCCACTAATCCTTCACCAAAATTTTGGGAGCTCTTCTTACTATTTTGAGGAACGCAGTGGCTCAGTGATTAAGACGCTGAGCTTGTCGATCAAAAGGTCAGCAGTTCAGTTGTTCGAATCCTTAGTGCCGCATAATGGGGTGAGCTCCCGTTCCTTGTCCCAGCTTCTGCCAACCTAGAAGTTCGAAAACATATAAAAAAATCCAAATGATCATGATGTCATCAAAGAGTTGAGAAAGCCTTGAACTGTTTTCTACCACTTAATGATAGACTTGATTTTCATTGCCTGGATGTCATTGTCCTCCACTAATCCTTCACCACAATTTTGGGAGCTCTTCTTACTATTTTGAGGGACACGGTGGCTCAGTAGCTAAGACACTGAGCTTGTCGATCGAAAGGTCAGCAGTTCAGTGGTTCGAATCCCTAGTGCCGCATAACGAGGTCAGCTCCCGTTCCTTGTCCCAGCTTCTGCCGACCTAGAAGTTCGAAAGTACATAAAAAATGCAAGTAGAAAAATAGGGATCACCTTTGGTGGGAAAGTAACAGGGTTCCGTGTACCTTTGGCATTGAGCCATGCCAGCCACATGACCACAGAGACGTCTTTGGACAGCGCTGGCTCTTCAGCTTAGAAATGGAGAGTCGGGAACGACTAGCACATATGTGTGAGGGGAATCTTTACCTTTACCTTACTATTTTGTGAGTGTGTGTGTGCAAGTGTGAAAAGGGACTTCTCAAACATTGTGCTTTCCCCATTTTTCAATGTCTTTAAAATGCAATCGGTCCATGTTAAATTTTTGCCTTTCTCCATCTCCTTCGGGGATCCATCAATATCATTCTAGATTGTTTTGGATTTCGATATTAAGTTCCACCAGTGTTAGGCAAACTCAATCACTCCTGGTGATGAAATGATTATTTCATTACTGTCAAGTTGCTTTTCAATATCACAAAGGAGCAAGGCAAGAACATTCCCAATCAATGGTAATGTGCTAATCAATTGAGAGCAGTAATGCCTGTATAAGCATAATTTGCATGGGACAATTACATTATGTACACAACACTCACATGTACGTTTTCAAGCTTGCAGTGGAAAATGGTTGACGGTGGATATTAAGGAATCTTGGAAGGTAAAGCTAATTCATGTGAAGTATGATTCAGAAATCTAAACAAAGAAAAAAGCTTTTGTATATCACCATGATATAAAAAAGAGCCATGGTGGCACAGTGGTTAGAATGCAGGACTACAGGCTACTTCTGCTGACTGCCAGCTGTCTGCAATTTGGCAGTTGTTGTGGCCCGTCAGCGGCCTGTGCAGCTAGTAGCTGATTCAGACAGCGAGGAGGCTGGTGTGCAGCTGGCACTCGAGTCGGACAATGAGGAGGCTGGAGAAGATGTGGTGCCAGAGGTGGGGATTCAGCCAGGGCCTTCAGAATCTCCAGAAGCTTCCATGGGTGAAGAGGAAGAAGAGGAGGAGCCTTTTCTCGATGCATGGGTGCGCAGAGCTTCCAAAAGCAGGAGTGGCTCCTCAGGAGGAGGTCTCCTCGAGAGTAAGGCTTGGGGCTAATTGGTCATTCCCCTAGCCTATTTAAGGACAGACGACAACTGAGGCAATTTGCAGGGAACAACTTAATTCACTCTCCTTCGCATCTGGATCTTAGTTCTTTTATCAGTGTCCTGCAAATTGCTTCTGGGCTTTCTGCCAATCCTAGTAAGATTACGATTATTTATTCTTTGGATTCTTGCAGGCTGTTAAGAAAGTTCATTAACAGCCTTTGTTTGAAAAAGACTGATTTAATTTAGTAAACTAAGGTTTGTACAGACTTTGTGTGTGCTGCGTTCTTTGGGTCCGTAGCTGGGGCAGAACAGCAGTTTGAGTCAAGCCAAAGGGAGGGAGAGGTGGTTAGTATGCTGAATTAACCATTATGTTACTCTCGTTTCAGGACATGCTTTTCTGACCAGGGGGGGTAGCGAGTCAGGCCTGGAAGCCATCTTTTTCATTGGGCCTTCAGGCCTGCCACATTTACTACTGTGGAAAGTGGGAGGGGGGATTGTATAGAGCCAAGTTGATATATAGTCATAATAACATTCCTTTCTTAGGGAGTCAAGGACATCTTGCCCTGCACTTGGAGGTCTGGAACTGGGAGGCATCTCCAATTGGGACGGTGGTTGGATTGGACCATGTGATGGACATGTGGGTGTTGGGCAGGGACTTGAATTTTCCTTTGGGTGGGGAAAACCTGGAAGCTTTCAGATTTGGGTTTTCCCAGATGTGCCAATATGACATCTCTAGTAAAATGGAACTTTGAGGATATTCAAGCCTCGAAGTTTTCTTTCATTGGGGGGTGTTACTTGGAACCCTGACATCATGAGACTCAAGGTTGACTCAGCCTTCCATCCTTCCGAGGTTGGCAAAATGAGGACCCACATTGTTGGGGGCAATATGCTGACACTGTAAACCGCTTAGAGGGGTTTACTAAGTGCTATTGCTATGATATAAAAAAAGATGTTGAAACTCTAGAAAGAGTGCAGAGAAGAGCAACAAAACTGATTAGGGGATTGGAGGCTAAAATGTATGTTGAATGATTGCTGGAATTGGACATGTCTAGTCTAGTGAAGAGAAGGACTAGGAGTGATTTGATAGCAGTCTTCCAATATTTGAGGGACTGCTACAAAGAAGAGATGGTCAACCTATTTTCCAAAGCACCAGAAAGCAAGACAAGAAACAATGGATGGAAACTAATCAAGAAGAGAAGCAACTTAAGGAGTAACTTCCTAACAGTTAGGACAATTAACCAGTGGAACAGCTTACCTTCAGAAGTTGTGGGTGCTCCATCACTGGAGGTTTACAAGAAGAGATTGGACAGTCATTTGTCTGGAATGTTATAAGGTCTCCTGCTTAAGCAAGGAGTTGGACTAATAGACCTCCAAGGTCCCTTCCACCTCTGTTATTCTATTAGTCAGATTCATGAACAAGTGTACATGTCTATGGAGTTTCTCAGACATCCAGGTCATGGTTGTCCCAAAGGTACTTTTTTCAAGAGGCAACTGGACTTTCTGGATTTTCTTTGAAGATGTTTCACTTCTCATCCAAGAAGCGAAGTTTCCTCTTGAAAAAAGCATTTTTGGGACGAACAGGTGTACACTGAGCCAAAAAGGCAGAAAGAGGAAGAGACAAGGACAGAAGGAACCAGAAGTCGAAAAGTAAGTGATATTGGATGACCTACTTTATTCTACATGGGGCCAGAATAAAGTTGAATTTCTGGCTACTTTCAGTTTAATGCCCAAGAGCAGAAGACAAGAAGTCTAGGGAAGAGGTTTGGATCAAGCTAGGAAAAATAAGAGGAAACAGAACTGATGCTCCAGAGGCATTGCAGTAACATCATGGTTGTTTCTATTCCAAACCTCATCTGTAGCAATTGGTTTATAGCAGTGGTGAAATCCATTTTTTTTTTACTACCAGTTTTGTGGGTGTGGCTTGGTGGGCATCGCAGGGGAAGGATACTGCAAAAACTCCATTCCCACCCCATTCCAGGGGAAGGATATTGGAAAATCTCCATTCCATCCCACTCTGGGGCCAGTCAGAGGTTGTATTTGCCAGTTCTCTGAACTGCTCAAAATTTCCGCTACCAGTTCTCCAAACTGCTCAAAATTTCTGCTACCGGTTCTCCAGAACCTGCTGGATTTCATCCCTGGTTTATAGCTTTCCCTACGTAGCTAAAGTTGTATTAGCACTTTCTCCATCCTTGGTTCTTGTAAAAGTTTTGAGACTATAATTTTAGAAGATGTAATAGGGTCTTGACAATGTTATCATCCTAACAAACTGATGAGTATCTCTTTGGTAAAGTTGTTATCTAAAACTCAAAGCTCCTGAAACACTGGTCCAAGTCCATCAGCCTTGATTGGTAATGAAGATGGGGATCCGATTCCCTTTTTCTTTTTTCTTTTCTTTTTCTTTTTTAAATGTGCTCCCTTTCAGTCATATCCTTGCATCTTCCAGTAGGTCCATTTGTCCTCTCTTCTCCACCAGCAATCTTCTAAAGAAGAGAAGAAATATAGTTCACCAGCCAAATACAACATGATCAGTTACTGGATTCCCCGGAGTTGAAAGCGAGGTGAACAGCTGGCTTGGTGGTAAGAAGGTCTTTACTCTCAATTCGGTGGTGATGGAAGTTCAAAGGAGAAGGGCTATTTCAGTGGCCAAAGAGTAGTGCTTGAAAATTGCAGTAAAACATTGAGTTGTCATGTGAATGTCACAGAGCACTTTTCTTCTTATTAAATTCCTGAGAGAGATTTTTTTTTTGTTCTGTTTTCAAAGGGATCGGAGAACCTCACATGAAAGGATAGTGGAGGACAAAGCAAATGATGTTGCTCTTAACTTCTCCAAGAAAAGAAGAAAAAAAAAAAGGGTGGGGGGGGGAGAGAGGGAATTAAAGCACCATTATTGTCAACTGACTTCTTAAGAAAAGGATAGTTGAGCACGGGGCATGTTCTTTTCATGTTTGTTCTTTTACATCTCAACTTTCTTCAGTCAGCTCAAAACAGCAGACTTTGGTGTCTCTGCACAACAATTTTGTGAGATAGCTAGGATTGAGATAGAATGACTCATCCCCGGACAGTTTTATAGTCAAGTGGGTTTTAAAAACTTTTGTCTCTGTGGTCCCAACAAAACCCATGTGGCTTCCATCTGATGTAAGGTGAGGTGTCAAAGCAGTTCCATTTCAAAAAGCTCTATTTGACTGAAGATGTTCAAAGATGTTTTGTTCAAGAGCAAAGCAAAAAATAAAAAATTAAAAAAAAAATAAAAAATCAGAGTTCGGGACCCTGAGAGAAAATTGCCTGGGCTATTTTTGCTACCTTAAATGACCCTTAAATGAATATGTCTGAAGATTCAGAGCCAGATGAATTAAGAAATGCAGAAAATTCAAGTGCATGTTTACCAGGTACTATGGTTTCCAATATTGATATGCTTTAATTTAAGGTCAGCAAATGCAAGGCGTCTAGGACGCTTTTCAGAAAAGGCAGGCACAGCCATTGTTGTGGCCCGTTCACGGCCTGTGCAGCTAATAGCTGATTCAGACAGCAAGGAGGCTGATGTGGTGTGGTGCAGCTGGCACTCGAGTCGGACAATGAGGAGGCTGGAGAAGGCTGGTGGCTGGAGGCTGGTGCCAGAGTCGGGGATTCAGCCAGGGTGTTCAGGCCCATAGGCAGCCTGTGCGGCTGGTGGCTGATTTGGACAGCGAGGAGGCTGGTGTGATGTGCCAGCAGCCTGTGCAGCCGGCACTCGAGTTGGACAATGAGGCTGAAGAAGATGTGGTTCCAGAGGCAGGGATTCAGCCAGGGCCTTCAGAACCTCCAGAAGCTCCCTTAAGTGAAGAGGAAGAAGAGGAGGAGCCTCTTCTCAATGCACGGGCACGCAGAGCTGCCAAAGGCAGGAGTGGCTCCTCAGGAGGAGGTCTCCTTGAGAGTAAGGCTTGGGGCTAATTGGCCACCTTCCTTCGCCTATTTAAGGAGGAATGCCGACTGAAGCAATTTGCAGGGAACAACTTAGTTCACATACCTTCGTGTCTTGTCTTGCTTATCGTATCAGCTTTCTGCAAATTGCTTCTGGGCATTCTGCCAACCATAGTAAGTTTTCAGTTATTATTTTTTGAATTCTTGACGGCTGTTAATGCAATTAATTAACAGCCATTGTTGTAAAAGACTGGTTTATTCAGTAAACTAAGGTTTGAACGGACTTTGTGTGTGCTACATTCTTTGGGGCCTGTAGCTGGGGCAGAACAGCCATCCACCTTCGTATATTAACAAATCAACAGTGGAGGTGGTTAGGAATATCAAGTTTTTGGGTGTGCAGCTGAGGAGCAGGTTAACTTGGTTGCTCAACAGTGGAACACTGGTGAAGGGCACAGCAGTGCCTACATTTTCTGTGTCATATGAGAAGAGCACATCTTCCTTCCCCCTGTCCTTCCCACTTCCTATAGAGCAGGGGTGTCAAACTCAAGGCCCGTGGGCCAGATCCAGCCCGGGGGGGTGCTTAGATCTGGCCCACGGAGCCACCCTGGAAACAGCAACAGACCAGTGCCTCTGCCAGCGAAAATGGAACTCAGGAGGGTTGCATGAAGCCCTCCCAAGTGCCATTTTCCCTGGCAGAGGGTTGCAGGAGGCCGTTGCAGCCAGAAACAGAGCTCAGGAGCCCGTTTTCGCTGGCAGAGTGCTTGGGCCACCACAGGCGCTCCCGACACAAGTGATGTGTCATGCCCACCCTGGCCACACCTACCTTGCCCCCCCACCCCAAGTCAAACACAACCCTAGTGTGGCCTTCAATGTAATCTAGTTTGACACCCCTGCTATAGAGGGATGATTGAAAGCATGCTGTCATATTGTATTACTGTATAGTTTGGTGGATATTACTGCTTTGGACAGGAAGGCTGTGCAGAGAAGGACAGCAGAAAAGATTATTGGTAATTCATTTCCTTCTACCCAGGACATGGCAAATAAGCGCTGCTTGACCAGGGTCCACAATGTAGTCTGGGACGCTACACATCCTCTCCATGACTGGTTTTCTTTGTTACCTTCTGGGAGGACGCTTCGTGCTGTCCAAAGCAGAACAACTAGATTCTGTAATAGCTTTGTATCATGCAGAATCAACCTTGTTAACTCTCAAGACTCTATTATGTATTCAAAATGGACTGTGATTAGTGTGTGTGTTTGTAAGATAAGATAAGATAAGATAAGATAAGATAAGATAAGATAAGATAAGATAAGATAAGATAATTCCCTCAATACTATCAAACTAGTTACTAAGTCCTCACTACTATTAATCTTCTCATTGCTCCCATCACCCATCTTCTTCCACTTATGACTATATGCCTGTAACTTTGCTGCTAGTATTCTTATGATTTATATTGACTGTTTCCTAATATGATTTGATTGCTTATTTGTACCCTATGACTATCATTAAGTCTTGTACCTTATGATTATTGACGAATGTATCTTTTCTTTTATGTATACTGAGAGCGTATGCACCAAAGACAAATTCCTTGTGTGTGCAATCACACTTGGCCAATAAAAACTCCTATTCTATTCTATTCTATTCTATTCTATTCTATTCTATTCTATTCTATTCTATTCTATTCTATTCTATTCTATTCTATTCTTTCCTTGTTCCTTGTTCCTATTCCCCATCCCATCCCATTCCCTTTCTTATTCTATTCTATTCTATTCTATTCTATTCTATTCTATTCTATTCTATTCTATTCTATTCCATTCCATTCCATTCCATTCCATTCCATTCCATTCTAAGAGATAATCTTCTAAGAGATTATCTATAAAATAGATAAGATAAGATAAGATAAGATAAGATAAGATAAGATAAGATAAGATAACCTTTATTGTCACTGTTTTCACTGAACACACTGGCACACATTAAAAAAATGAAATTCTGATGCCCACTCTCAATATATATATATATATATATATATATATATATATATATATATATATATATATATATATATATATATATATATTCTTTTGAGAGAGGGCATCAGAATTTCATTTTTTAATATGTGCCAGTGTGTTCACAGAAAAAAGTGACAATAAAAGTTATTTTATTTTGTCTCGTCTCATCTCGTCTTACCTTGCCTTACCCTATTTATGTATGTGTGAGTGGTGTGTGTGGAGAGGGAGAGGGAGAGAGAGAGACAGACAGACAGACAGACAGACAGATTTCTGCCATTGGGTCTATGTTGAGTTCAAAGGCTTGCAAATTTAATATGGCAACTGTTTGAATGGTGACTACTTCCTGCTGGCATACTTATGTGTATAAATACTTTGTACTAGAGCTAATAGATACATGCAGGCATGCCAATTAGCAGTATGTACATTGATCTCATTATGATTCAGGGAATTGGTTATTTCTGGAGAATTCAATTGAGATCAGATTGGTAGGAAAAGCTGAAGCAAACATTTCGTTCCCCCTTCCCCACCCCCACGCCTCAACGATGTTGACAAGTTAATTCGATGAATCGCCTCCTTGGATGTAGGATAATGAAGTTTTACATAACCCTACCATCTACACCAGAGGTCAGCAACCTGCAGTTCTGGAGCCGCATGTGGCTCTTTCACCCCTCTGCTGCAGCTTCCTGTCACTCAAAATATGTGTCACAACCGCCAATGTGTGACACCCACCGACGTGCAATTTATTGAGCTTTGCAACCCCGGTAGGCCAACCATGGATAAATCCAAGAAAAGAAAAGTTTCAGAGGAAAACAGAAGGTTTAATTCAACTACATATGTTAGTTTTGTGGTCGCTCAAGAAATAGTCAGGCACGGGAAGGATTTTGTGGCTCCTGGTGTTTTCTTTTCTGTGGGAAACGGGTCCAAATGGCTCTTTGAGTGTTTAAGGTTGCAGACCCCTGATCTACACACATGTGTGCAAACCTAGGCAAGTCCACGTACAAATACGAGGTAGATTTTTTCCCTCGGTATTTTTACAAAGTATTATTATCCATATGGCCTAGACTAGAGAATATTTTAAAAGACCATTTTTGTCCAGATGTTAAAGGGGGCGGGTGGGAAGGGAGGACGAGCTGTAAGAAAGGTTTACTCCATCATTGTGAAAGATAGATGTGTTTCGCTGAGTTTTGCTTTAAAATTACTTCTAATTTATCTACTTCTTAGCCATGCATTGAGGTAATATGATCATCAGTAATGTGCAAAAGGAAGATATATACTTTTTTAATTGTAGCCAGGAGGAAGAAAAAAAAAACCAGCATGGAATAACTTAATCGTTGCTAATTATAATATCACTGTGGTAATTACAATAGATTTTGATTGTCTCATTTTCACACCAGAGGAGGGAAGTAGGGTAGCTTTTCCCTTTAATACGTATTTGTTTTTAAGAGAGGAACTGACAATTACACTAATT
This sequence comes from Arizona elegans, assembly GCA_022577455.1. Lineage (NCBI taxonomy): Eukaryota > Metazoa > Chordata > Lepidosauria > Squamata > Colubridae > Arizona > Arizona elegans. Next base: position 1,750,919 of record JAKOOJ010000067.1, on the reverse strand, counting down.
GTAGTCACAGCATGAAACTTTGTTTTTAAGGAAAAATTTGTCTACATGTCACACAGCATAAATGCCTCTTTTCTGTTTCGTTAGGTGCAAATTAAAGACACATTAATTGCTTTGTTCAGCATGACAATGCTAAAATCGACAAAGGGGCTTCAGGATGAAGTCTATCAGAGTCCCATCAGCTGGGAAATCACGGTGGGTCCCAAAATGCTTTGTGGGGGACTAACAAGGAGCCTTCACACAGATCGTTGCTTGGAGGACAGAAAAGAAAGGAAGCACGGCAAAGCACAAAGAGGAAGGATAAAAACTTTTAACGCTCATTTGTTCTCCTAAGGAAAAGGCAGGTAGGTCTATTTTGGTTCTAGTACCAGAGATGAAGTGTAAGAATTTGGAGGAAACAGATGTTTTAAACCCTGGGAGAAAATCACGCATCCACTTGAAAATAATCTTCTCAGATTGATATCCGGCACAGAAATTCGCCGGCAAGTGACAGCTGTCATGTCATTTCTAGTCCTTCTCTTCGTTAGGTTAGACATACTTAGTTCTCTTAACTTTCATCGTATGGTTTAGCCTCCAGACCCCTGATCATCTTGGTTGCCTTTTTCTTTTTACTTTTTGTAGAGTTCCATTTATTAATTATTACTGTTTTTTTTCTCCTTAGTTCCAGACTGGATCTCTCTTCGATGAGCTTCCACTCATGGTTTCTTGCAGTGGTGACATTCAAATTTTTTCCCTACTGGGTTCTGTGGTCATGGCTTGTTTGGGGGTGGGGGGCGGGGCTGTGACTGAGTGGGCATGGCCAACTTGATGTCACTCACGCCCACACCCACTCAGTCACATGACCCCCCCCACCAAGCCACGCCCACAGAACCCGGTAGGAAAAAATGTGTGTATGAGTACCAGAAGGGCTCATAGTGAATGCTGTAGCAGAAAGAAGCCAAACTTTTCTCCATCCATTCACAGCGGAGCTGCTGCTCCCTTTATGGTCCACCCTGGCCCCGTCCCTCCCGGGGACTACCTTAAAGGGATAGGCTGCAGCAGCTCCGCTGTGAATAGAGGGAGAAAATTTCAGGTTCTCTCTGCTGCATTTAATGTTGAATTCTGTGGAATATTGAGTAGCCAGAAGGGCTGAGCGAACAGCCAGAAGAGGTGAGCAGTGAGCGGGCGGGCGTGGGCATGGCCAACTAGGGGTGATTTTTACCGGTTTGGCGAACTGATTCAAATCGTCCCTACCAGTTTTCCCGAGCCGGTCTGATCCAGTTGAATTTCACCCTTGGTTTCTTGTCCTTGCCTCAGTAGGAGTTTGGACTAGAAGACCTCCAAGGTCTGTTATTCTGTTATCCTGTTACTCTGTTATTAAGATATTCTTCATGGAATCCAAGACAACCCTCACAATGCTATCTAGAAAAGGGAATGAGGCTCCCTAGATTCCATAAGGGGGCGTGATGGCTCACTGGTTAAAGATGCTGAGCTTGTCAGATGGAAAGCTGACAGCTGAGGTTCGAGATCCGAGCACCTTGAGGGTGAGCTCCCGCTCTTGCCTTAGCTCCTGCCCACCTAGCAATTGGAAATCATGCAAATGCAAGTAGATAAACAGTACCACTTCGGTGGGAAGGTAGCAGCATTCTGTAAGCCTATGGCATATAGTCATTCTGGTCACATGACCATGGAAACGTCTTGCTCCCTCGGCTAAGAAATGGAGATAAGCACCATGTCCTAGAATCGGACACAACTAGATTGGGGAATCCTTTTCCTTTAGATTCCATAATCAGCAAAGGACACGACACAGAAGCACTTCACAAACTCTGCAACATTTCGCGGCAGGTCCCACTTGCTATTAAAATCAGCATCAAATTCTGATTGGTAAAACTATTTGCCCTTGCAGAAAGTTTTGATACAAAAACCGATTGCAGGTTGGAGAAGGAGGGTTGGCTAAACTAGGGAGGGGGCCATGGGGATGGACGGCTGTGAAGTGCCTCAAATCACCTCCAGCCTCCAGAGGTGAGTTGTGGTTGCCAAGGCTGATAGCAGCTCTCTGCCCGGAGATGACTTTAAATTTTCCAGCAGGAGGGAAGCAGTGATTTGCCACTTTATCACATCATATCATTACTCTGTCTAATGGCACCTTGCCAAGTGACCTGCTTATATGTCAAAACACGAGGCACCCTTCAAAGAACATTAAATGGTACTACCTGTTTTCTGATGAGGAACTTGCTAGCACTTAACAAGTGGCTGGAACAGAATGATCTCTGCAAAAAGAAAAAAGGAAAGGAGAGGAAAGGAAAGGAAAGGAAAGGAAAGGAAAGGAAAGGAAAGGAAAAGAGGGAGGGAGGGAGGAAGGAAGGAAAGAAGGAAGGAAGGAAGGAAGGAAGAAAGAAAGAAAGAAAGAAAGAAAGAAAGAAAGAAAGAAAGAAAGAAAGAAAACCTCTGATTTCTCTGCTCTCAGTTCATGACCTTTACACTCCTCCTATTTTCAGTCCCTTCAAAGAATGTTAAATGGTATTACTTGTTTTCTGATGTGGAGCTTGCTAGCAGTTAACAAGCTGCTGAAACTGAATGATCTCTGCAAAAAGACAAAGAAAGAAGGAAGGAAAGAAAGAAAGAGAAAGAGAGAGAGAAAGAAAGAAAAAGAAAGAAAGAGGAAGGAAGGAAAGAAGAGGAAGGAAGGAAGAAAAAAGGAAGAAAAAAGGGAGGGAGGTAATGAGGAAGGAAGGAAGGAAGGAAGGAAGGAAGGAAGGAAGGAAGGAAGGGATTTCTCTGCTCTCAATTCATGATCTTTACATTTTCATCTTCTTGTTTTCAGAGCAAAATTAAGAAAGCAAGATTAGTGGGCAGAAAATTATTTGGAAGCTTTCGTAACAGCATGGTGTGAAACTTTTTTTTTTAGGGGAATTGACATTTGCAAATGGACTTTACATGTTTGGAAACCAACTATACTTCCTAATGCTGTTTTAAAACGTCTTGTGCATATATTCTTTGAAGATTCTCAATGATCCGCATCATGATTGTCCCAAAGGTAAGTTTTCCAAAGGCAACTGGACTTCCTTGGTTCTTGGATGAAAGTGAAACGTTTTCAAAGAAAAAAAAAAAAACCCAAGAAAGTCCAGTTGCCTTTTGAAAAGCACCTTTAGGACATCTTGTGCAAGGATTTATTATCTGTAATAAGGTTTAATTTAGGGATGAAGGCAGCAGTTGGAATCAGTCTCACACAGGATTCATCCTAAATTCCATTTTTCCCCTCATCTTCATCTATTTGAGGTTTTAATATTTTTTAATTGGGAAAACATACAACATAATGTTTCAAACAGTTCTAAAAAATCATCTGCTATATATGCCTATGCATACTGTATGTATCCTTAAGGGATGCGGTGGCTCAGTGGCTAAGATGCTGAGCTTGTCTATTGAAAGGTCAGCAGTTCAGCGGTTCGAATCTCTAGTGCCACATAACAGGGTGAGCTCCCATTCCTTGTCCCAGCTTCTGCCAACCTAGCAGTTCGAAAGCAGGTAAAAAATGCAAGTAGAAAAATAGGGACCACTTTTGGTGGGAAGGTAAGAGCATTCCATGCACCTTTGGCATTGAGTCATGCCAGCCATATGACCACAGAGATGTCTTTGGACAGTGCTGGCTCTTCGGCTTTGAAACGGAGATGAGCACCGCCCCCTAGAGTTGGGAATGACTAGCACATATGTGCGAGGGGAACCTTTACCTTTTTATGTATCCTTAATACTAATTAAGTTTTATCCAATCCCCCCAATCCACAAAATATTATACCACAAAATACCAAGGGTGGATGAAATCTGAATAATAATTCTGCATATCTCCAGAGGAAACAAATGGATGATTCATTTGGTCCCCCAGTCTTTGTTTCAGATAGTTATATCAGTCTTACAAATGTTGGAGTTCAAATCAATCTAGCTTAGTTCACCTTCATATATCAGAATAACAGAACAGAATGATAGAGTTGGAAGGGACTTCTAGCCCAACCCTTCTCAAGTAGGAGACCTTGTACCTTTCAGACAAGTAGTTGTCCAGTCTCTCTTTAAAAGCCTCCAACTTTGAAGACAAGACATTCCACTCATTAATTGTTCTAAAATAAAATTTATCCTTAGTTCCAGGTTGCATCTCTCCTTGTTTAGTTTCCATCCATATTACACTGCTGGAATGGCCTGGGAATAGCCCAGACCTTTAACCCAATTGAAAATATATGGAGCCGACTAAAGAAATTGGTTAGTCAGAAGCAATAAAACCCAGTTAATAGAAGCAACCATTCAATCTTGGTTTCACATTAGAACAGCTGCAGAATTAAAAGACTTGGTTGACTCCATGGGAAGACGTTATAAGGCTGTAATTCATGCAAAAGGCTACCCAACTAAGGATTAACTGACATGGGGATCATTTTTGTATATCTTGTTTTTTCTATGGTGATCATTTTTGTATATCTCATTTTTTCTATGTGTTTCACTTTTCTTCTTTATACTGTAACTGCTATTCTAATAGCAAATCCTTCATAAAAGTGATTGCATTACATTCTTGATTAAATTACTTTTCCATTGATATAATTATATATCAATGGAATATATAAAATAAGGCATCCCCTGATAATAAGTCCAATCGGGCTTTTGAGCTCATGCGCTAAAATAACACCGCCCCCCAAAAAATAATCCCTCCCCAAAAATATTTAATGCTTGCGCTGCCGGTCCCCACCATTTCCTCTGGTTAGGGTTAGGGAGACAGAGCTGGAAATCACGTAAGATGGCAAGAGGAGCCCCGTCTTGCTCCAAGCACCCCAAAATAATAAGACGTCCCTGAAAATAAGGCCAAGTGCTTATTTCGGGGTTGAAAAAAAATATAAGACAGGGTCTTATTTTCAGGGAAACACGGTAGTGGTGTTATTAGCTAGTTTTAGAAAAGGTTCCAACAATTTTGGCCACTACTGTATTGTGGTGATCTTTTTACATATATATTTATATATTGTTATCTTTCTTTTCTTTTTCTTTCTTTTATTAGATTTATATACTGCCCTACTCCTGAAGGACTCAGGGCGGTGAACAGGCACAAAAATAAAATACAAAAATACAAAAATTTAAAAGCAAAAATAAAACCAGATGAAACAATTTAGCCCGAGACAAATTTAAAACCATCCCAATAATTTAAAAACAGATTTAAAATTTTCAATTTAAAAGAGTTATAAGTTAAGAGTTATAAGTTAATATTAATAATATTTTAATATAATTGTTTTAATATATTGTGGGGATCCTGGGCTTTCTTCTTAAAGCGTTGCTTCAAATAATAATTTCAACAGTGGTGCAGAGATTTCAAAATCCTATGATAACGACTTGTTTTTTGCCATAAGATGGGGCGTGGCTTGTTAAAAAAAACCCATACAACTGTAAATCTATTTCAGACAAAAAGGCTTGGAAATTCAAAATTTGCACAATTTGCAGTTGGAGCAGTCAAAGCTACAGGTTGTTGGGTTTTTTTTTGTTTTTTTTTTTACATATTTCATTAATTAGCAATTCTTACCAAACCGAGCCTATCTTGCTTTCCCGGGGTCCGGCCGGCTCTAGATAAGACATATTTACGGGAAAAGTCAATGGATGAGACATTAGAGGCCAACCTCAAAAGTCAGAATCAGAGAACCGTAAACCACAGTGAAGTACTTCATTAGCCAAGGCTTGGTTGCTTATTGATCTGAGTCTCTTGCTTTCGGGTTGCAACAGCACTTACCCTCCTCTCTTCCTTTCGAGTGTAAATATAAGTAAAATTGAATGGGTGTTGCTGAAAACAATCTGTAAATCTCCATTTTGTGGTTAATATTGTAATTGCAGTTACGGGAAGGTTCAATAACTCGGGCAGGCGAGAGGAGACAGGGTTGTGGCACAAGTAACCTCAGCTCTGTAAATAGGGCCTGATGCAGTTTCTCGGAGGTCATTAAAGGGACTTGGAGTCATGGCTCTGCTGAGAAGCAGAAAAACCACATGGGCTCTCTTAAAAAAAAAAAAAAGAGAGAGAGAGAGAGAGAGAGAGAGAGAGAGAGAGAGAGAGAGAGAGAGAGGAGAGGGAGAGAGAGAGAGAGAGAGAGAGAGAGAGAGAGAGAGAGAGAGAGAGAGAGAGAGAGAGAGAGAGAGAGAGAGAGAGAGAGAGAGAAAACCAGGAAAGAAGGGAGGGGAATGGTGTGTATATGCACGCATCTGTTCTCTAAAAGGAGCCTTCTGCCTCCAGCTTTTAGCTAGTGCTTCTTCCACCGAGGTCAGCCAGATCATTAAGGGAAACTTTTTTTACTTTTCGGGCGGACAACCCTTTATAAATGATTTGGGGGCTGCAGTTCAGTTCAGGGATTAAAACTGGGGTCAAAGAGGGATGGTTAGAACGGTGGTCTTTTATTTGTTTGTTTGTTTGTATCCTGCCTTTATTATTTAGCAAGTAACTCAAGGTGGCGGACATATCGAACCCATCTTCCTCCTCTTTATTTTCCCCACAACAGCAACTTTGTGAGGTTGGTTGGGCTGAGAAAGACTGGATGGCCCAAAGTCAGCCAGCTGGTTTTCATCGCTAAGGCAGGACTAGAACTCACGGTCTCCTGGTGATTGGCCCAAAGTCATCCAGCTGGCTTTCATGGCTAAGCTGGGACTAGAGCTCTCTGTCTCCTGGTGATTGGTCCAGCTGGGTTGCATGGCTAAGGCAGGACTAGAGCTCTCAGTCTCCTGGTGATTGGCCCAAAGTCACCCAGCTGGCTTTCTTGGCTAAGCTGGGACTAGAACTCACTGTCTCCTGGTGATTGGCCCAAAGTCACCCAGCTGGATTTCTTGGCTAAGGCAGGACTAGAACTCACAGTCTCCTGGTGATTGGCCCAAAGTCACCCAGCTGACTTGCATGGCTAAGGCAGGACTAGAACTCACTGTCTCCTGGTGATTGGCATAAAATCATCCAGTTGGCTTACACAGGCTGGAGTGGTTAAGGATAGGGGCTGAGGAGCAGAAAGAGATTTGAGAGACAGGTGGAGAGTATTTTTCATAAAACCTAGAGTTCTTTTTCCAGAGATTACTCTGATTTAGACTACCCGAGGAACCATCTGACTCCATAGGATTGGCTCATCCAACTTGTTCTGCCAGAAGGGGCATGCTGTGGGGTTGTAGAGCAACTGTCTCAATTGGGAGGAGGGCTCAGGTGGGGAATTAGTATGAACTCATTATGCAAACCCAAAAGAGCAAGGTCTGACCCATTCCTGAATGCTTTTGAGATTTATCTAGTCTTTCCTAGAGAGGGAGAATGGCCATAGAACAGAGGCATGATGGCTCAGCGGTTAAAGGTGCGTAGCTTGTCAGCTGGAAAGCTATCAGCCCGGATTCAAGACCCGAGCACTGTGTCACAGGGTGAGCTCCTGTCCTTGCCCCAGCTCCTGCCCACCTAACAATTCGGAAGCATGCAAATGCGAGTAAATAAATAGGTACCACATCGATAAGAAGATAATCATGTTCTGTGTGCCTCAGCATATAGTTATGCTGGCCACATGACCACGGAAATGTCTTTGGACAGGAAACGGAGATGAGCATTGCCCTCTAGAGTCAGAAATGACTGGAAAGGGGAAAACTTTGCCTTTACCTTTTAGACATAGAACAATAAAGTAGCTAGTCTGAACTCTACACAGACCTGCATAAGTCTAGTTGTTCACTCCTGCTATGCAGGCCCCATCGGTAAAGAAATTTTGCATGGTGAGGTCCAGGAGAAGGGACTTTTCTGTGGTAGCTCCCAGCTTTTGGAACATCACGAGGTGAGATCTGCCCCCACCGTCTTGGCCTTCCAAAAGAGCCTCAAAAATTGGCTCTGCTGGGGTGGGGGTGGGGGCTTTCCATGTTGGAGGTAGTGAGTGGGTTAGGAAGAAGATCACACCTCCATAGTATTCTGGGTTTTTTTTTAAACCAATTCAATTTCTTTTTATTTAGTGCTTTAGTATTTTGTTCCTTTGTTTTTAATGATGTTTGTAAGCTGCCCAGAGTCACTGAACAGTGAGATGGGCAGCATATAAATTTAATAAATAAATAAATTTAATCATCATCATCAGCATATCGTGGCCTGTTGGCTGCCGGCCTCTCCAGCAGTCGAATCAGAGGAGGAGGAGGTGTGGTAATCAGGATCAGCATCTGGGCAACCTGGGAGCTCCAAGGGGGAAGAGGGAATGGAACTGGCAGAGAGAGATAGAAACAGAGAGAGACCGAGACAGAGACCGAGACAGAGACCGAGACAGAGACCGAGACAGAGACAGACAGAAACAGAGAACAGAGAACAGAGAACAGAGAACAGAGGTGGAGCCTGGGCCATCCATCAGCCTTCAGATGGAGAGTCAACAGCCCCCAGGTCTGGAGATGGCTGATGAGGAAGAGGAGGAACAGCTGGGTCCAGTGGCTGATGCATGGCTGTGCAGAAGGCAGAGGAGAGGAGAGCAGTGGAAATCCGTGGGCTGACCCTTGCGAAGGAAGAGCCATCGCTGCTAGTGAAGTCCCATCCTAGCTCTGGGGATAAAAGGCAGGGGGTGAGATGAATAGATGTAGCAGATAACTATTTATCTTCCGGATGGACGGTCTTGTTAGCCTGCGGGAGAAACTTTTTGCCGGGGATGCTGGCACTCCTAATAAAGGAACTTTGAGTTCACATCAGAGGGTTTGTCATGTTTGGGGAGCTGGGTCAGAACACAGCAGGAGGAGAAGTATTTTAATCTCTACTATGCAGATGATACAGCTTGCTATGTTTACCCGGACAACAACAAACAAATAAATATGTAACCCAATACCTATTTATTATTATTCTATACCTAATATCATAATAATGCAACCTAGTTTCCTTCAGATGTTTTCCTCCTCTTTTGTGTCATCTTCAGCCACACCAGCCAACATGGGCAGGGCATTTCATAGGCATCTGATTTCAAATCCCTGATACTAGATTCTCACTTCCCAAACCCATTTTGTTGTTGTTGTTAGTTGTGAAGTCATGTCCGACCCATTGCAACCCCATGGACAAGGTTTCTCCAGGCTTTCCTGTCCTCTACCATTCCCCGGAGACCATTTAATATCATGCCAACTACTTCAGTGACTCCATCCAGCCACCTCATTCTTTGCCGTCCCCTTCTTCTTTTGCCTTCAATCCTTCCCAGCATTAGGCTCTTCTCCAGGGAGTCCTTCTTTCTCATTAGGTGGCCAAAGTATTTGAGTTTCCTCTTCAGGATCTGGCCTTCTAAAGAGCAGTCAGGGTTGATCTCCTCTAGGACTGACTGGTTTGATCACCTTGCAGTCCAAGGGACTCGCAGGAGTCTTCTCCAGCACCATAGTTCAAAGGCCTCAATTCTTTGGCGCTCAGCCTTTCTTAGGGTCCAACTTTCACAGCCATGGATGTTCACACTTGCTCCATTTCTGCAATGCAGTGTTTCAAAATATTGCATGCATGAACTCATAGACACTTGCCGTCAGAGTTTGTTGCAGCACACACAATCAGCCAATTCAGCAGGATTCAAAACGTCTTTATATACATGACAACACATAAGGCATATACAATAACTTTGTAGGTTTTTTCATGTCATAGAGAAGAGAAATGGCAAGTACAAACACAGCACAAAATGGAGGCCAGCAAAAGGAGGCCAGCAAAATGGAGAAGACAAAATGGAAGATGGAGAAGCTAGTGCCCTCAAGCTTATATACAAAACAGTTAAGCCACACCCAGGCTCCAAACTGTCTCTTGTGGCCCCATACAACAAATACTATGTTTCGGTTACCAAACAGTCCCCCATTGGCTGACCTGTTGCTATATCTATTCCAGCTGATGAATATGCTGACAGTTGCATGCAGTACGTGAAAGATTGAAAATCATATTCAAGAGGTGTTAAGTTAAAGAAACACATTGCAGCAAAAGGGAATATTCACCTGGGGAACATCTAGAGAGAGGAGATGCAAGTTGGGAGTCAATAATGGGTTAGGTCAGGGGTGTCAAACTTTTGTTGTCATGGCAGCATCATGTGACATACCGGGACTTTTTTCCCCTTCACTAAACCGGGCGTGGGAGTGGGCAACATGTGACACATCTGGTTTGTGGGCAGCGAGTTTGACAGCCCTGGGATTGGTGGTTGTTCTCCCTGACATCATTTTTGTGTCTGCATATCTCTCTCTCTCTCTCTCTTTTTTTTTTTTTTTTCTGACACGTGTTTCTAAATCCTTCTCTTCTTTCCTTTGTGGCAAATTCAAGACCAGGAATCAATTTTCTCAGACACCATAATACTTAACCACAATATTTTGGTAATAAAATCCTTCCTCTTCCTTTCATTTGAGCAAAAATTGAATTGTAACGTTGTCATGCACACCAGTGGTGGGTTGTCCCCGGTTCGAACCAGTTCCCAAGAACCGGTAGTAAAACTGGTGGGAGGCCCCACCCACTGCCCCGGATGTTGTCATCAGCGATCTGCGTATGCGCAGAAGCAAGGTGTGCCTGCTTGCTTCGCTCGCGCACACACGCAATCCCATTGCAAATTGGTAGTAAAGGTAAGTAGAACCCACCCCTGATGCACACCTGTGCAAATGATCTATGGGGCCAGTCAATAGTGAGCTGACCAATTCAACCACAACGCAAACATTGGAAGCACCATGTCCTTCTGCTTCATGGTCCTCAGAAAAAGATGCGGCTGCTTTAAAGAACTTCAGAGCATGCTACATTGTAGCTCTTATGCACTCTGAAACATTTTGGGGAAGTGGGGAGAAGAGGAAATGTTCTCCCCACCTATTCGCAGCCCTATTATATGAATAAGGAACACCGTACACAAAAACTGTGCAATACATAGATGTAAATGGAAGAGTATATGTGTGCCTTCTACCATTTCCAGATAATTCTCTCTCCTAGAATCTGGAGGTTGTTTGCTTCCCACAGTTTCCTTAAATTCAAAGAGAAAACACCACAAGGAGCAATAGGTGGAAGACCATTAAAGAGAGATCCAACCGAAAGCTAAAGAGAAATTTCCTGACAGTGAGTATAATTAATCAGTGGAACAGCTTGCTTCCAGAAGTTATGGGTGCTCCATCACTGGTGGTTTTCAAGGAAAGATCAAACATCCATTTGTCTGGAATGGTATAGGGCCTCCTACTTGATCAGCGGGTTGGACTAGAAGACCTCTAAGGACCCTTCCAACTCTGTTATTCCACATTCTAAAATTCCTCTATGGGCAGGCAAGGTGGAAGGATATGTTGTTGGACATCCAAATCGAACGACAATGATTCTTCAGTACTTTGTGACCTACTGACCACAAGAAAATGAGCAGTACATAAATAATTGCCTGAACAAGCAATTAAGCAAGCAAATATTCATGGATCACAAATATTTCTAGGACATCTTTTAAATATCTGGGGGGACCACTAAATAACAGTTTTGAGATCTATCCTTCAGTCGATAGATCTTCTGGATTTTGGAAGATCTGGTAGCCCTAAAAAAAAAAAAAAAGAACATTGAGTGCTTTAGTAGCAAAGAGATATTGTAAAGTACTCACACCAAGCCAGACCAATACTAATTAATCCTTTTTCGATCACACAAAGTGCAACAATTGTCATGTTAGATTTGAACCCCCCAAAAGAGACCACGTTAAGTCTCCCCTTGGATATAAAATTCAGACCGCATATTCTTGTTCCCTCATAGGGTTGTTGTGAGTATATATTGGGGGCTTCTGAGCACTGGTGGTATTTAGCTGGTTCAATTTGGTTCAGGCGGCTGCTGCAGGAAGCTCCGTCCACCCACCTGGATGTCATCATGTCCCCTTTTTGACACTCTGCACATGCTCAGAAGGCCCTGTGCATTCCACATTTGCAAACCCGTAGCGAAGGTAAGTGAATACCACCCCTGCTTCTCAGCCACGTAAGCAGGGGTGAAATGCTCCCGGTTCAGACCGGATCGCCCGATCTGGTAGCGATGATGGCGGATGGTTCGGAGAATCAGTAGCAAAAATTCCTGCACCCCCCCACTATGCCCAGCTGAGCTGCACGATCATCAGAGGCTTTTTTTTTTTTTTTACTTTTAAAAGCATTTTTTCTACAACCTCTTCCGATGAAAAAATGCTTTTAAAAGTTAAAAAAAAAGCCTCTGATGATCGTGTGGCTCAGCTGGGATCATCAGAGGCTTTTCAAAGCATTTTTTTCTGCAACCTCTTGGCCGAAGAGATGGTAAAAAAAAATGCTTTGAAAAGTCTCTGATGATCTCAGCTGAGTTGCCTGATAGGCAGAGGCTTTTCAAAGCATTAGAAAAAATGGTTTTAAAAGTAAAAAAAAAAAAAAATTGGCCACGCCCACCCAGTCACATTACCCCCACACACACCAAGCCATGCCCACAGAACCAGTAGTAACAAATTTTACATTTCACCCCTGCACGTAAGGTGTCTTTTGTTCCTGGAAGGCGAGGAAAGTTAATCATAATTACAAATGATAAATTGCTCTGAGCTTCATCCAGTGGCCAAAATTCAGGCTTATAAACCCTGCAAATAAATGAATTAAATAACGAGAGTGCTCTCCATTTCAATGGGGTCTAAATGCAGCTAATTTAGTCTGGATGAAACCCTGCATCAGGCCATTAATAAACCACAGAAGAAAAACAACATTTGGAACAGTTCAAATAGAACTGGAAACAGCAGCCAATTACGACATAGGAATGAAACTACAATATGACCACGAAACAACACAAAAGCAATTAACACAACACAAAAGAGGCATTAATCACTGGAAGGGTTGATGGAATTGGAGATTTGGCTAGTGCAGGCTGATTCTATATACCTCTAATGGTCAGAAATTGTCCCCTTCATTCTCTGCCTATGGACAATTTTTGAGTTAATCTATAGTAAGAAAAACCGTGCTATATTAACAAAGATCTTCCCAAGAGATAACCTTTTATTTATTTTAACTATAAAACTGTTCCTCTATAGAGGAGACATGATAGCCGTGTTCCAATGCTTGAGGGGCTGCAACAGAGAGAAGGGGGTCAACTTATTTTCCAAAACACCTGAAGGCCAGACAAGAAATAATGGATGGAAACTGATCAAAGAGAGATTTTCTGACAGTGAGAGCAATCAACCCATGGAACAGAAGTTGCCTTCAGAAGTTGTGGGAGCTGGAAGCTTTCAAGAAGAGACTGGACTGCCATCTGTCAGAAATGGTGTAGAGTCTCCTGCTTGGGCGGAGGGGCGGGGTTGGACTAGATGCCCTACAAGTTCCCTTCCAACTCTGTTATTCTGTTATTAAGATGAATTCTGAGTGTTTGAAATGTTTCTCCTAAAAAAAACCCTCCCATATATATATTTATATACGTTCGGTATTTCTCTCTCTCTCTCTCTTTCTCTCTCTCTCTCTCTCTCTCTCTCTCTCTCTCTCCCTCCCTCCCTCCCTCCCTCCCTCTCCCTCTCCCTCTCCATCCATCCATCCATCTATCATCCATCCACCTATCTATCTATCTATCTATCTATCTATCTATCTATCTCTATCATCCATCCATCCATCCATCCATCCATCCATCCATCCATCCATCCATCCATCTATCTATCTATCTATCTATCTATCTATCTATCTATCTATCTATCTATCTATCTATCTCTATCATCCATCCATCCATCCATCCATCCATCTATCATCTATCTATTTATCTATCTATCTATCTATCTATCTATCTATCTATCTATCTATCTATCCTCTATCTCTATCGCTCTATCACTCTATCCTCTATCTCTATCTATCATCTATATCTATATCTTACAGAATAACAGTGTTGGAAGAAACCTTGGAGGTCTTCTAGTCCAACCCCCTACTCAAGCAGGAGACCCTATACTATTTCAGACAAACAGCTGCCCAATCTCAAAAATCTCCAATGATGGAGCACCCACAACTTCTGAAGGGAAGCCACTCCATTGGTTAACTGTTCTCACTGTCAGGAAATTTCTCTAATTCTAGATTGCTTCTTTCCATGATGAGTTTCCACCCATTGCTTCTTGTCCTGCCTTCAGGTGCTTTGGAGAATAACTTGACTCCCTCCTCTCTGTGTCAGCCCCTCAAATATCGGAACACTGCTATCATGTCTCCCCTAGTCCTTCTCTTCATTAGACTAGATTTACCCAATTCCTGCAATGGTTTGCAATAGGAATACATAATAGCAATAGTTTGCAATTCCTGCAATTTATATCTACATAATCTATATATATATCTATTTAATCTATATATCATCTACATCTATAGGAGTGGTGGGTTGCCCCCGGTTCACAAGAACCGGTAGTAAAACCAGCGGGAGGCTCCGCCCACCACCCCGGATGTCGTTATAGGCAATTTGCACATGCACAGAAGCTTGGCGTGCACACAATCCCATTATGAACCGGTAGTAAAGGTAAGTAGAACCTACCCCTGATCTATAGCTGTATCTGTATCATCTATATCTGTGTTTAATTGCATTTAATGGAAACAAATAATCAGTTCTTAATTGCTAGTCTGGCCATTGTCAAGGTATTTCTGAGAAATATTCCTCCAGGCTTTGAAAACATTTTAATATTTTAATACCATAATAAAATGGTGATCATGATAATAATAATAATACTATTCCCTCCTCTCTCTCTCCTATACAGCTGTAAGAAATCGTAGATTTAAAGGCTGGGAAGAATCATTGGGATGATTTTCAGAGTGAAAGCAGAAGGTTGTCCAAACGAGCTATAATCATAGAGAGGCTTAATGCACCAATAATTGTTGGGTCTTAACTAAGGATTTAAAGCAGTATTATCTGTTTTCACCCTTTCCTTGTCCGATCAAATGATGATTGAAGAGGGAGGGAGGTAAATATAGGATTACAAATTGGTCTGAAAAATCTGGATGATCACTAGATGGTAGTTAAGAGGCACACAAGTAACTCACTCTTTGAACTCATCCGCAGTTTGGTTGCCCTAGCTAAATAATTCTGCCAAAAGTTGCAGAGAAGTACCCTGTTTTCCCCAAAATAAGACATCCCTTGATAATAAGCCCAATTGGGCTTTTGAGCGCATGGCAATAAGGCCAAGCGCTTATTTCAGGGTTCAGAAAAATATAAGACAGGGTCTTATTTTGGGGAAAACATGGTATCTATCTATCTATCTATCTATCTATCTATCTATCTATCTATCTATCTATCATCTATCTTCTACCCTGTTTTCCCCAAAATAAGACATCCCCTGATAATAAGCTCAATTGGGCTTTTGAGCGCATGGCAATCAGGTCAAGCTTTTATTTCAGGGTTCAGAAAAGTATAAGACAGTGTCTTATTTTCGGGGAAACATGGTACATTTACTGAAGCAGGCAAATCCATCTAAATCCTGAATTCTTCATCACAATTTTCTTATTTCTCTTTTATTAATTCTCTTGCAGCTTTTGAAACATCCTGTGTGTCAGATATGGGTTAATGTTAGGGTTCCAAGTAACACCCCCAAAGAAAGAAAACTCAGAAGCTTGAAGTTCCTCAAAGTTCCATTTTGTTAGAGATGTCATATTGGCACATCTGGGAAAACCCGAATCAGATTGGGTTTTCCCCACCCAAAGGAAAGTCCAAGTCCCTTCCCAATATCCACATCTCCATCACATGGTCCAATCATCCACCATCCAAACTGGAGACACCTCCCAGTCATCCGACTCCAGGTGCCATGGCAATGCGTCCTTGACTCTCTGAGAAAGGAATGTTATTTTGACTACATATCATCTACACTCTATGTAATCCTCCCCTCCCAACTTCCCACAGCAGTAAATGTGGCAGGCCTGAAGGCCCAACAAAAAAGATGGCTTCCAGGCCTGACACTTTAGAGGATTCCAGGGATAGGTCTACACAGCCCAAGAAGCTAAGGAGTGACAAGGGAACCAGCTAATTTTTTTTTTCACCATCCTATGGGCATTTATAATCACTCCAGATCAGGTTACGTTGAATCCAATGTAGAGCAGGTTCCAGGTTATCCGCATCTGCATCTGCTGGTACTGGAGTTTTGCCTAAGCACTTGAGAAAAGTAGGAGTGTTGACTGTTAGTGACAGCATACATTTTCTCCATGATCTTCCCCCAACAAACTCAGGAAGCTAAAACTGCCCAAAGAGCTGCTGATCCAGTTCTACAGAGGAATTATTGAATCTGTCATCTGCATCTCTATAACTGCCTGGTTTGGTTCTGCAACCCAACAAGACAGACACAGACTTCAGAGGATAATTAGAACTGCAGAAAAAACAATGGCTACCAACCTGCCTTCCATTGAGGACCTGCATACTGCACAAGTCAAAAAGAGGGCTGTGAAAATATTTACAGACTCCTCACATCCTGGACATAAACTGTTTCAACTCCTACCCTCCAAATGACGCTATAGGGCACTGCACCCCTGAACAACTAGACACAAGGACAGTTTTTTTCCTGAACGCCATCACTCTGCTAAACAAATAATTCCCTCAACACTGTCAAACTATTCACTAAGTCTGCACTACTATTAATCTTCTCATCGTTCCCACCATCCATCTCCTTCCACTTATGACTGTATGACTGTAATTTTGTTGCTGGTATCCTTACGATTTATATTGATATTGTCTCCTGATTGCTTATTTGTACCCTATGCCTATCATTAAATGTTGTACCTTATGATTCTTGATGATTTTTTCTTTTATGTACACTGAGAGCGTATGCACCAAGACAAATTCCTTGTGTGTCCAATAACACTTGGCCAATAAAGAATTCTATGTATGTATCTATCTATATCTGTCTGTCTGTCTGTCTGTCTGTCTGTCTGTCTGTCTATCTATCTATCTATCTATCTATCTATCTATCCATCTATCCATCTATCCGTCTATCCGTCTATCATCTCTGTGGAGATTTTCAGTCATCCAGATTATAGTTGTCTCAAAGACGCTTTTCCAAAAAGCAACTGGACTGTGTTTTGTTTTGTTTTTTGAGGAAGAAGAAGACGTTTCACTTCTCATCCAAGAAGCTTCATCAATTCTGGCAGAATGGTGGAGGCTATGGAGGGATTAGTTCTGCCAAGATGGGGATGGTGGGTTGGCAGGACCATATTTCTTTGCAGTCATCTGGTCATTAGCCCTCTCCCTGAGAATTCATCTTTGCCCTCAGGATCTCCTGCATCAGAGTGCAAATGGGGGCGGAATCTTTTTGGGAGAGCTGAAAGGACTGCGTTGTAGACAGGAGATAGGTGGCGTCTTACCTCTCCCCCTTTGTTGAGAAAGGGCTGCTCGATGTTAACATAATGGCTTCTTTTACCCCTCTTTCAAAGCAATGTTCCTCTTTATCCAGAAGGTGGATAGAGAGGACCATTGGTAGAGATAGAATTCCCCCAACCTGGCTCTTCAGATGTTCCAGTGTTGTACCTGTCATTGAGTCCATCTCTTCCACTACATCATCCAGGTTCCGACGGATGCCCCAATTAAATCATGAGCCTCGAGCCAAGCTTCAAAAGAAATCCAATTCTTTATTACAGCTTCATGTTGGCACATTCCAAGTGAAGCCAACTCTGACCTCATGTAATTTATGGCCCAAGCTTGACCCTGTTTCCCCCCTCCCTCCAGGGTGTGTCATCAGTCACATTTGCCAATGGAGCAATTTTACTCTGGCTGCTGTGGGTAACCCTGGGAGACAGCCTTGAGAGAGATATGTCTGGAATGTGCTTTTGTTTTTTGGCTGCCATGCTGCTTCGCCGGTTTCCCATCCCCCTTGCTTATGGCAACTTGAGAGCAGGCCAGGGATGCTTTGCGAGTTGACATTTGCTTCTGTTTGTCCTCCTTTCCTCTTTCCTTCCACCCCCCCCCCCATATCATTATAGTTTCATCGGGAGAGCTTAGTCATTGTATAATATATCATATTTTAAGCCTAGTCATAAGCCTGGTCATGAGTTCTCTAATGTCTTTTCCAATACCAAAGTTCAAAAGCATCGAAACTCTTTCTGCCCTCCTGCTACAAAATCCAGCCTCGAAACTGAACTTCAAAACAAACGGCACCGAAGACAATCGCTCCATATCAAAGCTCTTAAACATACAGTATCTCTCAAATTAAGACTCATTCAGTGCATTAGCCCAGCACTTAGCCAGGAGGCTGTGCCTTTTAAAAGACCAACAGGATCGGACTGTTTGAATTGGAAGGGTGTGTTCCCTATTTCACCGGGTAGGCACCATGCCAGAGATGGCACAACAATGGCACAACAGTGAGAGCTGCAGTTTGGGTGATTTGTGGATGTTAATAGGAATAAGTTTATGTTGCTGTGTTCCTGCAATGCATTTACTCTGTCTTCTGAATTAACCTAATTTCTGAGTTTGCATCGCACACAGGATCATGAGCTAACTAAATAAAATTATGGGAGATGTGCTGAATACACTATGGCAAAACAACAACAACAAATCAATTTAAAACCTGCCAGATGTAGCAGGGTATTTGTTTAACTGGCCTACCCAAATGTTTTGGGTACAAAGCTTCTGAACTTACTTGCTTGTTTTGTTGCCACCCCCTCCCTCCCTTCCTTCCTTCCTTCCTTCCTTCCTTCCTTCCTTCCTTCCTTCCTTCCTTCCTTCCTTTCTCTTTCTTTCTCTCTCTCTATCTTCCTTCCTTCCTTCCTGCTTTCCTTCCTCTCTCTGTCTTTCCTTCCTTCCTTCCTTCCTTCCTTCCTTCCTTCCTTCCTTCCTTCTTTCTCTTTCTTTCTCTCTCTCTGTGTCTTCCTTCCTTCCTTCCTTCCTCTTTCTTTCTTTCTTTCTTTCCTTCCTTCCTTCCTTCCTTTCTCTCTCTCTTTCTTCTTTTTCTTTTTCTTTCTCTCTTCTTTCTTTCTTTCTTTCTTTCTTTCTTTCTTTCTTTCTTTCTTTCTTTCTTTCTTTCTTTCTTTCTTTCTTTCTTCTTTCCATCCATCTGCATATCTAGTGGCACCCTTATTATCAACCCTTTAGATTGAAGAATTTTTGAAGGCCTTGTTTGCAATGGCAGCTGGATAATTGTTCTCTCCCCTTTCTTTCTTCCTCTCTTTTTCAAACTTCCAAATCCTTTTTTAGTCTCCCACTCTGAAAAATCTCCCCTCCACCCTCATGTGGTTCCTAGCATTCCCTTCCTTCATGCTTTTGAACGGTGAGAAGAATAAGGCAGATAGAAACACTACCAGGAACCTGAGGCTGGAGGAGAGCAATAAGACACAATAAGTTAAGACATAATTCCCTGTGGGGCATCTGAACCAGAATTTGCTGTCAAAATGAGTCTGAGTTTTTATAAGTATCTCTATTTTGTGTAGAACTAAAGCATAAATCCAGCTTCATGTTAATCTTCTGAAGAACCAACCTCCCTCTGAGACAACAGTGCATGAAGATGGCAAAAACAAAGAAAAAAGAGGGAAACAGAATGGAATTAAGTAAGACATCCAACACATGGACTTAAAACAGAACAGGAGCAGAACTTCAAAGTGAGGCTAGGTTCACTTATGCTTAGTGGCAAACCAGGTCTTATCTGCCAAGTTTCTGCCACCGGTAGTTTGGAATTGGGTATGTCTAGTTTAATAAAAAGGAACTCAGTGGCAAGCTCAGACACTGAGCTTGTCGATCAAAAGGTTGGCAGTTCGAATCCCTAGCACCACATAACGGGGTGAGCTCCTGTTACTTGTCCCAGCTTCTGCCAACCTAGCAGTTCGAAAGCACGTAAAAAATGCAAGTAGAAAAATAGGGGCCACCTTTGGTGGGAAGGTAACAGCGTTCCATGCGCCTTTGGCGTTTAGTCATGCTGGCCATATGACCACAGAGACGTCTTCAGACAGCGCTGGTTCTTCGGCTTTGAAATGGAAATGAGCACCGCCCCCTAGAGTTGGGAACGACTAGCACATATGTGCGAGGGGAACCTTTACCTTTACCTAGTTTAATAAAAGGACACGGTGGCTCAGTGGCTAAGATGCTGAGCTTGTTGATTGAAAGGTTGGCAGTTCAGCGGTTTGAATCCCTAGTGTCGCATAATGCGGTGAACTCCCGTTCCTTGTCTCAGCTTCTGCCGACCTAGCAGTTCGAAAACACATAAAAAATACAAGTAGAAAAATAGGGACCACCTTTGGTGGGAAGGTAACAGCGTTCTGTGCACCTTTGGCATTGAGTCATGCTGGCCACATGACCACGGAGATGTCTTCGGACAACGCTGGCTCTTCGGCTTTGAAATGGAGATGAGCACCGCCCCCTAGAGTCGGGAACAACTAGCACATATGTGCGAGGGGAACCTTTACCTTTACCTTAGGTTAATGAAAAGAAGGACTAGGGGTGACAAGATTTGAGTAGATGCCACAAAGAAGAGAGAGTCAAGCTATTTTCTAAAGCACCAGAAACTAAGACCAAGAGCAATGGATGGAAACTAATCAAGGACAGAAGCAATCTAGAACTAAGGAGGAATTTCCTGACATTTAGAACAATTAATCAATGGAACCACTTGCCTTCAGAAATGATGGGTGCTCCATTACTGGAGAGCACCCATCTTTTAAGAAGAGATTGGACAGCCATTTGTCTGAAATGGTATAGGATCTCCTGCTTGAACAAGTGGTTGGATTAGATGAACTCAAAGGCCTCTTCTCACTCTGTTATTTTGTTAAGTACAATCAGGGAGTGATGGTGTCTATGTATGCATAGATGTAATAACCAGGTTGAAGAAGGAATGCACAATGTCACCCTCAAATTTTGAAGAAGGATTTATGTTTATTGGCAGCTGCCTTGGCAGCCCTTGAGAAAGAAATATTATGAGCCATCAACTATTAGCTAAAGACCATTTCATGTCACTGTCAGTAAACATCAGACAATATTTCTGTTTGGTCTCAAAAATACGACTGCAAATCAATGATAAAATGCCCTTTTACTGTTTTGTGATTACTGTTTTGTCTTGTCCTCAGGTGCTTTGGAAAATAGGTTGGCCTTCCTCTTCTTTGTGGAGCCCCTCAAATATCATAGTATCCCTTGTCCTTCTCTCTCTCTTTTTTTATTGAAAAAGTTTTTCAAATACAAATTTCCCCCCTTTCCCCCCCCCTCCTCCCTAACCCCTCCTCACCCTCCCACCCCCCATGGCTTCTCCAAAAATAAAATCCAAATTGTTATCAAATTATATAATACTTTAACATCCTTTTACACCACCCCCCACATGCTAACCATTTCTTTCTAACATTGTTATTATATCTCCCCTATACTATGCATTTCAAAGCAACCTTCAGCTATAAAACTATATAATAAATCCTAATTTGACATTTACTCAATTTATAATCTACCCATTTCCTCCCCCATACATATATCTCTTAATTCAAATCTTTTACATATATTTATATCTAAACATAACATCCCTTTTCCTAAACTAAACACTCAGTAACCTAACCCATCTCCACCCATTTTCCTACAGGTCTACCATACATAATATTTTTAATATCTTTGTTCATCTGCCCGCACCACACAACTAAAAAATATTTCCATATAAATAAAATCCTCAAATGACTTTAAATTTATAATCCATATAGCGTCTTCTGTAATGTCTTTCAACTAGATTATTAATTCCATCGCCCATATTAGGGTAACATCAGGTTCAGCTTCCAACAGTATATTCAGTATCTTCCATTACCATCTGCCCCCATCATTAGTAAGTATTTTCGTATATAAAAAACCACCCGAGTGACTTTATATTTATATTCCATATAGTTTCTTCTGTAGTGTCTTTTATCTAGATTATTGATTCCAACTACCACATTGGTGTAACAACCAGATCTCCTTGTCCTTCTCTTTGTTAGACATACCCAGTTCCCTCTATTGTTAATCGTATACTTTAGCCTCCAGTCCTTGAAAGTGTTTTGTTGTACAAAGTATTATAAGCTTTTCTGAAGAAATCAAGAGCTTGTTACCTTGTTATGGCAATTGAGTGGGTCCAAAAGTTATTATAAAATAGTGGATTTCGGTTTCCTTTATTTCCTCACTCGTTAATACATTCCCTTTCGGAATCTGTTTTTATATGATAGCATGCAAGAGCTTCCAAAAAGGAAAATCCCCAATTTGAATCTTGATTGATGTGTTAATTTGCAAGGTGATCCTGCTTGGCAAGCCAGTTTTTCTTCCTCCGTTTCAGCCTCCATCGACCGCAAATCAACACACCAAATGATGTAAACTAAATCCGCTGAGTACTTATGAATGCGTTATGCAATGTAATACACTGTGCTTAAATAGTTTAAAAACTATTCATCGTATTCATGATTATACACTACTGGATTAAACATGGAATGAAATTTACAGGATTAAAAAAAAAGAAAAGAACAAAATGTTATTGGTACAGTCGTTCTTAGAACTAATTTGGGCAGAAATCTCAAAGAAAAACATTTTGGATATTAAAACAAGATGGGAGAAAATATTTTGTAAAAGCCTCAGATTCTTTCTTTCTTTTTCTCTCTTTTCTCTCTTTCTCTCTCTTTCCCTCTCTCTCTCTCTTTCTCTGTCTTTCTCTTTCTCTCTCTCTTTCTCTCTCTCTTTCCCTCTCTCTCTCTTTCTCTCCCTCTCTCTTTCTCTCTCTTTCTTTTTCTCTCTTTCTCTCTCTTTCTCTCTCCCTCTCTCTTTCTCTCTCTCCCTCCCTCCCCCCCCTCTTTTTCTCTCTTTCTCTCTCTCTCTCTCTCCCTCCCTCCCTCCCCCTCTGTGTTTGCCATGTGCTTGGTAGAAGAAATTAAATTCCCCTTCACTGTTGGGCAGTAGGTAGCATCATCAGTGCTAGAGAGGGGTGGGGCTTGCTCTCTCTTTATGTACAAGCGGTTTGCCTTGCCAATGTTGGTGGGGATATGCTTGTCTCTTTAATAATCCCTTGATTAAGGAACTACTTAATTACAGAACTTTAGCTATGGGGTCTTTGGTGCTCTCTAATCTTGGTTGTTTTCCTGCAGATGTTTCATTACTCAACTAGATAGTAAAAGCCACTCCCTTCTATCTTCTATCACTGATAATGTTACCTAGTTGGGTAATGAAAAGTCTGCAAGAAAATAATCAAGCTCAGAGAGCACCAAGGACCTCACAAAATTGCATGCATCTATTGAGCTTCTTCCACATTATTTTTTTTTAATTTATTTTTTATTTATTTATTTGTCAGGCATGTATTAGATAACAGATATAAGTATAAACATGATTATGAGTACATGACATGGATACTAATAAAAAGGGAACATTGGGGCAGGGACGGAAGGCACATTGGGGTGCTTATGCACGCCTCTTACAGACCTCTTAGGAATGGGGTGAGGTCAACAGTAGACAGTTTAAGGTTAAAGTTTTGGGGGTTTGGGGAAGAAACTACAGAGTCAGGTAGAGCATTCCAAGCATTGACCACTCTGTTGCTGAAGTCGTATTTTCTGCAATCGAGTTTGGAGTGGTTTACCTTAAGTTTGTATCTATTGTGTGCTCGCGTATTGTTGTTGTTGAAACTGAAGTAGTCATTGACAGGTTGTAGCAGATAATTTTATGTACCAGGTTTAGGTCATTATATTATACTGTATAGATGATTGGTCAGAGGTCTAGTGGGACATCAGCTGGGCCTATGGACTAAATGAAGCTATGCTTTGCAGATGCGTTTCCACCTGAGAATATGCTGAGGGGCTTTTTGCCTAGCATGCTAAAAGCAGGTGATGGGGGGAAAGGATATCTCAGAAACAGTGAGGAAGAATCTTCTGGATTGAGAAAACGATTAAGGATTCTCCTTGCAGCAGGAGGTACTTTTGTCAAAGGCAGCTAGGGATATTGCCCTGCCTTCACACAATACTCCAGAAGGAGTTACTATCACCCGCCAAAGGTTTTGCTTGGATAATGGCTTGCTACCAAGTTAAGTAGGGTGGCCTCTGTGAATTTTAAACAGCCTGCAAGTTCCCAATCAGGAGCAGAGGTGAATCACCCTGTATTTAACGCCAAAATCTCACAGAAATCTCAAGAGACAAAAGTGGATCTGGGTAGGCTGGAATGTGGAATTGTAATAAAAAAAAAGTCTTTAATAAGAAAATTTAAATGTGAATGGCATTATGGATGGCATTTGCAATGAGAGGCAATGTTGAAGTTTGATAGCTGAATAACACTTCAGAGGTGCTAGAATAAACTTAGAGCACGTAAGTGTGTTAAAGATCTGGAAATCCAACAAGATTGGGCCACGCTTCCCAAGAATGTTTACTTGGGCTGTCCAACTCCCTCTTTTAAAGCAGAGAGATATTTATAAAGTTGAAACGTACTAAGAATGGTTTCCGGAATTGGGTATGTTCAGTTTAATGAAAAGAAGGACCAGCAAATAACTAAGGGGGGTTCCACAAAGAAATAGGTCAACCTAACCTTCAAGAAGAGACTGGACTTCCAATTGTCAGAAATTGGGTAGAGTCTCCTGATTGAGCAGGGGGTTGGACTAGATGACCTACAAGGTCCCTTCCAACTCTGTTAATCTGTTAGACCTATTTTCCAAAGCAGCCTGAAGACAGGACAAGGAACAACGGATGGAAATTGATCAAGGAGAGAAGCAACCTAGAACTAAGGAGAAATTTCCTGACAGTGAGAACAATTAATAAGTGGAACAACTTGCCTGCAGAAGTTGTAAATGTTCCAACACTGGAAGTTTTTAAGAAGAGATTAGATAACAATTTGTCTGAAATGGTGTAGAGTTTCCTACCTAAGCAGGAGGTTGGACTAGAAGACCTCCAAGGTCCCTTCCAACTCTGTTATTTTAAATTCTAAATTCATCAACATTGATAGAATGTATCTCAAGGCTGCAAGCTATTGATAATGTGCCCCAAAGTTCTTTCACACATTTTGGACAATTCACATTAAATTTGATTTTTTTTCTTCTTCTTTCACTTCCATTTTTTTTTAAAAAAAATAGTGAACTTCTTGTTGATGGCATGGTAGATTCCTGAATGGCCAATTGTGTGAGTTACATTGTGGTCTCTTTAGTGGTTTATAGACACCATGGTTTCTCTATCTTCCTAGGGCAGTGATGACTAACCTTTTTGCCATCGCGTGCCTGGAGTGTGTGTGTGTGTGTGTCACGGGTGCACGTGCCCACACCCATAATTTTATGCACCCTGCGCATGCATGCGCATGTGACCTCCCCCCCCATGGGGGTCATTTTCACCCTCCCCAGACTCCAAGAAGGGCTCTGGAGGCTGGGGACAGCAAAAAATGGGACTTCCTGTCCCACCGGAAGTTAGCAAATGAGCATCCTGGGGGGTGGGGAAGACTGTTTTCGCCCTCCCCAGACTCCTAGAAAGGCTCTGGAGGCTGGGGGGAGAGAAAAACAGCCTTCCTGAATAGGAACTACAGGGTCATAAAAAGGCAGTTTTACTTCTGTGATTTATTTATTTATTGATTTATTGATTTATTGATTTATTGATTTATTTATTGATTTGATTTGATTTGATTTGTATGCCGCCCTTCTCCCAAAGGACTCAGGGTGGCTCACGACAATAAGAAACAGAAAATACAAAAGTTAAAAGACAAATTAAAGCATAAATAAGGTTAAATGTGGGAATACAAATTCAAATTTAAGATTTAAGAATTTAAAAAGCTACAAAATCAGTTTAGAGTCAACCCAGGCTGGCCTGTTGGAAGAGCCAGGTCTTCAAGGCCCGGCGGAAGGTTCGGAGGTCGGGGATTATCCGGAGCTCCAGGGGTAACGTATTCCAGAGGGTAGGAGCTCCCACAGAGAAGGCTCTCCCCCTAGGGGTCACCAGTCGACATTGTCTAACCGAAGGTACCCTGAGGAGGCCAACTCTGTGGGAGTGAACCAGGCAATGGAAGGCTACCGGTGGCAGGAGGTGGTCTCGCAAGTACTCTGGTCCTAGGCCATGTAGGGCTTTAAATGTAATCACCAGCACCTTGAATTGCACTCGGAAGACAACCGGGAGCCAATGCAGACCACGAAGGAGTGATGTGACATGGGAATACTGAGGTACCCCCATGACAACCCGCACAGCCACATTCTGCAGCAGTTGAAGTCTCCAAGTGATCCTCAAGGGCAGCCCCATGTAAAGTGCATTGCAGTAGTCCACATTATGAGCTGAATTATGAGCTCTACCTATTAAGCAGGATCAATTGGAAGAATGGAGATTCTCCAGATGAGCTTCCCCTCTCCACCCAAAAGCCAGAAGCTGTGAATTTAAATGCTATAAAAAAAAATCTGGATATATCTGAAGACCAGCCAACATACTAACATCCATCCCTATCTATACACTAAAATTCACCAGTCTTTCTTCCCTTCCCACTTCCCAAAGACCCCCCACCCACTTTTCTCTTGACTCTTTAGGTAGCCATACCATGAAAGGTTCCTCCAAGGAATTTGCATATGTAAACCTTGCATTCCCCAAAGTCAAATGTTTTTACAAAAGTTTCGGGAGGACGGTTGCATTAATGAAACCGTGATGGTGAGGATGGGCCTCCGCTGAATGTGCTTTCCTACCCTTCTCTCTTTCTCTCCCTCTTAATTATGATAGCGCTGCTCTTGATAACTCCATATTCCTTGTCCACAGCTCAGTGACCCACAAATCTTCTTTGATAAGAAAACCAAGCTGCGCTGATCAGAAGGGAAAGGTGGGGGAGGAAGAGGGGGAGGGGGAGGGGAGGAGGAGGACAGCTATCAGAGTAGTAAAGATGCCCACAATGAGGAGATGAAGAAAAGGCTGGAGAAAGAGAGACACAAAGATAGATAGATAGATAGATAGATAGATAGATAGATAGATAGATAGATAGGGAGGAAGGGAGGGAGGAAGGGAGGGAGAGGGAGAGAAAGAGGGAGGGAGGGACAGAGAGAGAGAGCACCATGGCTGCCTGGCAGGAGAGCTATGAAGAACAGCTATTTGTAGTGATGCAAAGTGATAGAGATGTCAGAATCGCTTCAGTAATCTTATGAAGGCCGGGCACAATGTGGGGGCAAACACAGCCCATATTGAGCCTGTCGTGATGGCAAGGACCACCGTGAGGAAGCTGGGAGAGGGCAGGCAGCTGGACAAATCAAAGCAGAAGAAAGTAATTTTCAATAAATTAAAGAAATCTCCATGGAAATTAGCATGAAACATTTTCTAATCTCTGGCTTTTCACTGCTGACATGGGTCAATGGTTTAACTCCGTTCTCTTATTTTATTACGGCGAGCTGCAGTCTCTCTTGCTTTTTCTTTTCTTTAAAGGGGAAAAAAAAAACCTCCCCCTACCCAAATCTTTTCTCCCTTCTATCTCTAGCACACTACTTTTTAAAAAAAAACCTCTTTGCTGTTACAAACTGTTTTAGGATTTCTGGTCTAGGAGTTATTCTAGAAAATGAATAATGAAATTTAAGAGAGTTGCTTTGGGGCAGAAAATTTGACTTATCCTTTAAACTGGAAATTTAAACCAAATGCCATCACTCTGCTTAACAACTAATTTCCACAACACTGTCAAATAATTTACTAAGACTGTATTACTATTATTCTTCTCTTCCGTACTAGTATCTATCTCTTCCCATTTATGACTATAACCCTCTGCTTGTATCTTTCAATTATATTGTTTTTATTTGTTTCCTAGTACGATTTGATAGCTTATTAGTAACCTTGACTATCACTAAGTGTTGTATCTTTTTATTCTTGATGAATGTCTTTTATTCTCCTTATGTACACTGAGTGTAAACACACCAAAGATAAATTCCTTGTGTGTCCAATCACACTTGGCCAATAAAGAATTCTATTCTATTCTATTCTATTCTATTCTATTCTATTCTATTCTATTCTATTCTATTCTATTCTATTCTATTCTATTCTATTCTATTCTATTCTATTAAGATGTTTCAACTGTGAGCAAAGTCAACATCCAACAGCCTGTTTTATCCTTCCTTCCTTCCTTCCTTCCTTCCTTCCATCCATCCATCCATCCATCCATCCATTGGCTCAAAGATTTGCAAATGAACAGTATTCTAGGACTTACAGGCAGTGGTGGGGGAGGGGGAGATGGAAAGCATTTTTGGAGATCGCCTTAGCCTGAAATTTTTATTCAATCAGTATTTATTAAGTGAACTAATTTTTAAGTGGACCAGTGTTTGGCCTGGATTTCAACTTGGAATGCAAGTAGAGCTTGAATTAACTATTGATTGAAAATCTTCTGGAACATTCTCTCCTACACATCTACCCTTTTTCCCAAAAATAAGACATCCTCTGATAATAAGCCCAATCGGGCTTTTGGGTGCATGCGCTAAAATAAGCCCCCCCCAAAAAAAAAATATTTAACCACATGCACAGCCAGTCCCTGCCATTTCCTTTGGTTGGGGTTACGGAGACAGAGCTGGAAATCAGGTAAGATGGCAAGAGGAGCCGCATCTTGTTCCATGCACCCCAAAATAATAAGACCTCCCCGAAAATAAGGCCAAGTGCTTATTTCGGGGTTCAAAAAAGTATAAGACAGGGTCTTATTTTTGGGGAAACACAGTATGCAGTGCAGACAATGTATCACTTTATGGGAAAGCACAGGCATTTCATCTGGAAATTACTCACAAACATAATTTTGTATGCGATCCCAATTTTTAGAACATATAAAAATTGTAATTGTACAATTTTGTTGACTTTCTAAATTTATCCTAATCCTACCTCTACCAAAATCAATGAATTTTCCATTCCTAGTAGTAATTTACTATAGGTAGGATCCTAGTAGGATTTACTATAGCTAGAAGCTGACAAAATTTTCTCAGATTTGAATCGGTCACTACCTAAAATTGGGTTCCTTTTTATAAGACAGTTTAGCCCACTACTACATCCATTTTTTAAAATATTTAGCAAAATGGAAGTGGAATAAGCTAAACACAGATTTAAAAGATGGCCTCATTGGCTTGTTTAAGAGACCTGCTGCCCACTGCCATCATCTATAGTCACTATTAGAACACTGTTAGAACTAGTACTGTGAAGTTGCAGGATTGTAAATGAATAAAGAGAAAACTAAAATACTAGTTAAAAATGTCACAGAGAAACAAAAAAAAAGAGTTAGAGGAAAAGATAGATATTCAAATAGTTAAGAAAATTAAATACTTAGGAGTTCAGCTAACAGCAAGATGTGCAACTATAAAAGAAGATAATTATATGAAACTATTACGACAAATTAAATTAGATTTGGAGAAATGGAAAAACCTGCAGCTAGGAAGAATAGCTATGATAAAAATGAACATTTTGCCGAGACTGTTATTCTTATTCCAAACAATTCTGATAAAATTAGAAAAAAAATTTTTTTTTTTGAAGAACTAAACAAAATGTTACTAAAATATATTTGGCAAGGGGAAAAAAAGCAAGAATAAGACTGAAATTGCTACAAGATACTAAACTGAAAGGGGGACGTGGGTTGCCTATATTACTAGGCTTCTGCACTTGTCTGGGTGAAAGCATGGGTAAACTTGAGTCTGTCATCTGCACCTCTATAACTGTCTGGTTTGGTTCTGCAACCCAACAAGACAAACACAGATTTCAGAGGATAATTAGAACTGCAGAAAAAACAATGGCTACCAACCTGCCTTCCATTGAGGACCTGCATACTGCACAAGTCAAAAAGAGGGCTGTGAAAATATTTACAGACCCATCGCATCCTGGACATAAACTGTTTCAACTCCTACCCTCAAAACGACGCTATAGAGCACTGCACACCGGAACAACTAGACACAAGGACAGTTTTTCCCCGAACACCATCATTCTACTAAACAAATAATTCCCTCAACACTGTCAAACTATTCACTAAGGCTGCATTACTATTAATCTTCTCATTGTTCCCACCACCCATCTCCTCCCACTTATGACTGCATGACTGTAACCTTGTTGCTGGTATCCTTAAGATTTATTTATTTATTTATTATTAAACTTCTATATCGCCCTTCTTTCGAAGGACTCAGGGCGGTGTACAGCCATATTAAAACACATAAAATTTACAAAATTTAAAAACCATTAAAATCAAATATACAAAAATTTGGCCCACAAATTAAAAAAACTAACCTACACTAACATACAAGATTTATATTGATATTGTTTCCTGATTGCTTATTTGTACCCTATGACGATCATCAAGTTTGTACCTTATGATTCTTGATGAATGTATCTTGTCTTTTTCTGTACACTGAGAGCACATGCACCAAAGACAAATCCCTTGTGTGTCCAATCACACTTAGCCAATAAAGAGTTCTATTCTATTCTATGACAGGATAAAGGTTTTTTAAATTGGGTTTTGATAGGGGTTTTAAAATGATCTTAGTTGGATATTTTAAATTTGGCTGAATGATTGAATTATTTTAATAAGCTTTTAATTTTTGTTGTACATTTTTTACCATGGCTGTTCACCGCCCTGAGTCCCTCGGGAGAAGGGAGGTATACAAATATAATAAACTAACTAATTATTCTATTCTATTCTATTCTATTCTATTCTATTCTATTCTATTCTATTCTATTCTATTCTATTCTACTCTACTCTACTCTACTCTACTCTACTCTACTCTACTCTACTCTACTCTATTCTATTCTAAAAACTAAAGATATTGGATTTCAGTTCTCTAACCTTAAAACTACTCCCTCATCCCACTCTCTGAAGTATAATTTTGCTAACAATACCTTAAGTCCCAGTAAGTCCATGATGGGGGCTAGAAGCGACTTAGGCCAGCTAAGAAACAGACCCAATCTGCCATTTCTGATTCCAGAGAGAAAAAAAAGCAATCTATTTAGAACAATCCCTGGGATGGTTCTGCCATTTGTCTGTTTGCTCACACAGTGGGCTGCTTGCATCTCTCTTTCTCCCAGGGCAGACATTTGCCTCTGGTGTGAAGAAAGACAGATGTTGAGGCACACAGCAGACAACTGTGGTTTATCAAAATTCCACTACTGGCACTGACGGATGTCGGATTAGATCATTCAGGGTTGGAGGAAGAGCAAAGGAACGGTTGGGTTTCAGTCGTGTGTGGTTTGTGTTTGGAGAAGTAAGACGTCACCTTGTTTCTTTGTTAGAGGGACTTTGGACTTCAGAGAGACAGGGGTGCCTAAGGCTGTTGGGGGAAAAAAAAATCTCTCCTAAACCTTGTCACTAAGGTAGATAATAAGGGGTAGATGTCAACAGAAAAAAAGAAAGGAAGGCGGGAAGAATCAGATTATAACACCAGGAATAATTTACGGAGCACCAAGAATTCTTAGAGAAAGGGAGACTGCATCCAGGATTGGTCACCACAATACAAACTGGCCTTCAGAAGTTGTGGGTGCCCATCACTGGAAGCTTTCAAGAAGAGACTGGATAGCTGTTTGTCTGAAATGGTATAGACCCATGATGGCAAACCTATGGCACACATGCCTCAGGTGGCACACGTAGCCATATCGGTGGGCACGCAAGCTCAGTTCCGGCACATATGTGCGTGCTGGCCAGCTGATTCTTGGGCCTTCTGGGCCCACCAGAAGTAGGGAAACAGGCTGGTTTCTGCCTTCAGAGGGCCTCAGGGGGTGGTGGGGAAGGCCCATTTTTTCTCACACCGCAGGCTCCAAAGCCTTTCTAGGAATCTGGGCAGGGCAAAAACAGCCTCCCCCCCCCCCAAGGCACTTGGAGGCCAGAAATGGCCCATTTGCCAACTTCCAGTGGGACCGGAAGGCCCGTTCTCTGGCCTCCCAGGCTCTAGAGCCTTCCTTCTTCTGGAGGAGGAAAATGGCCCGTTTGCCAAGTTGGCAAACGGGCCATTTTCGGCCTCTGGAGGGCCTCCGGGGGGGAGGCCATTTTCACCCTCCCCAGACTCCTAGAAATGCTCTGGAGCCTGGGGAGAGAGACAAACGGGCCTACCGGACCCACCTGGCCATTAAGTGCCAGGAGCGGGAGGAGCGGGGCGGGGGGTCATGCGTGCATGCACGGGGGCAGGGTACATAGAGTTATGTGTGTGGGCACACCTGCATGCGGCCCCCCCATGCTCCCCCCACTCCTGGCACGGGATGACAAAAAAGTTAGCCATCACTGGTATAGACTCTCACAAATGAAGGCGAATATACGTGTTCCAGGATAATGTTGCAGGATCCAATCTTGATTTCTCTTCTGAGCTTTCGGACTCATGCTGGAGGAGTTCCCATCTTCAGGGAACTTCTCTGTAGCAGGTGTATATGCTGTTCTTTGTATGGTTTTTAAAGTGCCTGTTGTGTATGTGGGTTTTTAGATGTTGATTGGGGTGTGTTGATGGTTGGCTATTAAGTTTTATTTTATTTTTATTTGTTTATTTTTGTCAAGCATGTATAACGTATCAGATATAAGTATAAACATGATTATGAATACATGAGATGGATACGAATAAATGGGGAAAGTAGGATAGGGACGGAAGGCACATTGGTGTGCTTATGCACCCCCCTCCTTACAGACCTCTTAGGATTGGGGTGAGGTCAACAGTAGACAGTCTAAGGTTAAAGTTTTGGAGGTTTGGGGAAGTAACCACAGAGTCAGGTAGTGCATTCCAGGCATTGACCACTCTGTTGCTGAAGTCGAATTTTCCGCAATCGAGTTTGGAGCGGTTTACCTTGAGCTTGTATCTATTGTGTGCTCGTGTATTGTTGCAATTGAAGCTGAAGTAGTCATTGACAGGTAGGACATTGTAGCAGATAATTTTGTGTACTACGCTTAGGTCAGACCGAAGGCATCATCGTTCTAAGTTGTCTAAGCCCAAAATTTCACGCCTGGTGTTTATTATTTTTATTATTATTTATTATTAAGTTGTTGGCTGTCATTTGCTTGTGCTGCCCAGCCCTCATTTTCTAAATACTTGATAGGCTGGTGGTAAATCAGCACTCCTGTTGACTGACAAGGGGCCTGTTCCCCAGATTTCAATCACTTCTCTGGCTGTTTAACCAACAGAATAACTTGCTTTCCAGAATTGTGGGTCCTCCATCACTGGAGGTTTTCAAGAAGAGACTGGCAGCCATTTAACTGGGAAGGAAGGAAGTCTCCAGTCTTGGTGGACTATGAATTATTCTGTTAAGACCTTCCAGCCCTTGTTTGTGCACTTCCTGGTTGATAAGATGGCCTTGCGTTTCACTGTACAATTCTCTAAATTGTTTTTTTTTTAATTTATTTATTTATCAAATTTTGAAACCATCCTTTTTCCTCACAGAGGGACTCTGGGCAGTGTTTTTTCTACCTCTGCTCACTTTGCACATGAAAAGGCCATTGCTCAGCAATCTTGCATGAAATATTATTATTAAAAGTAATTGCATTGCATTGCATTGTATTGTATTATATTGTATTTGTATTGTATTGTATTGTATTGTATTGTATTGTATTGTATTGTATTGTATTTGTATTGTATTGTATTGTATTGTATTGTATTGTATTGTATTGTATTGTATTGTATTGTATTGTATTGTATTGCATTGTATTGTATTGTGTTTAGTGGTTAAGATACAAGATAGTTCTAGTATTTTCTTAGGCCTGAAAACTGGCTGGGTGACTTTGGCTCAATCACTAGGAGACCAAAGGCTTTTAGGGATAAAAGCCAGCTATGTGACAGGACAATCACCAGGAGACTGTGAGTTCTAGTCCCGCTTTAGCCATGAACGTTGACTGGATGACTTTGGGCCAATCCATCTCTCTCAGCCCAACTCACCTCACAAGATTATTGTTGTGGAGAAAATAGGAGCAGGAAAGAGTCTTATGTATGTTCACCGCCTTGAGTAATCTATAAAGGAATAAAGATGGGATAAAAATCTAATAAATAATTTTTAAAAACCAACCACAAAAGGGTTGACGGTGGAAGGTCACAAATAATTTCTAAGGATGTTACCTAATGATTTGTTTGCTTGTTTGCTGTCCTTTTACCCTCCTGAGAAACTTAGTCTAGTAAATCCCGGATTATAAGAAAGGCAGCTCACCTGCATGGGTGACTACGTAAAAATCTCAAAGCAAGCCATTGTAGTCTGAACGCGGTCAGATATGAAGGACTCACCAAAGGATTTTCTCCCTGCTCCGACTTCCCATCGAAATCATTTTGCCTTCACCCAATTGAACCGTTGAGCAGTTTAAAAATAATAATAATAATAAAATAGAGCCCACTAAACTCTAATGCCCTGAGCTAATGAGGAAAACCCTTGAGAGTACAAGTCACTGACTCTTCCGGATAAAGAGAGAGAGAAAAGAGTAAGTGTTGCCACTGAAAAGCCTGGTCAAGAATGTTTGATTGGTTGCATTAATAGCATAAATTTCTCCTTGCGCCCCAAGAGACTCGTTATCCAATGATTGAAAAGCCTTGGCATCAAATGGGCTTTGGAGAGTTCCGGAGACTCTGTTCCTCCTGGGGCAGGAATCGGTATTAGAGGCTGAATAAAGTTATCTTCAGTGCTATGAAAGAAGATCTAACTCGGATCTTCAGAGGCTGCACTTGTCCCTGCAGCCATACATGGGAACCAGCCTTTGTCATTGATCGTGCATAAAAAAAACATGGCCCCACTTTCGTAGCCACAAGCAGGGCAGGAAAATGCTTCCTGCTTTCAAGGAAAGAGCTGGAGATAATAATAACAATAATAAAAAAAACCCCGAATCTTAGGTCCCATCGAGTGGAATCCAAGTAGCTGTCAGGCATTCCTCCGTTCAAAACCCAAGAAAGAAAACCCCTGACTCCATTGAAGTAGAGAAGAGGTACTTTTACTGAGTTTGAAATGATAGCAAGAAAAGAAAAATAAGATCTGAGCCAAAAGGAGCGAAAGTTACATATTGAAAGTTTCCCCAAATCCCTCCCCACCCCAAGGACCTAGGCTGAATGTCCAATCATTTATTTTATTTATTTATTTTATTTTGAATTTGTATACTGCCCTTCTCCCTGAGGACTCAGGGCGGTGAACAGCCAAGTAAAAACATCAAGTACAAATATTAAAATACAATTAAAAAGACATATATAAATTTGGCCCCATTAATTAAAAACGATAAACAAAACAATTAAAAACATTTTAAAAAGTGTTAGGCCAGCCCGGCTTGCTGGAAAATGAAGGTTTTAAGGGCACGGCGGAAGGCACCGAGGTCATCATCTTCAGGTGTTTTCGCCCATCTGGTATTCCGGCACAGTTGACCATGACTGGGTGTAAAGAAGTCCATTCAGCTGCCCAGTAGATCATGGGAGCAATCCTCTCTTTTCGTTCACACAGGGCATCTCTCTCCAGCTCACATCCCACACCCAAATGCCAATCCAGGGATGAAATGCTCCCGGTTCGGACTGGATTGCCCAATCCAGTAACGATGGCGGCAGGTGGTTTGGAGAACCGGTAGCAAAAATCCCTGCACCCCCCCCCCCCCCACACACACCATGCCCAGCTGAGCCACACAATCATCAGAGGCTTTTTTTTTACTTTTAAAAGCATTTTTTCTACAACCTCTTCTGACAAAAAAATGCTTTTAAAAGTTAAAAAAAAAAGGCTCTGATGATCATGCGGCTCAGCTGGGATCATCAGAGGCTTTTCAAAGCATTTTTTTCTACAACCTCTTGGCCGAAGAGGTGATAAAAAAATACTTTGAAAAGTCTCTGATGATCCCAGCTGAATTGCCTGATCAGCAGAGGCTTTTCAAAGCATTAGAAAAAATGCTTTGAAAAGTTTTTTTTTTTTAAAAAGTTGGGCATGCCCTCCCAGTCACATTACCCCCCCCACCAAGCCACGCCCACAGAACCGGTAGTAACAAATTTTACATTTCGCCCCTGTGCCAATCTTGCCCCCCACCCCATTACTATGGCAGCAAATAGCAAGCAAGTATCATAGAGGCTGACAGTAGTCTTCTGAAAATGAAGCCAGGGGTTGACTTTGG
Organism: Arizona elegans; assembly: GCA_022577455.1. NCBI lineage: Eukaryota > Metazoa > Chordata > Lepidosauria > Squamata > Colubridae > Arizona > Arizona elegans. The sequence continues at coordinate 1,715,161 of JAKOOJ010000067.1, read as the reverse complement.
GGTTGTATTTTCAGTAGCTCTGACTATCTAGGTTTCGAGCTCTTTACCCCAAAAAGTGTCGCCTGTTGAATTTAAGCGCAGCATTTTGGTATCTAAAGCTACAAAGAAGGAATGGGTGTTCGAAGTGAACTAGTGAGGCAGCGCTTGGAATTCGGCATCCAGTTCTGTTCACCAAGATACAGAGCTCCATCACTGGTGTTTTTCAAGAAAAGATCGGCCAACTATTTATAGAATAGAATAGAATACAATTCTTTATTGGCCAAGTGTGTATTGTCAGGGTATATCATTTACAAAAGAAAAACAAAGAGAGAAGAAAAAAATATTAACACATATACTGATAACAATAGTAATAATGTAACAAAATAGTTTTGGCTAACTTTCTCTTTATATTAGCTTATTTATAATTCTATTAATTATATTGGCATATTTATAATTATAAACCATCTTTATATTTAATTCATACATAGCGATAATCATTCTTCATCTAATTTCTACCTTTTAATTTTAACCACTCATAAAATCCATATCAAGTAATATTCTGTGTCTTCTGTGTCTTTTATGTAAAGTCAATCTGTCCATCTCTGCACAGTCTAACATTTTCCGAATTACATCCTCCTCTGATAGAGTGTTCTCATTTTTCCAATATTGTGCAAATACAATCCTTGCTGCTGTCAGTACATGCAAAACTAAATATATAGTCCCTTTATCATAACCCTCCGGCATTATATCCAACAAAAATATTTCTGGTTTCAAATCTATATATTGCTTAATCATCTTTTCCAACCAAGTATGTATTTTCTTCCAATATTTTCTTGCTTTCATATAAGTCCACCACATATGATAATAAGTACCTGGGGTCTGATTCAGTGGTGGGTTGCCCCCGGTTCGGACTGGTTCACAAGAACCGGTAGTCAAACTGGTGGGAGGCCCCGCCTACCATCCCGGATGTCATCATCGGTGATCTGTGCATGCAGATCCCATTGCGAACCGGTAGTAAAGGTAAGTAGATCTCACACCAGATCTGATTGGTTAATTGTTCTAAATGTCAGGAAGTTTCTCCTTAGTATAAATCTTAAGGATACGTATAAATCGTATCCTTAAGATTTATATTGACTGTTTCTCTATGACTATCAACTGTTGTATCTTATGATTCTTGACGAATGTATCTTTTCTTTTATGATCGTATGCACCAAGACAAATTCCTTGTGTGTCCAATCACACTTGGCCAATAAAGAATTCTATTCTATTCTATTCTATTCTATTCTATTCTATTCTATTCTATTCTATTCTATTCTATTCTATTCTACTCTACTCTACTCTACTCTACTCCACTCCACTCCACTCCACTCCACTCCACTCCACTCCACTCCACTCCATATTCTATTCTATTCTATTCTATTCTATTCTATTCTATTCTATTCTATTCTATTCTATTCTATTCTATTCTATTCTATTTTATTCTACTCTACTCTACTCCATTCCATTCCATTCCATTCCATACCATTCTATATTCTACTCTACTCTACTCTACTCTACTCTACTCTACTCTACTCTACTCTATTCTATTCTATTCTATTCCATTCCATTCCATTCCATTCCATTCTATTCCTAGGTTGATTAGTTTCCATCCATTGCTTCTTGTCCTGCCTTCAGCTGCTTTGGAGAATAGTAGTCCCATTCTATTCTATCAGAGCAGCCCCCTTCTATTCTGTGCAAGCAGGGGTCACAGATTACAGATTCAAGTTCTAATTTTCACACCTTTCATCCAGAATCATAGCTTGCAAACCAAATGGTCCATTAGTCCTGTCAACCTTGAGCCGCTTGAAACATTTGCTCGTTTCAGAGATTGTAGCATCATGAAGCAGAGCTGTAGTGACAGACCACTGGCTTGGGCTCCAGGCTGCCGTTGGTGAATAGTGATATTTCTTGTGGGATGGAATATTTCCTGGGTGGATACATTAAAGCCTTTGGCATCTGATCAAGCCAGAGAGTTGGGCAGAGATTGAAATAGCTTCAGGCTTTTCTGGTAGGGAAATTTCACTGCAACTGCCGAGTTGGGAGTAAATGGGGAAGCTGAGGAGCAGATGAAATATATGAGGTATGCCCCAGACCCACAGGGATGCCTGCCACACTTTGAATGTCAAATCTTGGCAGAGCTACAGAGCAATGAAGGGAAAGGCCTGGCATGGATTTGCAGGGACAAGCTATGAAGAAATTGTTGGTTTTCAAAAATGGAAACAATGCATTTCAAAATCTGTAAAGAGAACAAATAACGGGGACCAAAAGTACTGTGGTTCCAGTGTCATTGCAAATCAGCCAGGATTGGTTGATCGTTCGGTATTTAAAGATGAGAGCAAAGCAGGGGTGGGTTCTACTTACCTTTACTACCGGTTCGCAGCGGGGCCGTGCAGTCTTTCGTGCTTGCGCAGAAGTGTTTTGATGACGTTGGGGTCGGTGGGCGGAGCCTCCCACCGGTTTTATTACTGATTCTATAGAACTGGTGCGAACCGGGGGCAACCCACCACTGGAGCAAAGTGAAGAGAAAAAGTATGTAGGGCAGGACGGAAGAGTTAAAGGTTTGTTCTTGGACAAAATACAGATCAAAGCAACAACAAACAACATATTTCAGGTGTTTGGTTGTGTGCCCCACTACCTATAGCAGCAGGAAAGATGTGTATTCTGGGTTTCGTTCTAATGTAATATCATCATCATTATCATCATCATCATCATTTTAGCCATTGTCTATCCATTGCAGGATGAATCCACGTTTCCAACCAATACGATCCTGAGTTTTTCTTTTGCTAATTGGGCACACACTCACAGACAGACACACAGATATATATATACACACACACAAATTAAATACAAGGATATTATGTATATGTGTAATAATATATTATTATATTTATTTGTTGCACTCTATTTTTGTTCTTTTAAATTGTTGCTGGTCATTGATCGAATAAATATTAGTGATTGATTGTGTGCTGAATTTTTCCTTTTAGTATTAAACGGACAATGGGCCACACTGTTTATGGATTGTAATTTTAGCATAGTTAGACCATGTGTCATTGACGGCTGGATTTTATCATAGATTTTATCTGTTATTTATGATTTTATTCTACAATTTTTAATAGTATATTTATTGAGTGTTTTTATTTGTTCTGGTCTCTGGTCTACGACTGTAATAAACGGATTGAATTGATGTAAACATGTGTGTCCACACATGTTTACACCAGCACGACTGTCCCTGTGATTTAGGCATTGGAGACTGGCTAATAAAAAACTGTTCCGTGCAGCTAACAAAAACCAGATTAAAAAGACATGAGAATCTTCAAGTGTCACTGGAAGACTTTAAAATTTGCCAGTGATCTTTCTGCCTTTCATTTTTCCTGCTTCTTCATGACTTTTGACACCTGTCTCCTTTTTTAATTTTTTTTCCTTTTCCTTCTCTCTCCCTGTCTTTTTTATTTTGAACTAGGAGAAAATGGCAAACATGATGTTTGGGAGGAATCCTTTCGATTAGAATTTATCTCTGCCGATCGTTTGTATTTCCTGAACATTTCTAGGTCTCTGTTCACCAACAAACAGGGATGGTTTTCTGCTAGAAGGAATAGAAACTAAATCTTCTCCCAGTCCCCTTGGTTCTGAGAAATCATCCCTGCATTTGCTTGTTGAGGTTTTTCTGCCTTTGTAATCTTGGGATGTGAGATCACCCATGAAACTGATTGGGAGGCAAGTTTACCAAGATACAATAATAACTATTAATCATCTTAAATTTCTTTAGTCCTTCCCCTTCCCCTTTCTTTCCCCTTCCCTTTCCCTTTCCCTTTCCCTTTCCCTTTCCCTTTCCCTTTGCCTTTGCCTTTCCCTTTCCCTTTCCCTTTCCCTTTCCCTTTCCCTTCCCTTCCTGTCCCGTCCCCTCCCGTCCTTCCCTTCCCTTCCCTTCCCTTCCCTTCCTTTCCTTTTTGTACAGGGATTGTTTGCAAATTATTCAACATGATGGTTTAACGTAGAACCTTCATAGGTTACCATCTTTGAATCCTAGATATTGAGCACATAAAATGTTATCTATTTCATTAATCACCTCAAAGGTGTTCAATAATTTGACTTTTAATGTGAAGAGGCATAAACTGTGTGGAAACCTGACATTCAGGGTCCTTAGAATGAATACAAACCTCAGTTTTGCTTGACAAAAAAGACTGAAACCAATATTAAACATGCACGGTTTAAAGACAAAGTATAGGATTCATATCTTGAGACATGGAAATATTAGTGAAACATGCACATTCTGAGAGAAAAAAAATATGTTTGGGTTTCTATGCATGTTTTAAGAAACATAGAAATTAATGTATTTAATATTGAATTTCATATGTGATTAAGTGCATTGATGACACACTAAACTGATTTAAACAGGAAATAGATCAATGAGATTTTAATATAATCAATACATTATATTAATCAATTAATATAAATCTCATCAATCTATTAAACTCTTTTGAGGAGTTAAGTCCAACGTCAGTTACGAGAAGTAAGGAACGGAGCAGGAAAAAAAAAATTACTTATTTTCCCTGTCTTCAAATTCTTATAAAACTTCTTAATTTAGGAAACCGAGAAAATATAGCATTGCAATGACAAAAAAAAAAAACAAACAAACAAACAAAAGGAAAAGCAACATTGTGTAAAATGTAACACGAAAAAATGGAAAAACCAAAGTCTATAATCATTGAAACAAATATAGAAAAAAGGACTTACTTTAAAATTAATATAAATTAATACAAGTTTATATATAGTGGGATTCTTTCTATCGAAGCACCTGGTCTACCCCAATATGTGGGAGGGAGCATACTGCTTCCCTTTTGCCTTTCAGCTCCAATCCAGGAGCCCTTAAGCCAGCGGTTCTCAACCTGGGGGTCGAACGGCCATTTCACAGGGGTCGCCAAAGCCCTCTCTCACCCCCACGTCTTAACTCACCCTCACTCTCTGCTCTGTTGGATCGCTGGCTGTTCGTTTACCCCGCCCACTCCCAATCTATTGCTGCCTCCGATGGCTAGAGGAAAAAAACTGTTTAAATTCTTGCCGTGGGGCTTCAAAGAGCCACCCTATAGCCAGTGGTGCAGCCGAACCGTTTGTTAAATTGCTGGCTTGCCCCGCCCCTCCGCACCACTATTTATTGCCAATAAATAGTGATGGGCGAGGGGCGGGGGAGCCAGCAATTTAACAAATGGTTCGGTATTTTTTTGTAATTTTATTGGCCCACGGAGCTTCAGCATAGGCTAATTGGCCCTTGCTTAGATCGGCTCCCGACCCCCAGCTGATTTGCTCTCAGCTGTTTTGCTCAGGGCTCTGCTGTTTGCTTGGAAAGATTTTTTTCCCCCTATCTATGCTTAAAAACGAAACTGAAACTGCTTTGCTGTTGCTGCAACTTGGAAAATTAGGCAGGCAGATTTCTTTTCTTTTTCCTCACCAAAAAAGGTAGGTGCAAACAATGGGAAATTTAGGGAAAAAGAGGAGATTTTAAAACACAAAAAGAAAAAAAGCTCTATTTAACTAGGGAATTGTAATAATTGAGATACTATTAATTGTATATTGTGTTGAAAGCAGAAATGGTTAAGTTGTGGTTTGGAGGAATATATGGGGGAAATTATTTGGTTTATTATTATTGGTAAATATAATTAATTGATTTGTAAGAAATTGGATTGCATAGAAATAATTGGAATATTCATGTTCATATTGATTACAAAAAAGGTAGTTATATAACTAATTGATTTATATTAAAATGTTGAATTTATATTAAACAACTGTAGTATTACATAATTAACCAATGTGAGGATGGATATAAAAATAGATGACAATGGGAAGGGGTATAATATAGAATAGAAGGGAAAATTGAATTTGATTAAGATTAGAGATGAGGATGAAGGGTAAAATTGTTTTTTTAAAAAAATAGATGAGGAATAAATATGGCAAAAAGGAAATATAGAAATTGTAAATTTAATTGAAATGACTAAACACTGTTTAAATTTGTGAACCGGGCAAATATTCTGTTCAAAGAAAATACATTGTATGTTTGTATGTGTGTTTCTAATTATTGTTATTTATTCATATTTGTTCTCTTTTATTCTTTAAAGTTTAACAATTCATTCTTTATCTTAATATCTTTATATTTGTTTGGGGCTGGCTTTCTTCCCTTTCATCTTTTTTATTGTACAGCAATCTTTCTCCTCAAACCTACCACCTCTCTCTTTTCTTTCCTTCTTACTTTCTCTTCCTCCCCCTCTTCTTCTCTTCCCTACTTCCTCTTCCTTTCTCCTTCTCCTCCTCTCTTCCTCCCTCTCTTACCCTCACTCCTACTCTAATTACCCTTCCCTTCCTTCATCCCTCTCTATTGCTGTATCCCTTTATGCATATGGACTACTCAGAGGGCTGAAAAGGTTATTTCTGACTGGTGCTTGAACTTTTGACCAGTCTTCGAACTTACGACTGTCCTCACATTTTAGGTTTTTGCCCTATCTTGTCACCATGGTGAAGAGAAGCAGTTGTGAAATGAGTGACATGGTTGTTAAGAATGCTGCACGGGCATAAATGTGAGGATGGTCATAAGTGTGAGGACCAGTCAAAAGTGCGAGGACCTGTCATAAATGACTTTTTTCAGCCCTCTGAGTAGTCCCTATACACATAGTCATGGCCACCCGGTCACATGACCAGCTAGCCACGCCCACCCAGTCACATGACCTCTAAGCCATGCCCACAAAATAAGCCACGCCCACAGAACCGGTAATAAAAAAATTTAAACCCACCCCTGGTTGGGGGTCACCACAACATGAGGAACTGTATTAAAGGGTCGCGGCATTAGGAAGGTTGAGAACCACTGCCTTAAACAGTCGCATTCACGACAAACCATTTTATACCAAATTTATATTTCGCTGATAAAGAAATAAAGGGAGACTAGTATAGACCTATTTCAAGCTATTTAGCTCTCATCAGCTAGCCATACCCTTACTCGGATTTGAACTTGAGCTGCCTATATTTATTTATTTATTTGTTTGTTTGTTTCCATTTATATACCGCCCTTCTCCAATAGGTCTCAGGGCGGTGAACAGCTGAAATAAAAAAGAGAACATACAAAATTTAAAAGCAGTTTTAAAATGATTAAATATTTTTGGCCGTAATTTAAAACAACCCAATTTAAAACCAATTAAAATTTAACTCAAGCCAGCCTATATATATAACTCAAGCCTATATATTAGGCAGTTGTATTAACCTCTGAGCCACAAGTTCTCCTCCCTTTATCAGTTTGATAAATATATATGATATATGTATATGATATGATATTATATAAAATATAATATGATATTGTATAAAAAATAAATTTTACAAGGGGAATAAGTAGAGTATATTTTTTCTTCCTGACCCATTCCTGACTCCTCGTAACTGACATTGTACTTAACTCCTCAAAAGAGTCTGAAATAGCTCTGAGAAAGACAAGAGGTGACTTTCATCTTGACAAGACACATCTTCATAAGCAAACTGTCAAAAAACTAATAGGAAGAGAGTGATGGAGGGAAGGGAACTGTGAGAATCAACAATGGATTCATTTTTTATTTTGGTTAAAACCAACTTTCTCAAAGGAAATATTTTCTAGCTCAGAATTATGTATTTTATTATCTCCTATATTTGTATAAAAGGTAAAGGTTCCCCTCGCACATATGTGCTAGTTGTTCCTGACTCTAGGGGGCAGTGCTCACCTCCGTTTCAAAGCCAAAGAGCCAGCGCTGTCCGAAGACGTCTCTGTGGTCATGTGGCCACCATGACTAAACACCAAAGGCGCACGGAACACTGTTCCCTTCCCACCAAAGGTGGTCCCTATTTTTCTACTTGCATTTTTTAGGTGCTTTCGAACTGCTAGGTTGGCAGAAGCTGGGACAAATAACGGGAGCACATCCTGTTACGTGGCAGTAGGGATTCGAACCGCAGAACTGCTGATTTTTCTATCAACAAGCTCAGCGTCTTAGTCACTGAGCCGCCGCATGTCTTTTATTATATTTGTATAAGGTACAGAAATCATTATATAAAAATATCTGAGTCCTGCACATATTGCTTAGCAGTAACATATTCTCTATGCCAGGAGTCTGTAAGCTTGGCAACTTTAAGACTTGTAGACTTCAACTCCCAGACCATGCTGCTTGAGGAATTCTGAATGTTGAAGTCCATAAGTCTTAAAGTTGTTAGGTTTGGAGAACCCCCTGCTCTATGCCAGCTGACTGCTCCTGCATGGTGCTCAGAGAGATGGATTCTTTTGCAAAGCAACAAGACTTTGTTGACCAGTTCTGCAGAGGATGCTGAAAAATGCTAGAGCCAAGGAGAGATTCAACCTAGAAATAAGGAGAAACGTTCTGACGGTGAGAACAATCAACCCATGGAACAGACGTTGCCTTCGGAACTTGTGGGAGCTTCACCACTGAACTGCTATCTGTCAGAAATGGTGTAGGGTCTCCTGCTTGGGCAGGGGATTGGACCCCTGGAAGGTCCCTTCCAACTCTGTCATTCTGTTATTAAATTAGGAAGGTTGCATTCCAGCAAACAGGCAATAGCTTCGAAGAATCATAGGGCTTGGAAGGAAATTTTGGAGGTCTTCTAATTCAATCCTGCACCCAAGGTAGGAATATCTTATTCAATCCTGGAGAAATCGCGACCCAATCTTTTCTTGAAAACTTTCAGCAGTGGAGCACCCACAAGCTGTTCCCCTGAATATCTGTTCTCACAGTCAGGAAATTTCTCCTTAGTTCCAGGTTGGATCTTCCTCTTGTGAGTTTCCACCCATTGCATTGCTTCTTGTCTTGCCCTCAGGTGCCCTCAGGAGAATAAATTGACTGTTCTTGGCCCATCAGGTTTTGGAAGATAGCTATCATATCACCCTTAATTCTTCTCTAGCAAAAGCACTTAGACATATACCGCTTCACAGTGCTTTACAGCCCTCTTCTAAGCTGTTTAGGCTAGACATACATAGTTCCCTTGACCATCATATGGCTTAGCCTCCAGCCACTTTATCAACTTTGTTGCTCTTCTCTGCACTCTTTCTAGAGCCTCTGTATCTTTTTTGTATCATGGTGACCAGCACTGGATAGAGTATTCCAAGTATGGGCTCAGTACTCCCCAGGAAAAAGTCCCTTCTTCAGGAAGATGGGCAGTACAGAAACATGAAAAATAAATACATAAATAAATTAAAAACTCCATCTCATGAATTTATGCCAAATGTTCTTGTAAGTGCTTGGAATAGCTCTATTATTTCTTCATAAGTGACATGATTTTCATAAACCCAAGGGATGAAACATACATACTTTGCTCTTGTGCCAACTGCACTGCACTGCCTTTATTCACTTTTATTTTTTATTATTATATTTCTAATCCCACATTTCATACCACACTAATGATCACAACTAGATTTTTGGGATGTTGACAGATGCCAGCCCCAATTATCAGAATCACGTCTCCCCAAAGAGTGCAGAAGTAGTTTAATAATGAACTATTTTTCAATTGGGTCTTGATTTATAAATCTGTTTGCTGCTATTATTGTTATGGATATAATTGTTCGCATAAATATTCTTGTGGATTTATAAATGTCACATATAGTTAATTATATAGGCAAGAAGGAGCTAAATCTACCAATGGTGTGAATATTCTTGATTTGATTTGTCAACTTTGCAATTAAGTTTTAAAATTCTCCTTAAAATGTGGGCTGATTTTGCAATCTCTGTGTTAAACTAGGAAATAGATAATAGATAGATAGATAGATAGATAGATAGATAGATAGATAGATAGATAGATAATATAGATGATAGAAATAGATAGATATAGATAGATAAATAGATTTGTGTGTGTGTGTGTGAGAGAGAGAGAGACAGAGAGAGAGAGAGAGAATGATAAAGCTGCAAGTATAATTTTATATCATGTCTCAAAACTAAATATCCCCCAGTTTTTTGACATCTCTATCAGAGCTACTTCACAGACAGTTACACAAGATATGTTCTGTTCACTCTGACACAGAAAAGATGGTTGATTCTAGATGGCAGTCATCATTTCTTTTAAATGATCCTCTCCTAGAGGCCTTCGGGTGCCCTGTTTCAAATCACACAAAATTACAACTTTGTTAGTTCTTTCTCCTTATAGGCTCTGCCATTATTTCTTAGAGGCTCAAAAGAAAACTTGGTCTAGAGGGGGAATTTTCAGTTCTTTGAAAGGGAATTTCATTGTGCGGCAATTATGACATATTTGATTTTTTCTCCTCTCTCTCTCTCTCTCTCTCTCTCCCTCCCTCCCTCCCTCCCTCCCTCCCTCTCTCTCTCTCTCTCTCTCTCTCTCTCTCTCTCTCTCTCTCTCTCTCTCCCCCCCCCCCGACTCTTCCCTGGAAACATTGCTGATTTTTTTTTTATACAATTGAAGAATTGACTATTAAATCTGCAGTTCCTTCTCCTTTTCTTCTTGCCTTCCCTATTTCAGCATTTCACATTTTGCCATCCATAGAAAATGCTGAAAATATATTGATTCTGAATAAGTTATTATTTTGTGGTCGAGGTGCACGCATCTATAAATTATGTTAAGAATATTTCTTCTTGGGATCCTCTCTTACCTAAAAACAGCTTATCTCACTCCACATTACATCAGTTTTAAAATTAACCTGTTTGGGGAATCTTCCCACGTTGACCCTTCGTTCTTGAATTTCAAAGAAAGGCTAAATAAAATTTAAAAGCAAATAAAAGAGAAAGAGAAAGAACATTGGGGAAAAAAGACTTGTCTCACCTGAGAGTTTGTACTTGTCGTATTACACATAAATACCTTCCTTAGATACTATATTTCAGGTGAAATCTAAGGATGTGAGATTCAAGAAACTCAAGAAATTATGATTAAATATTAACTGGCTACTACCACAACCTCTGTGAATTTTTGGCTGTTTTGAAATTTGTCCATTTGCCTCAGGATGGATCTTGAAATAATCGGTGACGGTAATGATTCCAAATAAAATGAGCCAAAAGAATCAACCTCAATTTAAAACAAAACAAAAACAAATACCCAAAACAAACAAGAAACTTTGTCAATAATCTCTACGAAATCAAGAGAGGAACCAATTTCCCAAACCTGTTTAGAAATTCAAGAATTTACCTAGTCCTGAGAAGTCCTTTCAATTTTTTTGGGAAAGAAAATTCCTGAAAAAATGGTGCCAACACTGAAAAGACCCCACTGCAGACAAATGTGTTTCAAAATCATGGCCTTCTCAGACAAAATATTCTCACTAAAATATTCCCAAATGCCATCACTCTGCTAAACAAATAATTCTCTCAACACTGTCAAACTATTTACTAAGTCTGCACTACTATTAATCTTCTCATCGTTCTTACCACCCGTCTCCTTCCACTTATGACTGTTTGACTGTAATTTTGTTGCTTGTATCCTTACATTTTATATTGATATTGTTTCCTGATTGCTATTTGTATCTTATGACTATCATTAAGTGTTGTACCTTATGATTCTTGACGAATGTTACCTTGTCTTTTTATGTACACTGAGAGCATATGCACCAAGACAAATTCCTTGTGTGTCCAATCACACTTGGCCAATAAAAAATTCTATTCTATTCTATTCTATTCTATTCTATTCTATTCTATTCTATTCTATTCTATTCTATTCTATTCTATTCATCCCTGTAAAACATGTAAAAAAAAAATTTAGAGATCAAACTTCCCCTACTTAACTATGGGAGAGAAAAGTAGACTTAAGGCGCTGACTAAAAGGAAGGCTTACGATTAAAACTCTCTGCAATGCTGCATGGCTGTGAGAAGATCAAAAGGAAATTTGCAAAAAACAAAACAAAACCCACAAGGCAAAGTCACAACAATGTGTTATCCATGTGCTTGTCCCGAGGCATTTCTTCAGGCTGAATGCATGCATTGACACCCATCTGAAGTACGCATTTAAACCAAAGGAGGACGACATGAAAATTCCACTTACGTTAAATATCAGACAACCCCACTCAACCGTACAAGCATTATTTCTTTGGGTTCTTTGTAAAAAGAAAAGAAATAAATAAAATTAGGAGTCAACTTTTTTTTCTCAAAGGAACAATGAATAAGACCAAGGATTCTTCCTCTTTGTTTGTGCCCATCTATCTCTAATACATTTAGTCTGACATATTAGAAAGATATCAAAAGGCTTTTAGTAGTTAAGTGATTGTTATTACTGCCTTTGGTTGTCTAGAAACAAAAATCCGGCCATTCTTTCATATTATAATATTTTCTTAATTGTCTTCTTACTGGATTGGGCTACGTTATTCAGAGATGGCATACTTATTGAGTTGCAGATCTTGGGATCGGAGAATTGATAGTCCTTCTTTCACAACTTCTCTGCCATGCTTGTGAGTTTTAAAATGGAAAAGTTCCACTCAGGTTGAAAAATATAGAAGTTCCTTGCTTGGCAAAAACTCTTCTGGCAAGTTAATAATGTTATTTCAGCTATCCAAATAGCCCAATAGTTTTGGGACATAGCAATTTTCATCTTTTGGGCCAATATGGCATTCTATTAAAAGAAAATGAGGTTGTTTGCGTAGGCAAGTTTTAAAAAGGGCTCAACTTTTTAATTAAAAAGCTACTTATGGCCCGAAGGAGTCACAATCTTTTAAAACTTATCTTTCTAATTTCTTCCTTTATCACCACTCAAGTGATCAGAATTGCCACCTGTTGCCAGTACGTCTATGGAGATTCTCCATCGTCCAGGTCATGGTTGTCCCAAAGGTGCTTTTTCAAGAGGATGCACTGATTTTCTTTTTCCTTGAAGACATTTCGCTTCTCTCCCAAGAAGCTTCTTCAATTCAGTCTTCAAGGAAAAAGAAAGTCCAATGGCCTTTTCAAGAAGCACCATTGGGAGTTTCAAAATTGTTTATGACCAACTTCTGCTTTCATAATCTCTTGCTCTGGCTCTAACTAGAAATGTAAATTCCAGAACTTCAGAGACAAGCTATTTCTTCAATTAACAACCCAGGTGATAATGAAACTAACTAACACACTAAATCAATCAGTGAGTGACCTGTTACGAAAACCACCAAAGCGGAAAAGGACACAATTGATGTCTCTTCAGCTAATTAAAAATGTGAAATGCTGAAAATTCCAGGAAAGTTTTGAATTCCTCCCTCCTTTGGAGCCCATTTAGAGCTTCTGAAATTCCAGAATGCAGAAAGAATACTCACATGTGGCCGAGGGAAGATGTTCAGAGGAATTTTTTTTATTCTCCCATTATCATTGCTGACACATTCTTGGGTTGAGTTCCCGGCAGTGACAAAGGTTTGGGCATTCAATCTCTTGGCCTTGATCCAAATGATGCCAAGAAAGAAACTCAAATTAAAAGAAAATCCCTGAATGCTTGCAACCACCACCACCACCACCACAGAAAATGTGACATTCTTCCTTTCACAAGATGAGAGAAATGTAGACTGGCTTGGGAGAAAAACAGATTTTCGTGAAACAATAACTGGGATTGATTTGATGTCTTGAACTATCAGACGCAAAGAGCTAAGCCTTTGCTAAGAAATTCCTGTGTTTCTGAAGGTTGGTTTGAGAGGGAGGGGAGAAAAAGCACATTTAATCTTTTTTTTTAAAGCCAACTTTTCAAACATACCCCCTTTTAAAGACAGCTTTGGGAAAGCCATGGTGGATTTTTTTTTTCTATCTCTCTCCCATCCATCCTCACCCCCTGCTTTAAAATCATTTCTAAAGACATTCTTGCAAACAAAATAAATAAAAAAAATCTTCCTATGCCCCAGAGGTCAGTTTGTAGAAATTCATCCCATTTCATGCCATCAAAAGAGGGATTTGATAAGTGCTGAAGCACCAGAAGTGGACAAGTTGGGGGGAAAGGGCTGTTTGTACAGCTAGGGGGAGTATCAGAAGGCCTGGGATCAGCAAAGAGGTTGTGGAAGGGGAAGACTTGTGGGGTATCATGGAGGACTGGCACATGGAAGCGAAAGTTCAGACTTCTCTGCCGATTCAGGATCCACCAGTGGTTCCCCCCACCTTGTGACAAAGCTACAGAGGAGGTGGGTTCTCAGACTTCAAAGTGACAGTGCTGACCAGAAAGTGGAGTCTGGGGTCTCAGAAGGGCTTTTGAATGCTTCTGGTTGATCCTTTCCAGCTTACAGCATTAAATGACAACTTCAGTAGGACGAGGAGAGCAAAATTTAGCCTGGGATGCCAGATGCAGCTTCAAAATGGATTTTGCTCTGAATCTGGCAGAGAACAGCAGCTGCAATGAGTTCTTAATTCACTCTTTGTGGAGTGCACCAAGGAAGCTGAAGCTAAATATGCTGTAAATATCTGTCTGTGTCTGTCTGTCTGTCTGTCTGTCTCTCTCTATCATCCATCTATCTATCTATCTACACATACTCTATTCCTCCCTCTCTCTCTCTCTCTCTCTCTCTCTCTCTCTCTCTCTCTCTCTCTCTCTCTCTCTCTCTCTCTCTCTCCTGTATTTAAGACAGAATCATATATGTATTTAAGATGATGAATCCCTAACAAGTTGGGACTTTGAAGGCGTGCTTATATTGTAAAGATTTTGCACTAAAACTAAAAGCAGGGAAACAACACAACAAACTTATATTTGCAGAAAATGGCAAGACTGCAAGCTGTAATTTCTCGTTTCAACTTTAGATGCAAAAACGATTACTTGGAAATATTTTATGTGGAATCTCAACCTCCCTCTCTCTTTTCATGTATGTATGTATGTATGTATGTATGTATGTATGTATGTATGTACATAAATATGTGTGTGTGTTTATAAATAACACCAGTTCACTGACTGTAAATTCCAGAACCCTAATTTTAAAGGGTTTTGATCACACTGCACACAGTGGCACAGTTTGTTTCAAAGTGCATATGAACACTTTATTTCAAAGCTAAAGGTATCAAAAACGTTGTCCATTTTCACTACATTGCTCCCTTCCCTTTAGCCTAAAAACAAAAACTGCAAAAATGCATTGCAGTTATTGTGAACATGTAAAGAGGGCGGGGCGGGGGAATCTTACATTTGGTTTTAAACACAAATACTCTGGAATAAAATCAATAGAATCCTGCAGTGTTGAAGGAGACACCATGTCCCTTTAATTTTGAGTGACAAAAACACCTACAAAGTTTCTGGGCTGCAAATATTCTTTGATCTTAAAGTCCATCAAATTGCAGAGCAGTTTGAGAAACGTGATTCCTGTTTTTTGAAAGCAAGATGAAGAATGTGTTTTTTTTTAATATGATTATGATGGTGATTTTTCTTTCATAAACCAGGAATTTAAGGTTCTTCCCTCTGCCAGGTGAGAAATAATGTGGATTCAAAGCTAAGTTACCCATTCATTACAATCGTATAAATGAAATGGGGAATTTTCAGAGAATCCATTGCAAGAGATTAAGGCACGTTTAATTTTAGACGTAGGGCGTTCCCGTGTCAACCCATATAAATATTAAATTGGAAAAACGACACTTCTTGCGGTTGGTGACTGCCATCATCACAGTGTCACACAATTCATTACGGTTAAAAACCCACAAGAATCTTCCTTCGGGTCTCTTTCAAGCCAGATGAAGAAGAAGGAGGAAAGGGGAAAAAAAAAAAAAACAAGGAAGAGAGAAAGAGAAAAGAAAACCCCAATGCTAAAAGCATTAGTCTTTCATTTTACGAGACAAAGGCCCTTTCACAATTCTCTCGTTATGGCATCAGAGGCTGGGAGGTCTTCTTTGTGAATTGTGTCAATGCACGAAGAAATTAAACTGCAGTAAATTGAGGAGGGGGCCTTTTGTGCTGCGAGGGGGGGGGGGGAGTGCGTGCTTGCGTCGTTGATCTGAACTCCAAGTCCCTCCTGCAAATTTGCCAATGCAAGACAGATGGCACTGTAAACCAAGCTAGATCGTGGATAGTGCATTTCTCCCTCTGGGTCTAACTCCTATTATGGACTTGTAAATTAACCTGTCAATTTATCAATCAACACCATCTTGGTTCTCCCCCCTGTTCTGATGCCTGGCATTGCAAGCAAATTTGCCTCGTAAATAACTGGGAACTGCATGTTTGTTAGTCTTGTGAATGAGTTTATTATCACATTCTATGAATCGCAAATGCTGCCTGTTGACTGATAAGCTTTTTGGGGGAGATGTGAGGGGGAGGAGGTGTATAAAACATATTAGCTCAAACTATTGGGTAAAGATGGAAGCACCAGGATAGCAAATTACAGTTCCCTAAAGGTGGGGGCAGTTCAATAAATTTTCTATCTTTTTTTTTCTTCTCCCCCCCCCAAAAAAAAAAACTACCATGAGGATTAATGCAATTTTAATATTTCACTGCAGATGAATGGACTTTTTAAAAAAAGAAGAAGAAGAAGGAGAACAGAACACAATGGGGAAAGTTTTCATTGCAGACATTGGAAAAAAAAAATGTTGAAATGTCAACATTCCCTTCTAAAAAATCTGAATTGATCAACCTGTGAAGTTCAGTTCCATGTAGAATGGAATTTTTTATTGGCCAAGTGTGATTGGACACACAAGGAATTTGTCTTGGTGCATACGCTCTCAGTGTACATAAAAGAAAAGATACGTTCGTCAAGAATCATAAGGTACAACTCTTAATGATAGTCATAGGGTACAAATAAGCAATCAGGAAACAATATCAATATAAATCGTAAGGATCCAAGCAAACAAAGTTACAGTCATACAGTCATAAGTGGAAGGAGATGGGTGGTGGGAACGATATTCAGGTTAAACGTGGAAGAGAAGTAAAGCACCTTTGGATAATTAAGTTAGTATCATATCCATTTGGAGGGGGGGGAGAGAAGAGATCTTAATAAATAAATAATCAATCAATCTGCTTCTACAACATTCATAGCCAAGTAATACCCTCCATAGCCTGGAGGGGGAAATGTAAAAGGCTTTCCAAAACTGTCATTTAAAAATAACTTTTTGCAGACGCCATTCAGGAATACTCATGTCTCTTTTCATGTCTCTTTTTCTCTTCAAATTTATTTGATTATTGAAGTTCTATTAAAGAGGCTTCACTTAACTGGTTTGTTTGTTTTTAAAGAAAATACATAACTGCACTTTAAAAGAATAACTACAGAAATATATAGATTTTATATAACATTTTATAAAAAGGGTTTTTTTTTCCTATTCGGGAAATCAAAATATATACATTCTTCCTAAAATGGAAGCAGGGGAAAAAAAAACTTATCATTTTATCTTGAGCATAATAACAAATGTGAAACGTCTGCTCAAAATTATAAGCATTATAGCCTATTTATAACCTCTTTGAGCCTCCCATTTTTATCATATCAATATTGATGCTTTTGGTTTATAATACAATATGCAAAATGACACGAATGTCTTCTTCACAGAGGATCCCAAAATCTCATTCTGCTATAACAGAAATTCTCTGTGAGCTGCAAACCATGTTGCAAATTTAATATAAATTTACACGCATTCTATTTGTTGAATGCAAAAATTAAGGAACAAGCTAGGGAATATTTCAGTTTTCCATCACTGAGGGAAGCAATAAAGCAGATCAACAGAAATTTGCTGCTTGAGGATTTAGCCTTCGTTTAAATTTCATTTTCCCCTGTTTTATTTGAATGATGTGTGATTCCTAAATTGTAGTGTGTGCTTCCTAAATAACATTCCTCAAAGTTCCATTAAAAGGAAATACAATCTATTTTCTTTCTTTTTAAAAATAAAATAAAACAGGCTTCTTCAAAAAAAAAAAAAAAAACTTTTTTGAACACAGAGTTTTTGTTTCTGAAAAACAAAATAACACACACATTTGAAAATATCTTCGCTCCCTAATTTAAACTTGATTTAAATGTGGTGTTTAATTGATTTCCCAGTTAACTCCACACAGAAAGTTAACATTTATTGCAATCAGTACTGCCAAGGACATATATATATATATATATATATATATATATATATATATATATATATATGTGTGTGTGTGTGTGTGTGTGTGTGTGTGTGTGTGTTTTTCTTCTAGCCAGGTTTTCCCTACGTAGCCAAGATAAAGGGAAAACCTGGCTAAAAGAAAAACACACATAAACCCTACGAAGAAGTAAGAATATATATATATATATATAATAGATTCCTAAGTCCTCTAGAATAAGGATCTGTTTAGTTCAAGATTTTGTCCCCTCTTCCTTAACTGTTTCTTCAGTGGGTTTTTTCGCCACTTAATCCATGCATTTTTCCTGCTCAGATTACATGTTTTAAAGCAGCAGCTGCTGGAGTCACTGGATTTGCCGTGATGTAAAATCTCCAGCGCAATTAAGGTAACAGAACAGAATTAGGGAAGACATTGTTATGCCCCTATATCATTGGTGAGAAGGTAATGGAAAATGAAATTATTTGTTAGAATGCAATTTAGGGAACCTGATAGGCTGTCCATTTTATTCAATTTATAATTAAGATAGTGTTTAAATTTGAAATGAATTCTATATGCCCGTGCTCAATAGGGATGAGCCCAACAATAAGACAGGATTCACATCTCATTTTATCATAAATTATGTAATAAGCGATAAGGTAAAAACCAGGGCAATCCTCCTTCCAGCAAAAATGAAAGAGAGCGACCTCAATTGCCCTAATTCATTCTCCTTTTCTCTTTTTCTCTCTCTCTTTTTTTAAAGGTCTCTTCATTTTCCCTCTGTTCACATTAGTGCATTATTAGCAAAGTAACAAAGGCAAAAATGGGCCAACACTGAAGCAGTTGAAGACGGAGCCCTACACTACCAGCAAAAGGTATTGGTGTTTCATTTGTGGAGTGTTGCAAAAAAAAAAAAAAAGTTTTATTGTCAATAAGGGACAATAACACACACCTCCCCTTTTTCAATGTTCCTGGTGGTTGGTCTTTTGAAGGGAAAAGGGGGAAAAATCAGACTGGGGATTGCAACATCTGGTAAATTGTGTTCCTCAGTTTAGCTGGGGTCTTAATGATGTAAGCAGATTATTCCTTTAAAAAGAGAGAGAGAGGGGGGGGGGGTGGGAGGGAGAGGGAGAGAGAATGAGAGAGAGAAGGAACAAAAACAAATTCCGGAAAACTCAATGAATTATTTTAAAGTTATGAATTGGTAATTTGAATGCTTCCAAAGTCTTCTGCTCCTTTTTCAATTATTTTTCCCTGCAAAGGCATGCTTTGGGGAATTACATCTTACACACACACACACACACACACACACACACACACACACACACACACACACATATATATATATATATATATATATATATATATATATATATATATATATATATATATAGAGAGAGAGAGAGAGAGAGAGAGAGAGAGAGAGAGAGAGAGTGAGTGTGTGTCTACTGGCACAATCAGATCCTGGAACACGTTTTAGTTGGATGACAATGAAACAAAAAGATCTATTTACCTTCTCCTTTTTTTAAAAAAAAATATTAAACTTAAGAAGTGTGTGAACTCTGGAATGCAAACAAAAGAAAGATTCTTACCCATGGCGCTGAGTTAATGTCCATATTTTTCTTCTCCTATCACTTTTTGTATTCACAAAAGCTTTACAGATGAACTAACAAGCACTTTCGTTGGCAGGAATAATAGTTGATCCCCCAATTATTTATTTATTAAATTTCTACACTGCCCATTTCACCTATCTCAAGCTACTCTGGCTGTCTTGATGGCCTATGAAGGAAGATTGATTATTTTTCCTCCTACATTTGTCCTGTGTTGGTCTTGCGCTGAATTTAAAGCTTAGAGGATGCTTGCTGCACTAACCCAAGTTAGACTATATTTGTACAACTATTCAATAATAAATGATAAGAAGACTAAAGTACTTCCCAAATGGTTGTTTTAAATTTCCTATCAAAGTAGAGGCAAAATAAATTAAATGGCCGATTTCTGAAAGGAAGGAAGGAAGGAGGGAGGGAGGGAGGGAGGGAGGGAGGGAGGGAGGGAGGGATGGGATGGGATGGGATGGGATGGGATGGGATGGGATGGGATGGGATGGGATGGGATGGAATAGAATAGAATAGAATAGAATAGAATAGAATAGAATAGAATAGAATAGAATAGAATAGAATACTTTTTGGCCAAGTGTGGTTGGACACACAAGGAATTGTCTCTTGTGCATACAAACAACAAAGCATTTAACCATAAGATACCAATGGAGAAGGTAGTAGTAAAGATGAGAAGGATAATAGTAATACAGCCATACGACATGAGTAAATATCTTTAGATATACTGTAAGACAGTACTGTAGTTAAAAAAAAAGAAAGAGAATTCCACAAGAATAGAACTACTCCAAACATCATTCAGTAAGTCCATAAGAGGAATTTCTGCCTGAAACTTTCCTAAGGGAAAATGTGGGAAGCAAAGTAGTTGTTTGGAAAATGAAAGCCAGAATCTCTTCACATTCAATATGAACTGGAAGGTAGGGGAAAAAAAAAAAACTTCCCTACTCAAGGTTGGTCTGTGGTGAATCTGTAGAGATGAAGTTTGCAAAGGAATAAAAACTATAAAAATCAAAGGAACAAAACAAATAAGCAGCATGACCTACATACATGCAGGCGAAGATACGCATTTCCATTATGGCAACATAGGAAATTGCTTCAAATCAGATCTGTGCCGTGAACTATCTGGTCCAGAATTGCAGGAATTGCAATTCTGCAACTATAATAAGGAACTGAAGGAATTAGACATGGCCAGACTGGAGAAAAGAAGGACTAGGTGCGACATGATAGCAGTGTTCCAGTATTTGAGGGGCTGCCATAAAGAATAAGGAGTCAAATTATTCTCCAGAGCACCTGACGGCAGGACAAGAAACAACGGATGGAAACTAATGAAGGAGAGAAGCAGCCTAGAACTGAGGAGAAACTTCCTAACAGTGAGAACAACTAACCAATGGAAGAACTTGCCTTCAGAAGTTGTAGGTGCTCCATTGCTGGAGGTTTTCAAGAAGAGATTGGACAGCTACTTGCCAGGAATGGTATAGGGTCTCCTGCTTGAGCAGGGGATTGCTCAAGCAGTACTCAAGACCTCCAAGGTCCCTTCTAACACTATTCTGTAACTTCAGAATTGCAATTTTTGACAGACAGGAAAAAAAAGAATTTTCCCCCTGGTCTACACTTGCAAGGTAGAAGTGCAAGTAAAAGAAATGTTATGCTATTGAATAGATATCCCTAACCCTCATTTTAGTTGCATTGAAATGAACGCCCCTTGTTAGCTACAATATAGCCCACTCATCCATAGGCATTAGATCAACTCAGGGGATTTTCATGACTTACATCCTAATGGACATGGCTAGCTTTGAAAATGAGCAGGACCAACGTTGAAGATAGATGATGTTATGGTTGCAATTCTCAGTCAATAAATGAATAAGACTCATCTTCCCCATCTTCTACAAGGTTTCCATGATGATAACAGCAGTAATCCATCTGTGGATTATTGTTTAGGAAGAACCAGAAATCTGGATTGAGATGTCTACGAGTTCCATAGCAACAGCAATAGCACTTAGACTTATTCATTGCTTTACAGCCAGGAGTGGGCTGCTGGGGTTCACAGGGATTCGAGAAACCTCTAGGTAAGATTCTGTGCAGTTCGAAGTATCCCCAAATCCCACTCCTGGCTGGACCCTCCCACCCCGCCCTGCCCCCTCCTCCCAGGAGTCCCCACGCAGCCCGTTTTGGATGCAGGTAAGTGCAGCATACACATGGAGGCTCGGGGAAGGTGAAAAATGGGCCTACTGGAAGTTTGGGAAGGCCAGAAATGGGGCTGTTTCGCCCTCCCGGAGGTTTGAGGAAAACCTCCGGAGCCTGGGGAGGGCAAAAATGCCCCCGCTGTGGTGCAGGAGGCTGACTACACCACGCCCATCATGGCCACGCCCACCCAGCAACCGGGCAAAGAACCCCTTGCTAAAATTTTTGAAGCCCACCCCTGTTTACAGCCCACTCTAAGTGGTTTACAGAGTCAGCCTCTTGCCCCCAACAATCTGGGTCCTCATTTTACCAACCTCGGAAGGATGGAAGGCTGAGTCAACCTTGAGCCTGGTGAGATTCGAACTGCCAAATTGCAGGCAGCCGACAGTCAGCAGAAGGAGCCTGCAATACTGCACTCTAACCACTGTGCCACCACAGCTCCCTATTTGATCATTAACCAGACATTCTCAATTCCTGGAGCAAAGAATTATTAATTTAGCCAAGATGGATCTAAAGCACCCTTTGCTAACAGTGCACCTTGCTATGAGATATTGTGAGGGGTTTTTTTTAAACTTATTTTATTTTTATTTATCCAATTTATTAGCCACCATAATCTTACAACATCTGACTGCAGTTCCGACAATTCTCAGCCTCTCTACAAACATAATGGAGGGCACCAGGTTGTAGAAATTCTGATGGACCCCAACTCACACCATCTCTCTCTCTGACAATAACCACCATTCTTAAACTTTATATTAGCATCTCCTACTTCTACAAATGTTTTTCAAGGGCTTTCTCAAAATCAGACAGGTTAGATAGTGATTTGCCAGTAGATACCAGAATGGAGAAATCTTGTTTTTATCTGCTGCTGAATGTTTGAAAAGTACTTCTTTTCAATCAAAGATGAACTTTGGATATGAAGTATTTCAAAGTCAGATAAAAACACAAAGGATTGGTGGTAGGGAAGGGTGAAGAGTGAGAAAGGGATAACTTAGAAGTTTCTTTTTCAGGTGTTTAAATTCTAAACAGAAGTACAGCAAAGAAAACACTTCAGGATCGTATCAGCACTGTTTCTTGAAAATTGCAGAAATGTAGATTTTTTTTTTTTTTTTTTTTTGGTTCTTATTTCTCAGCTTTTTGATCACTCACTTTGGAGACTGAAATATCCACTGGATGCCACTGTTTTAACTGTTCAAGAGTTAGGACAAGCAACTTTTTTTAAAGCAATGCGGATGGAAAAATAATTCAAATAATCCAATAATTCAAAGAGTTATGGAAGCTATCTGTTGAATAAAAGATGCATGATTATTTTGTTTTCAAATGCCGAGTTACAATGACTATATAATTAATATCTGTTGATGTGGGAGAAAAACAAGGGAGAGAGGTAATGGAGAAAATGAGAAATGGAATAAAATAAAGGATCATGGAAAAACATATAGTTAAAGCATTGAAAAAAAATTGTCCCCCTTGAGGCTATCTAGTTGACATTAATTCTAGACGCATCACTAAAAGCTAAAATCATAGGATTACATCTGATTTACTGCAGCCATGCCATGTGTGCAAATTCATTGGAGAAGGCAGTGATGGTTAGTGGAACAACAAGAAGAGTCAAGCAAAGAACATGCTGGCTTGATAACATCAAATCTGATGCAAAGTTGATTGGCCAACAATTGAACAAAAAGCTTCTTTCAATTGTTGGCTGATCAACTTTGAATGCTTGACAGGGTAGCATGGAGAACATTTGTCTCGCCTATAAAGTTGCCAAGAGTCGGACATGACCAGGGGTGGGCTACTGGGGGTTCTCAGGGGTTCGGGAGAACCTCTAGCTAAGATTCTGTGCAGTTCAGAGAACCCCCAAATCCCACTCCTGGCTGACCCGGCCCACCCCTCCCCTCCCCTCCCATCCCAGGAGTCCCCATGCAGCCTGTTTTGGATTCAGGTAAGTGCAAGGTGCACATGGAGGCTCGTGGAGGGCAAAATACAGGTCTACCAGAAGTTTGGGCCCGTTTCTGGCCTCCAGAGGGTCTCCAGAGCCTGGGGAGGCAATTTGCACCCTCCCGGAGGCTCAAGGAAAGACTCCAGAGCCCGGGGAGGGCAAAAACGGCCTCCCTGCCATGGTGCATGAGGCTGACTAGGCCACGCCCACCATGGCCACACCCACCCAGCAACTGGGCAGAGAACCCCTTGCTAAAAAATTTTAAACCCACCCCTGGACGAAACCAACTGGTTAAAACAACAACAAGTAAGTTGACATTATTAAATGATGATATGATTGGGCCTGACAGAAGGGAATAAGAAATTGTAGGAAAGATTTCAGTTTCAGCAAAGATGAAGAGTCTGTTAAGACACGGATTCGTTTTTCAAAAGGTGGTCAGAGAACTTTCGGATCCACCATAATGTACTTTCTTAGCCTACGGATAAAATAAGCATGTTCAGAACTTTTAAACGAAAATGTGTTACTATTCTCAGAAGCTGAAATGCTTGTGATGATTCTACAACTTCAAATCAATTCAGCCAAAATGAGTTAAGAGGTTCATTCCTACCATATGTACAGCAGAGGTGGGATTCACTTACCTTCCCTACGGTTCGTAAATGTGAGTGTGCACGCATGCGCTTGCATCACTTGTACATGCCTCCTCTGTGCATGTGCATGGCCTTGTGTGCATGCGCAGTGCTCATGCATTACGTCAAGGTGGGTAAGCGGAGCCTCCTGCAGTCGCCACTACCAGTTTGCCCAATCCGGAGAGAACCGGCTGAATCCCACCACTGATGTACAGGTATATAGACTTTTCAGTTTGGGATGTACAAATAAGTTGTTCTGTTACTCTAATCCAGAGGTGGGTTTCATCAAGTTCTGACCAGTTCTGGAGAACCGGTAGCGGAAATTTTGAGTAGTTTGGAGAACCGGTAGTGGAAATTTTGGGTAGTTTGGAGAACCAGTAGTGGAAATTTTGCGTAGTTTGGAGAACCGGTAGCGGAAATTTTGAGTAGTTTGGAGAACCAGTAGTGGAAATTTTGAGTAGTTTGGAGAACCGGTAGCAGAAATTTTGAGTAGTTCGGAGAACCGGTAATGGAAATTTTGAGTAGTTTGGAGAATTGGTAGTGGAAATTTTGAGTAGTTTGGAGAACTAGTAAATACCACCTCTGACTGGCCCCACCCCATCTATTCTCTGCCTCCCGAGTCCCAGCTGATCGGGAGGAAAGTGGGATTTTGCAGTATCCTCCCCCTGGAGTGGGGTGGGAATGGAGATTTTACAGTATCCTTCCCCTTGAGTGGGGTGGGAATGGAGATTTTACACTATCCTTCCCTTGCCACGCCCACCAAGCCACGCCCACCAAGCCACACTCACAGAACCGGTAGTAAAAAAAAAATTGAAACCCACCATTGCCCTAATCCCACTCCTTTCTAGTTCTGATCATGTTACCTAGCTTGGTAATGAAATGTCTGCAAGAAAGCCACCAGACTCAGAGAGCACCAAGGATCCCGCTTTACATGATTCATCAGTTAGGTTTTCCCCATCTTGGGTGTACATGAGTCTGCAGTAAAAGCCCATTATGAAACTTTAATACGTATGGTATTTAGATCGATGATTTATCTCTATACACATATGAACTCCAAATATATTAAAATAGGTTGGATGAATAAAAGATGACAAATGCAATACATATCAGGGCAGATAAAAATCACAGGGTTGTTGTTGTGGGGACAATAAGAGGAGGAAGGTGTGTTGGATATGTTTATTGCCTTGAGTTAGTTGTAAAAATACTAAATACAGGATACAAATAAAATAAATAAAAAATAAAATTTTATAGCAGTCTTTTGCAATGTAGATGGTAAGGAAGAGGAGGAGGAGGAGGAGAAAGGAGGAGGGGGAGAAAGAAGGAGAAGGTGGAGGAGGAGAAGGAGGAGGAAAAGAAGGAGGAGGAGGAGGAGGAGTTGGAGGAGGAGAAGGAGGAGGAGGAGAAGGAGGAGGAGGAGGAGGTGCTGGAGGAGAAGGTGGAGAAAGAGGAGAAGGAGAAGGAGGAGGAGGAGGAGGAGGAAGAGTAGAAGGAGGAGGAGGAGGAGGAGGAGGAGATGGAGGAGATGGAGGAGGAGAAGGTGGAGGAGAAGGAGAAATTTTGTCTATTTTGTGGAAGCAAACAACAGGATGATATGTCAAAGTTTACTTTGCTCGTACATTAAACACTGGTGCAAAAGTCAGGGCCTAAATTCAATTATTCATTAGAGCAAAAAGATACGAAATTAGGTCCAGTCATGAAGTTTAGTACACAGTACCATCATATTTCCATCATGGGAGGTCAGAACCTTTTGATGAAATTGAAAATGCAAAGTGAAGTATCTTTTATTATTAATCTTTGCTGCTAAGAATTGGCAACAGTTGGCTAAGAAAAACAGCTGTGATATTTGATGCCTAGGAAGAAAGGTGATAGAATATCACAAGTAGGTAAAGGGTTTAAAGGGTTTAAAATAGCAAAGCACTCTTATTGGATCAGCACTGAGTAATGCACTTGCTCCTGGTTTGTTTTTGGTTTGTTTTGGTTTTTTTGGTTTTTTTTTTTAGAGAAGTGAGAAAATATGAATGGTCATCCATAATTATTTCCTTCCTTCTTTTTTTCCAGTTGATTAAGGCCATGTTATTTCAAATATATTCTATTGGGGGTTGAGTTAAAATTGATGGGTCTAAAGAATTAGAATGGAATGGAATGGAATGGGATGGAATGGGATGGGATGGGATAGGATAGGATAGGATAGGATAGGATAGGATAGGATAGGATAGGATAGGATAGGATAGGATAGGATAGAAGAAGTAGAAGTAGAAGTAGCACTTAGACTTATATACGTCTTTACAGTGCTTTATAACCCTCTCTAAGCAGTTTTACAGAGTCAGCACATTGCCCCCAACAATTGGGGTCCTCGTTTTACCAACTTCGGAAAGACGGAAGGCTGAGTCAATAGAATAGAATAGAATAGAATAGAATAGAATAGAATAGAATAGAATAGAATAGAATAGAATAGAATAGAATAGAATGCAACGCAGCGCAGCGCAACACAACGCAACACAACGCAACGCAATGCAACAATACAATACAATACAATACAATACAATACAATACAATAGCAGAGTTGGAAGAGACTGTAGAGGTCTCTTAGTTCAACCCCCTGCTTAGGCAGGAAACCCCATACCATTTCAGACAAATGGTTGCCCAAGCTCTTCTTAAAAACTTCCAGTGTTGTAGCATTCACAACTTCTGGAGGCAAGTTGTTCCACTGATTAATTGTTCTAACTGTCAGGAAATTCCCACCAGGTTTCCGCGCATTCCATCAGCCAAGGGCCCAGGACAGGGGTGGGGGGGGGTGGCGGTCGTTATAAAGGAAGGTCTTGATCCGAGGGAGGCCACTGTACCTCAGATAAGGTACAGTCTTATTTACGTCTTATTTACTTTGGCCATGCCATGTGTGTTGATTCATTGGAGAAGGCAATGGCGCTAGGAATGGTTAGTGGAACAAGAAAAAGGAGCAAACAAAGAACACTCTGGCTTGATAGTACATCAAATCTAATGCAAAGCTGAACATCCAACAGTTGAAAGAAACTGTGCTTGACAGCCTTAAACAATGATGGTGAGTCTTTTCAGCACCGAGTGCCCAAAGTAGAATGTGCTTGCACCCGATTCCCGGAAACTCAAAGACTGTTCTGTCCCCGTCTCACACACGCACACCAGCAGTCAACCAAGAGTTAAAATAAACCAACAGACAAGAATTTCCTTTGATAACAGAATTGGCAGCAACCCAGTGGCTGCTTGCCAATAGTTTTTACTTACAAAGGGAGGTTTATTTCCTCCGACCGAAAACATCAAAGTCCACAAAAGCCAAAGAATAGTCAAGTCCAGTCCAAAAAATCAGTCCAAGCAGAGCATATAACAAAGTTCCAGAAATGCAGAATGACTTGCTAGCTTTCAGTTTTGTCCGTCACAAAGCCTGAATGGCCACCACACCCCCTTTTATCCCCTGTGGGGTGTGGTCCAGTGACTCAGCTTAATCTCTGGCATGCCTCCTTCTCTGCTGCATGCGCTTGACTTTCCAACGCTGTCGGGGATCCAGCCAAGACTTATCTCCGTCGCTGTCTAACTGCAGCTGCTCGGAAATGCCTGGCTCCTGGCCTATCTCTTCTCCTGTGGAAGACACCTGAGGCATTGCCAGAGAGGAGGGTCCTGGAGAGGGAGGCTTTGCCAATTCCTCTCCTTCACTTTCGGAGTCTTCTCCCTCCGATAAGACGGGCTCGGGGGTTGGAGTCACAACAAAGACCAGCTGGCCTGCGCACATGTACATTTAGGCCACCTGGTCTTCAGATTTCCGATGTGCACATACGTGCCAGCCAGCTGGTCTTTGTGCATGCCAGAATGCCAGAAACCTGAAGTCCAGGTGGCCGGCGCATTTATGCACACTGGCCAACTGGTCTCCTGGTTTTCAGGGCTCCAGCATGCATGAAGATCAGCTGGCTGGCATACATGCACATGCTGGAAACCAGAAGAGCAGCTGGCGATGGCACATGCGCCCATAGAGAGGGCTGTGTGTCAGTGGTGGGTTGCTCCCAGTTCTGTCCGGTTCTTGAGAACTGGTAGTAAAAGTGATGGCATGCTCCACCTACCCACCCTGACATCATCATCATCATCATTGAAAAGTCACCAGATATCAGGACTTGAGAATAGAACTGTAGAGACACTGGCATAAACCAGTGCAGGTGGTCCCAGTAGTACTGGGCACACTGGGTGCTGTGCCTAAAGACCTAGGCAAGCACTTAAAAACAATTGGCGCTGACAAGATCACCATTGGTCAACTGCAGAAGGCCACCTTACTGGGATCTGCTCGCATAATCTGCCGATACATCACACAGTCCTAAACGCTTGGGAAGTGTTCGACTAGCGATTTGGGATACGAAATCCAACATGGTTATCTCGTTTGCCGTGTATACTATCATTTTTGTGTATATAATAATAATAATAATAATAATAATAATAATAATAATAATAATAATAATAATAATAACAACAACAACAACAACAATAACAATACCTTTTCTGAATAGTTTTTATCCCAGAGCTATAATGGCACTCAACAATGAACTAAAGGGCCACCATCAGTGAGCTGTTGGATAGTATTACTTGGACTATTGTGTGGATGTTTGGGTGGTTTAGGGGTGGGGAATTGTGGTGGGTGGGAGTGTGTTTGGGGTTGTTATGTGTGTTGGACCTGGTCTTTGGGTGTCTTTGGGTGTTTGGGTGTTAAGTGAATTTTGTTGTATGGATATACGGTATATACACATACAATGACAATAAAGTTATTATTATTATTATTATTATTATTATTATTATTATTATTATTATTATTATTATTATATTTGGCTATCTGCATGTGCGCTCCTGTTGCGAACTGGTAGTAAAGGTAAGTAGAGCCCACCCCTGCTCTGTGTGCCACCTCGGCACACCTGCCATAGGTTCGCCATCACGGGCCTACAAAGTCCGTGGACATAACTAAATGGTTAAAACAGCAACAAGACAACTATTCAGGCATGCGCCACATTGCTCACCGATACACTAAAACCGCATCACTTTCTGTGGTTTTGGCAGAGAGCTGCAAATGCTCTTCTGTGAATGTTTGTGCCATGATCAATTTGCTCATCAGTAAGATACCTCAGGAACCTTTGTTGTTCATGCTGGAAGAGACTAAGAGGGCTCCCCATCTGGAAGCTATTTTCAACATGGCATCTTGAATTTGCATTTAGACTGTGAGAGCGCCTGGATTTCGCAAATCAAGCACGGCGACTGGACGCTCTCGCCTGACTGTTTCTGCATGTGTTTGGCAATATGAAATTGCATCAACTGTCTGCTCTCAAAGGCTGTTGGAGCCTCAATCCTATTACATGTCATGTTTCATATATTATCAAATTCCAGAAGAATACACATGTTCAGCGGTTGCAGTCAAATCAACGTCCCATCGGATTCTATACCAAAGGATGCATCATCTGCCAACTAAGGATAACATTTCATTTATCTGCTGAGCAGAGATCCAGGCACCTAAATGTTTGCCCTAATAATTTTTTAAGTCTGCAGTGTGGTACCAGACAGATGGCTATGAGCCCTGGTGACGCAGTGGTTAGAATGCAGGATTGCAGGTTAATTCTGCTGACTGCCAGCAGTTCGATCCTGACCGGTTCAAGGTTGACTCAGCCTTCCCTTCTTCTGAGGTCGGTAAAATGAACCAGATGGCTATGAGCTATGGTGGTGCAGTGGTTAGAATGAAGGATTGCAGGCTAATTCTGCTGACTGCCAGCAGTTCGACCTTCCCTCCTTCTGAAGTAAGTAAAATGAGGACCCAGGTTGTTGGGGGGCAATGTGCTGACATGTAAACCACTTAGAGAGGGCTGTAAAACAAACAATTGCTCCTGACTAATTCCCCACGGCTTCTCCGTAAATCAATCCACTTCAGGTGTTCCTTGTGAGGAGGGGTGGGATGACTTTCTCCCGAGTAGCCTTGTAGTCCTTCTCTGAGCTTGCCTATAGTCTTCTCTCTGTGCCCTTGGATCAAGTGGGGGAGGCAGCTGCTCCTCATCAGAGGGGATCTGCTACCTATCAACACCAAGGGCAGGCAGCTCTCTGGCCAGTCGACCATCTCCCCCAATGCCTTGGGGGTCCCAGGAACAGTGACAGCATTGTCCTTAGCCCATGGCCTCTCCAACCATTCCAAGGAAGATGTGCCATCCCCATTGGATGGTCCCGTTTCAACTCCTCTTCCTCCTCCTCCTCCTCACCGGGTTCCGATGGGGCCTTCACAGACTCAACAGTAATATTACCATTTGTTTATATTCTGTACACCCCCAAAATAAAATCCTAAATGGGAAAGAGAGAATTATCTGAACAGAACAGAACAGAACAGAACAGAACAGAATAGAATTCTTTATTGGCCAAGTGTGATTGGACACACAAGGAATTTGTCTTTGGTGCATATGCTCTCAGTGTACATAAAAGAAAAGATACATTCATCCGGAATCATAAGGTACAACACTTAATGACAGACATGGGGTACAAATAAACAATCAGGAAACAATATCAATATAAATCATAAGGATACAAGCAACAAAGTTACAGTCATGCAGTCATAAGTGGAAGGAGATGGGTGATGGGAACGATGAGAAGATTAATAGTAGTGCAGACTTAGTAAATAGTTTGACAGTGTTGGGGGAATTATTTGTTTAGCAGAGTGATGGCATTTGGGAAAAAAACTGTCCTTGTGTCTAGTTGTTCTGGTGTGCAGTGCTCTATAGCGTCGTTTTTAGGGTAGGAGTTGAAACAGTTTATGTCCAGGATGCGAGGGGTCTGTAGATATTTTCACAGCCCTCTTTTTGACTCGTGCACTATACAGGTCCTCCATGGAAGGCAGGTTGGTAGCCATTGTTTTTTTCTGCAGTTCTAATTATCCTCTGAAGTCTGAGTTTGTCTTGTTGGGTTGCAGAGCCAAACCAGACAGTTATCGAGGTGCAGATGACAGACTCAACAATTCCTCTGTAAAACTGGATCAGCAGCTCCTTGGGCAGTTTGAGCCTCCTGAGTTGGCACAGAAAGAACATTCTTTGTTGTGCTTTTTTGATGACATTTTTGATGTTAGCTGTCCATTTTAGATCGTATCAGCAATCATCAATATGGTATCAGCAAGGATTCTGAATGGCTGTAGTAATTTGAGAAATCACCATTAATCTCTGCCCCTGCTCCTTATTGCAGTAGATAAATATGACAGTTATAAACCATGAAGCTCCATCCTTTCCCTATTTTTCCTCCTAACGACAGCAACTTTCATTTTTGAAAGTCACAAGGCCAAACGTCAGCTCCCACCCTTTCGACCTTAAGAAGGATATTAAAATTTGGCTATGCCAATTGTATTGTAACTGTCAATATAATCTTTGTTAAAAAAAAATCATGTCCAACTGGACCTAACGATAAATATTAAATTAATTATTCCCAGTAGATAAACACACAGCATTTTGAAAACACATAGAAAGCTTAAACTGGGATGGGGTGGGCACCTTGCTAATTTCTCCTACATTTCCTCTTCCCCCATTCTTTCTAGGATTATGACTGAGTCGTGCAATGGCCTAGTGGGGAAGAGGCTTTCCTCCCACTCATAAGGTTGAGAGTTCAATTCTGGATAGTGGCAGATATTTCTCTCCTAGGCTACGGGCGAAAATGTCTACTGCAAACTTTGTGTAGGCATCAGGAAGGGCATTCGGCCAGCAAATGCTCAGATCCATCCAGGCACCCCAAATTAAGGGATTATAGGGTCATAAAAAATGGACATAGTGGCTCAGTGGCTAAGACACTGAGCTTGTCGATCGACAATTCAGTGGTTCGACTCCTTAGTGCCATGTAACGGGGTGAGCTCCCGTTACTTGTCCCAGCTTCTGCCAACTTAGCAGTTCTAAAGCACCTAAAAATGCAAGTAGAAAAAGAGGGACCATCTTTGGTGGGAAGGTAACAGTGTTCTGTGTGCCTTTGGCGCTTAGTCATGCCGGCCACATGACCACGGAGATGTCTTCGGACAGCGCTGGCTCTTCGGCTTTGAAACGGAGATGAGCACCGTCCGCTAGAGTTGGGAACGACTAGCACATATGTGCAAGGGGAAGCTTTACCTTTACCTTAGGGTCATAAAAAGGAATGGTTTCTTTCCCTAGGATTATGACTAGAACTAATATTTCAGCCCAAAAGAAAGGATAGTTTAAAACAAAAATAGTTTTTTCTTTAAAAAAGAGATTACCCTAACTAATGCTGCTAAACCAGGAAAACAAGAAACACGAAACAGCAGATTGCATGATCATGGATGTTGATGTTACTTGGATTGATCAGAGATACATCTGGGCTTTGAAAGTCACCCAAAATCTCCACCCCCCTTTAATCCCTGAATGTTATTATTTCCATCATGCTTCGGATGAATCAATGATCCGATTTCAAGCAAGGCCAAGTTAGGTGTGGCAATTTCTCCTCTCTTTGTTATCTGGTACCTCTCAGTCAGTGGTGGAATCCAATTTTTTTTACTACCGGTTCTGTGGACGTGGCTTGGTGGGCGTGGTGTGGCTTGGTGGGTATGACTTGGTGAGCATGGCAGGGGAAATCCCCATTTCCTCCTCACTCCTGGGGGAAGGATATTGCAAAATCTCCATTCCCACCCCACTCTGGGGCCAGCCAGAGGTGGTATTTGCCGGTTCTCCGAACTACTCAAAATTTCCGCTACCGGTTCTCCAGAACCTGTCAGAACCTGCTGGATTTCACCCCTGGTCTCAGCTATCTTGCTTATTCTTACTTGGTGTCTGCAGATAACTAAAGAAAGAGCATTAGGAAAAATGTATACTTTTCTCTTAAAAGAAAAAAGAAAAGAAAAAACAACCCACAAAACTGGATTTGAAGAGCGATGTCAGCTCTGTAATAACAAGGCAGTCAGTTATCTGTATATCTCTCTTCATTTTTTTTCCTCTTTTCTTTTTTCTTTTCCTCTTTTCTTTTTTGAAACGCTACATTGGCCATGAGTGATGACGGGGATCCTTTCCCACGTACTTTTGGTTCTCCGCCGTAGAGTGGCCTGGCATAATGGACTTCTTTCTTTCCCTCTTTCTTTCTTTCTCTTCCTTTTTCCCTCCTTCTCCTCCTTTAACAACACACTCAGAAGCGATTGGCAATTAAACGCTTTGAAGGGGTGTTTCTGGGCCAGCCAGAGAAAAGCTTCAGGTGTGAAATGCTTGGTTTCAAGAGCACTAAGCAAAATGTATAGTTCCTTTCAGAGCCTCGCTTGTCCCTCTGAAGAAGAAAAAGAAGGGGGGGGTAGGGAGGGAGAGAGGGAGGACACTCCAGAGCAATTTGCTGTTCAGCATTTTAATACTGTGTGACTTTTCCTATTCTTGCTTCTCTCTCTCTCTCTCTCTCTCTCCCTCCCTCTCTCTCTCTCTCTCTCTCTGTGTGTGTGTGTCTGTGTGTGTGTCTGTGTCTGTGTCTCTGTCTGTCTGTCTGTCTGTCTGTCTGTCTGTCTCTCTCTCTCTCTCTCTCTCTCTGCCTCTGTCTCTGTCTCTCCTCTCTCTCCTCTCTCTCTGTCTCTCTCTATACTCTCTCTCTTCTCTCTCTCCTCTCTCTCCTCTCTCTACCCCCCTCTCTCTTCTCTCTCTCTTTCTCTCTCTCTCTCCTCTGTCTCTCTCCTCTCTCTACCCTCTCTCTCTGTCTCTCTCCTCTCTCTCCCTCTCTCTCTCTCTCTCTCTCTCTCTCCCTCCCTCTCTCTCTCTCTCTCTCTCTGTGTGTGTGTGTCTGTGTGTGTGTCTGTGTCTGTGTCTCTGTCTGTCTGTCTGTCTGTCTGTCTGTCTGTCTCTCTCTCTCTCTCTCTCTCTCTGCCTCTGTCTCTGTCTCTCCTCTCTCTCCTCTCTCTCTGTCTCTCTCTATACTCTCTCTCTTCTCTCTCTCCTCTCTCTCCTCTCTCTACCCCCTCTCTCTTCTCTCTCTCTTTCTCTCTCTCTCTCCTCTGTCTCTCTCCTCTCTCTACCCCCCCCCCCTCTCTCTCTCTCTCTCTCTCTCTCTCTCTCTCTCTCTCCAGTTTCCACCACTGCCTTCTGTGGGAGGATTGGGGTTGGTGCAAACAGCTTTGGCCACAATGGCAGCTCAAGAGAGATGCAGGCAAAAATGAGGCCAGGAGAAAAGGAAGGCCTGAATGGTGTAAGAGGGTCTCAATTGTTACTTGTGGGTAAATGTGTTGGGAGTCTCAAAAAGGGCATAGGGGACACTTTAAAGCTACACCCAAGCAATGAAGCCGGAGAGAGGGAAGCTGTGTGTGGGGGGGTGAAACTCCGGGGTGGACCGATAGCAAATGAGGAGGGCTGAAAGAGAAGGTGTTTGCAACTCTTTTCAGGGGGGCATAATAGCATTTATCTGTCCCACTTGAGAAGTAAATGGAGGACTTCTGATCAGAGCGGGTGGCCTCCAGTCATTTTACCAAGGGATTTTTTTTTTCAGCTCGGAGATTCCCAATTCTGCTGGCAGTCAGGACAGACAGCCCAGATGCGAGAATGTCAAGAGAGGAATCTTGAAAGAGAAGACCCATTTGTTGTAGGGCCAGCCATTTGTTTGTTTGTTTATTTATTTGTTTGTTTGTTTGTTTATTATTTATTAGTTTGTCAAATATGTACAAGATAGCAGGTATGAATATGAACATGGATAGGGACAGTAGGACAGGGACGGTAAGCATGCTGGTGCGCTTATGCACGGCCCCTTACAGACCTCTTAGGAATGGGGTGAAGTCAACAGTAGACAGTCTAAGGTTAAAGTTTTGGGGGTTTGGGCAAGAAACCACAGAGTCAGGTAGTGCATTCCAGACGCTGACCACTCTGTTGCTGAAGTCGTATTTTCTGCAATTGAGTTTGGAGCAGTTTACCTTTGAGTTTGTATCGACTGTTTGCCCATGTATTATTGAGGTTGAAGCTGAAGAAGTCATTGACAGGCAAGACGTTGTAGCAGATAATTTTGTGTACTATGCTTAGGTCAGACCACAGGCGGTGCAGTTCCAGAGTGTCCAAGCCCAAAATTTCAAGCCTGGTGGCATAAGGGATTCTATTGTGAGTGGAGGAGTGGGGGACTCTTCTTGTGAAATAGCTCTGGAATACCATGGAAGAGAAAGTGGCTGTCTGTTTGGAAGTTCACACCAAGGATGAAGGAAACATCAAACCAGGCAAACAATGTCCGTCGTGACAGACTGTTTCATGCCACTTTCCCAGTATTGACCTTTTCTTCCAGCATATTGATTTTTTATCCTCTAGTGCGCGCTCTCGCTCCCTCTCTCTCTCTCTCTCTCCCCCCACCCTCTCTCTCTCTCTCACACACACACACACACAACACAGGGTTCTATGATTGGAAAGGGCAAAAATATACACACACAAACATGTACGCTCATGCATGGCCATCTTTGATTTCTTTTTAACCTTTCACTCATTCTCAAGGTTGAGGATTTTCTTTCTGGAGTTGGCAAGCAGACTGTGCAGCGGCAGCCAAAAAAAGCCAATGCAATCCTAAATTGCATTAACAGAGGGATTCCATCGAAATCACGTAAAAAAAAAAAAAAACTTTTTGAGCCCACAAGATTAGCACAAATCAATAAGGGAAATTGATTAGAAGTCTGGGGAACTTCTATCATATGTGGTGGGAATGCCCAAAGGCAAAGAAATCTATTGATTGATCTATCTATCTATCTATCTATCTATCTATCTATCTATCTATCTATCATCTCTCTCTCTTAGCTGTCTATCTATCTACCTACCTATTGTCTGTCTGTCTATCTATCTATCTATTATCTATCTATCTATCTATCTATCTATCTATCTATCTATCTATCTGCCATGCTGGAACAGTGGTTAGAATGCAATATTTGAAGTTTAATCTGCCCACAACTAGGAGTTCGATCCTGACCTGCTCAAGGTTGACCCAATCTTCCATCCTTCTGAGGTCAGTAAAATGAAAGGAAGTTGAAAATAAGTCTAAATG
This sequence comes from Arizona elegans, assembly GCA_022577455.1. Lineage (NCBI taxonomy): Eukaryota > Metazoa > Chordata > Lepidosauria > Squamata > Colubridae > Arizona > Arizona elegans. Next base: position 1,678,895 of record JAKOOJ010000067.1, on the reverse strand, counting down.
CTATTGCTACCACCTTGGTGGGAAGACAACAGCATTCTGTGCACTTCGGCATATGGTCATCTCAGCCACATGACCATGAAGATGTCTTTAGACAATGCTGGCTCCCTCAGCTAGGAAACAGAGATTAGCACTGCCTTCTAGAGGTGGACATGACTGGACTGGGAAAACCTTCATCTTTACTTTTATCCTCCCTATATTAGTTTTTTTAAGTAACTCCTGGTGATGAACACACACCATGTTCCTTCCTCCTCTTTATATTTGTAGTAACAACAACAAATCTGAACTGACCCTACACTATATATATATATATATATATATATATATATATATATATATATATATAATCTACTGCACCATGTCTAAGATGGCGTCCCGGCGCTGAATCCCGGATCCTCGGGGGGCGATGCCTTGGCTTGGGGGATTTCGGGGGGGTCATTTTGAACAGCTATGACCCCCCGTTTGGGAAAAAGAGCACCTGGGGACCCCATCGAGAGCTTTGTTAGCTCTCCGGACCACCCAGCTCCGTGGAGGATGACGTTGAAGCGTCAGCGGGTGAGGGCGTGAATGGATGCGGCCTGCGGGGGCGGTGCTAGCACCGGCAGCTACGGGCGGTCACGGCGGCGGTGGTGGCAGCCCCCTGATGACGGAGACGTTTGAGGCCCCTACGGTGGTTCCCCACGCCCCTGGATGCCTCGAGGAAGATCTAGAGGCAGGGGGTGGCTGGGGGTGTCCGTGGGGAGGCCGATGGCAATGGCAGCTGCTGTTGGGGCGGCTCCCAACGGCTTGCAGACTGGAATTACAGCATAGGATTCTTCAGCAGCAGTCTTAGACCGAGTCCTGGGAGATTGGAGAGTGTTGGACCCTCGGGGGAAGGGTTACCTCTATGGAGACCCAGAGACCCCCCCCACCAGGACGAGCTGGACGGGGGGGGGGGGGGAATGAAATAGGGCAGCATTATCCATCAGATTGGAAGATTGAGGGATTTGCAGGAGTCGGAAAAGAACTACAAACTTATGCGGTTTGAATTTCCCCTCCCTCTTCCTTCCTTTGGACCGAGTTTAGGCCTATGGGCCTTATTATGACTACAGCTACCCATCTATCTTGGCCTGCTGAATTATTCTGAATTTTTCCCCTTTTCCATCTAGCTTGTCTGAACTCCCTGCCATGTAAAATCTCTTTGACGTGAATTTACGAACTTAAACCTCCTTCTGAGCAGGATACATGGATTCCCGGATGCTACTAATCCCAGGAGGGATACTGGTTCTATGGACGTAAGGCCAGTTGGAGGCGGATTATGGCTATCTTCACGCCCGGATTTCCATCAGAGTTTCCATGGGCGGCCTAGGTGAGAGCATGGCTGCCTTAGAAACTTCCGGGGTCGAATGATATACACCTCCTTGCCACTGTCATGAGAGGACAATGGGCTTGGTGGCCTGACCATGGACTAGAATTTTCCCTATGTTTGTAACACCGGCGGTACCCCCTTCCCTTGGACTTTGGCTCCCCTGATGATGATTATATGTATTCGGTGTCGGAACTCCTCGCCCTGCGAGATTCTCCCCTCTCGCAGGTTTGGCCCTCTACATTATCGAGGGCCTATCTCGATGACGGACTTTGGAGTCCAGAGAGATGGCATGGAGCAAGGAAGAATTTGTGGGGTTTTTTAGGGAAATTTTTTAAGATTTTAAGGGGTTCTGGGAGGGGGGTTTGTAATGATCTTTCTAGAGAAATTGGGAAGAAGACTCTGGGGGATGGGGGGGGGAATCCACCAGGGTCAGAGCCGAGCCCGGCACAGGGTAACGATTTGGGAGGTGCTGGTCGTGGGACTGGGAAAGGGATGGGGGACAATACCTATGAGGTCTGTACCATCAGCACGGTAGATGGGAGGGGCAGATATGGCGGGAGCAGGGGACCATATCATGTGTTGGGGGCTCGCACTCGCTGTTTGAGAGCAATTGCTTGCCCCGGTCCCCATGGCTCCTCTCGGAGACTAGGTGGCTTAGACACTCAGGATCTGGGCCTTCGGCTGATGTTATGCAATGCTAGGTCCGTGGTAAATAAGGCCCCCCTCATTCACGATCTTATACAAGAGGGAGGAGCGGACCTGGCGGGTATTACGGAGACCTGGTTGGGCCCGGAGGGCGGTGTCCCTCTGGCTGAAATGTGCCCACCAGGCTTCATAGCATTCCATCAGCCGAGGGCCCAGGGGAGGGGCGGGGGGGGTGGCGGTTATTATTAACGAGGATCTGGGTCCTAGGGAGACCACTGTGCCTCAGATAGCTGGATGTGAGTCCCTCCTTGTGAGGTGGGGTCGTGGGGTTCAGATGGGCTTGTTGCTTATGTACCTGGCTCCCTGCCGCATGGCAACAGCCCTACCTGAGCTACTCGACGTGATAGCCACGGTGGCAGTTGATATACCCAGGCTTTTAGTCATGGGTGATTTCAACTTGCCATCCATTGGTGAAACGTCTGAGATGGCTCGGGAGTTCATGGCTTCCATGACGGCCATGGACCTGACCCAGTTAGTTCATGGCCCTACTCACAGGGGAGGTCACACTCTGGACCTGATTTTTGTCTCTGGCCAGTGGTTGAGTGGTCTTGTTATTGGGGATATAGACGTGGAACCCTTGTCATGGACAGACCACTCACTCCTTCGCCTGGATTTTCAAACCGCTGCCCCCCGCCGCAGGGAGGCGGATCCAATTAGATGGATCCGCCCCAGGCGCCTGATGGATCCTGAGAGGTTCCAGACGGAGCTTGGGCCATTTCCTGAGGTTCTAGCACATGACTCGGCCGAGGAGCTGGTAGCCGCCTGGGACCGGGCGGCTGGTGGGGCCTTGGACCGAGTCGTGCCTTTGCGGCCTCTGACCCGGTGCCGATCCCGCGCGGCTCCTTGGTTCACTGAGGAGCTGAGGGAAATGAAGCGCCGGAAAAGACGCCTGGAGAGCGGTTGGAGGGCCAGTCTCGCTGAATCTGATCGAACACGGGTAAGGTCGCATATTAAGGCCTACCTAGTGGCGATAAAGACGGCAAAGTTTAATTACTTTTCCGCCTCTATTGCATCATCAGGGAATCGTCTGGCCGCCCTGTTCAGGGTTACCCGCTCCCTGCTTCATCCGGGAGTGCGGGAGGATCCCTTGGAAGCAGGGCGGAGGATTTCGGACAATACCTGTATGATAAAATCACTCAGATCCGGGGGGATTTGGACTCTGACTGGGTAGATCAGGGCAGGGTGACGAGGAATAGTCTTTTTTTTTTTTATTGAAAAAGTTTTCAAATATAAGTTTTCCCCCTTCCCCCCCCTCCTCCCTAACCCCCCCCCCTCACCACCCATCCCCCCCTGTGACTTCTTCACAACAATAGGCTATTTCATAACTAATTACATACATAATATCTTTCCTTTCCCTTACTCCCTCCTCAGAATACTGACCCTTAGCATATTATTCTTATAACTCCCATTTTTACGATAATCTGCCCTTTTTCTCCTCTCCTAAACTTATAGTGTATTATTACAATTTAACATTTAATCTTTTATATATATTAATATAACATTTTAAAGCGGCCTTCTCCCTACATCCAAATTTAACATTTATTCAGTTCTATCCAATTCCTCCACTCCCCTAAATATATGACTTAAAGATCCTTTTTCTTAGACTAATCAATCAGTAAACTAACCTATTTCAACCCTTCAATTCCTACAAAATCATGCAATACAATTCTAAATATAATCCACTGCCCACTTTACTAAGATATACACATATCTATATATACATTCCATTTTGTAAAAAGAAAAAAGACAATAACTTTAAATTTATAATCCATATAATATCTTCTTTGGTGTCTTTCCACTGGATTGTTAAATCCATCACCCATAATAGGGTAAAATAACATGCTGGTGCAACAGTTTGTTCAAAATCTTCAATCATCTTCTGCCCCCATCAGTAGTAGATATCCTCGTATATATATAAAAGTAAAAACAACCACCCGAGTGACATTATAATTATATCCATATAGTTATAGTTGTGGTGTTCATCAGGATTGTTGATTCCCATCCTCCTAATGGGTAACATCCAGATCTTCTGCATGCCCCAGCGTAACTCTCCTGCCTTGTAACTCAAAATAATTATAATATATTTACCAGTAAAAGAAATCCAGAGTAGATAATTCAAATCCAACAAGGTAAGGCTCTTTTCACATCCCAAAATCACGGCATTACAGAGATCTGCCACAATCCTCAGGATAGTATTAAACAATTGTTCGCCTCCACTATCTTTTCAGATATTCATTCATTTTTTAAAGTCCCTGGCTTCACTGTTGCTTTGGTTTAGAAACTGCTGTTTCTATGAGATCTATTTCTTTTCTTTTTCTTTTGCGGGTTGAATTTCCATCCTCGTTTCGTGCCTACCAATTGTGTGTCGGCTGATCGATTTTCATTCTGCTTTATGAGTTGATCTTGTTGGGTTAGTTTTGTCATCTCATCTTTCTTCTCCATCACTTGTATATCAACTGGTTGATTTGCGCACTTGTCTGTGACTTGGTGGTTCATCACATTGGAGTCGGATGACACTGCTCTCTTATTTATAGACAGTCCAGCTGGGGTATCCAGGGAGTCCAAAGACAATTTATCCACCACAGCCTCTGTAATTTGATATTTTCCTTTTGTTTCCAACTCCTTTTGCTTATCCTGTATTGTGCCTAAAGATGTTAAGTTCATTTTTAAAAATTTTTGATAAAATTCTTCCGCTTTTTCAACAGTGTTCAGTTGATATCTTACTCCTTGGTGTCTCAATATTAAACCAACTGGGGCATCCCACCTAAATAGGATATTTCTTTTTTTTTAACTCAGTCACTAGAAAGCCAAATTTCTTCCTCTCCATTAGCATCTTAGTCGGGAGCTCCTTAAAAATCCAAATCTTTCTTCCATGAAATTGCAAAGTAGAATTAAAAGAGTTCTGCACAATATTATTCCTAATTTCTTTATCTGTAAAATAGATCACCACATCTCTAGGCAATTGCCTTTGCTTTGCCAACCAGGAGTTTATTCTATAAATTCTATCAATCCTGCAAAACACTTCATCAGGTTGAACCTTTAAAATCCCAGCCAGAATTTCAGAAGATATTTTCCTTAAGTCATCTCTATTATTTTCCTGCAAACCTCTCAGTCTAATTGCATATTCTGTAAAATTATATTGAATCATTAAAACTTCTCTTTCAATCCTCTGTTGCACATTTTCTTCATTACCAGTCTTTTGGTCAACCTCCATTTTAGATTTGTCTTCTGAGCTATTATCCTGAATGTTTACCAAATCCTTTTTAATTTTTTGAATCTTGTCATCCAAATTCTCCTCAGTTTCCTTCATTTTAGACTCTAATAATTTAGTCTTTGCATCCAACCGAATCAGAAAGTCTGATAAACCATTAGCTGTATTTAAAATCTTTCGATTCAAAAAGTCAAACTTTGATTTCACCAATTCACCAATTTCTTTAATTTCCTGCTTAAATTTTTCGAGTTGCTGGTTCACAATCTCATCCCTTCTTACAATCTCTTCAAGAAGAAATTCTATTATATTAAAATCAGGTTTCTGACACTGGAGAGTTACAACTTGTTGATGTAATTTATTAATGGGGGAAATTCCCCCCCCCCTGTTTGTCTAGCTGTGTAAGTCCCGATGCCATTTCCCACACAGACAAGATTTAGTGAAAAAGAGAGGAGAAAAAAAGGCTTGTTTCCAACCAAGATCAATATCAGATCCCCAGGAAAAAAAAAAAGAAAAAAAAAGCAAGAGTGAGAGTGAGGTTTTGCCTCAATTACGGCCAGAAGTATTCATTCCGCTACTTTGTAATAGAAAACGGAAGGACTTTCCCTTTTCAGCCTCTCTTCAAGCCTCAGCAATCGCCATTTTAAAAAATCTTTTTTCCTTTCACTTCTTAAACAACTTCAGTAACTTTTCTAAAATAAGAAAAAAAAAATACTTGCGCCTCAGGGTCAGCGGTCCAGCTCACGTCTTCTTTAATTAGTTTTACAAGTTTACAGGCTTGCTTTTGCCACCTAGCTCTGCGTGTAGCAGAGATCTCCCAGAGCCCGGAGCATCGGCTGGGGATACGGGGAGTCTCTTCCGCTCCGTCCCAAAAGTAAAAAAAAACTTTTGGGATTAGGCAGAGGACTCAACCCACCCCAGCCTGCTCTATCTCCGTTTCCTCGTGGAAACTGAGTTTTTTCGAGCCGCCATTCCGCTATAAAGGCGGCTCTTTACAGGCAGTGGGTGCGACGATCCCAAAGGAGCGTCCAGCGGGGACAAACAGCAAACCGGAAGTCCACGAGGAATAGTCTTGAGAATGTTATCTGGGAGGAGTTTGATGCTGTGACTCCTGATGATGTGGACAGGATTTTGGGGAGACTTAGTGCGGCCACATGTTTACTGGACCCGTGTCCCTCCTGGTTGGTACTGGCTTCCCGGGAGGTTACACGAGGCTGGCTCCAGGGTGTTATCAACGCTTCGTTGAGTGAGGGTTACTTCCCCACCGCCTTGAAAGAGGCGGTGGTGAGGCCTCTCCTCAAGAAGCCATCCCTGGATCCAGCAATATTGGCCAACTATCGTCCTGTCTCCAACCTTCGCTTTATGGCGAAGGTTGTTGAGAGTGTGGTCGCACGACAGTTTCCGCAATTCCTGGAGGAAACATCTTATCTAGATCCATTCCAGTCGGGTTTCAGGCCTGGGCACAGCACGGAAACGGCATTGGTCGCGTTGGTTGATGATCTCTGGAGGGCTCGGGACAGGGGTTGTTCCTCTGTTCTGGTCCTATTAGACCTCTCAGCGGCTTTTGATACCATCGACCATGGTATCATGCTGCACCGGCTGGAAGAGTTGGGGGTGGGAGGCACCGTGTTGCGGTGGTTCTCCTCCTTTCTCTCTGACCGGTCGCAGTTTGTGTTGGCAGGGGGGCAGAGGTCGACCTCGAGGCCTCTCATTTGTGGAGTGCCGCAGGGATCGGTCCTCTCGCCCCTTCTGTTCAACATTTATGTGAAGCCGCTGGGCGGGATCATCCGTGGCTTTGGGGTGAGATACCACCAGTACGCTGATGACACCCAGCTGTACATCTCCACCCCAGGCCACCCCAACGATGCCCTTGAAGTGATGTCCCAGTGCCTGGAGGCTGTGCGGATCTGGATGGGGAGGAACAGGCTCAAGCTCAACCCTTCCAAGACTGAGTGGCTGTGGCTCCCGGCATCCCGATATAGTCAGTTGACTCCATCACTGACTATTGGGGGCGAGTCATTGGCCCCCACAGAGAGGGCTCGCAATCTGGGAGTCCTCCTGGATAGGCAGCTGTCTTTGGAGGAACATCTGACGGCTGTAACCAGGGGGACCTTTTATCAGGTTCGCCTGATTCGCCAGTTGCGGCCCTTTCTTGATCGGGATTCCCTGTGCACAGTCACTCACGCCCTCGTCACCTCTCACCTTGACTACTGCAACGCTCTCTACATGGGGCTCCCCTTGAAGAGCACCCGGAGGCTCCAGCTGGTCCAGAACGCAGCAGCGCGGGTAGTGACGGGAGCAGCATGGCGCTCCCATGTAACACCGCTCCTGTGCGAGCTGCACTGGCTCCCGATGGTCTTCCGGGTGTGCTTCAAGGTGCTGGTTATCACCTTCAAAGCGCTCCATGGCATAGGGCCTAGCTATCTTCGAGACCGCCTGCTGCTAACGACGACCTCCCATCGACCCGTGCGCTCCCACAGAGAGGGCCTCCTCAGGGTGCCATCAGCCAGACAGTGTAGGCTGGTGGCCCCCAGGGGGAGAGCCTTCTCTGTAGGGGCACCTACCCTCTGGAATCAGCTCCCCCCAGAGATAAGGAGAATCCAGGACCTCAGTCCTTCCGTCGTGCCCTTAAAACCCATTTATTTAAACAAGCCGGGCTGGCTTAAGATGAAATTTTTAACTGTTTTAAATGTTTTAAACGTTTTAATTGGTAATGAGTTTTAATTGGGCCAAATTTATATATCTTTTAATTGTATTTTAATATTTGTCTTGCATGTCTTTTTAATTCTGGCTGTACACCGCCCTGAGTCCTCAGGGAGAAGGGCGGTATAGAAATTCAATAATAAATAAATAAATAAATAAATATAAAATGCACCATGAATTGGTATATAAGTGTAAATGCTATTGCTATTTTGAAGGCCCAAATTTATGGCTGGAGGGGAATTAGTTAAATTAACATTCCATCCTCAGTGAGGTGGGAGGCAGGGGTGAAATGCTCCCAGTTTGGACTGGATCGCCCAATCTGGTAACAATGGCAGTGGGTGGTTCAGAGAACTGGTAGCAAACATTCCTGCCCCCCCACCCCATGCCCAGCTGAGCCACACAATCATCAGAGGCTTTTTAAAAATATTTTTAAAAGCATTTTTTCTACAACCTCTCCAGCTGAAAAAAATGTTTTTAAAAGGAAAAAAAAAAGCCTCTGATGATCACACAGCTCAGCTGGGATCGTCAGAGGCTTTTTAAAAGCCTCTGACGATCCCAGCTGAGTTGCCTGATTGTCAAAGATTTTTAAAAGCATTCTTTTAACAACCTCTTCGGCCGAAGAGGTTGTAGAAAAAAATGTTTTTAAAAGAAAAAAAAGCCTCTGACAATGAGGCAACTCAGCTGGGATTGTTAGAGGCTTTTAAAAGCATTTTTTACAACCTCAAGAGGTTGTAGAAAAAATGGTTTTAAAAGTTTTTTTAAAAAAGATGGCTACGCCCACCAGTCAAATTACCACCACCACCACCAAGCCATGCCCACAGAACTGGTAGTAACAAATTTTACATTTCACCACTGATGGGAGGATAGCAATAGCATTAGTGCTTAGACTTATATACCGCTTCACAGTGCTTTTACAGCCCTATCTAAGTGGTTTACAGAGTCAGCCTCTTGCCCCCAACAATCTAGGTCCTCATTTTACCCACCTCGGAAGGATGGAAGGCTGAGTCATCCTTGAGCCTGGTGAAAATTGAACTGCTGAATTGCTGGCAGCTGGCAGTCTGCAGACGTAGCCTGCAGCACTGCATTCTAACCGCTGTTCCACCACCTCTCTTAGCACTACATGCAGTCTAAATCCAGGATAACAAATGGTCAGTTGTTGTGTCCACCTAGTGTGCTATGCCCAGAAATAGACATGTTGATAGCCTGATGCACAGCAACCCAAGAAGCTGAACTACAGATTATCTATCTCCATTTTACCCTAGCTGGCAAAGCAAATTGCGTTCTAACACATCTGAATGTACATAGAGAGATATTCTACCTGAACAGTGGAAATCTATTCTCCTTCCCCCTCCCCCCACAAACACACTGTGTTGTGGCCCATATGCGGCCTGTGCAGCTAGTGGCTGATTCAGACAACGAGGAGGCTGGTGTGGTGCTGTGCCAGCAGCCTGTGCAGCTGGCACTCGAGTCAGACAATGAGGAGGCTGGAGAAGATGTGGTGCCAGAGGCGGGGATTCAGCCAGGGCCTTCAGAACCTCCAGAAGCTCCCATAAGTGAAGAGGACGAAGAGGAGCACAGGTGTGCAGAGCTGCCAAAAGGCAGGAGTGGCTCCTCAGGAGGAGGTCTCCTCGAGAGTAAGGCTTGGGGCTAATTGGCCACTCCCTTAGCCTATTTAAGGAGGAACGCCAAGTGAAGCAATTTGCAGGGAACAACTTAATTCACTCTCCTTTGTGCCTTGATCTTAGTTCTTTGCAAATTGCTTCTAGGCTTTCTGCCAACCATAGTAAGATTAAGATTATTTACTCTTTGGATTCATGCAGGCTGTTAAGAAAGTTAATTAACAGCCTTTGTTTGAAGAAAAAACTGATTTTATTTTAATAAACTAAGGTTTGTACAGACTTTGTGTGTGCTGCGTTCTTTGGGGTCCATAGCTGGGGCAGAACACATTACCCATCTTTACTCAAAGGGAACTTCACGGACCAGCGATGAGATACAAACAAGACTTTTCTAAAAGGGGTGGGGGGAAAAGGAAGAAGAAAAGATTAATCTTATTAGGATCGTATATCATGAAGGTGTCAGGTGTGAAAGCAAACAAATGGCCCCTGTTTATCTAAACTAAACCCTGATGCTCACCGAAAAGGCTGCCTCCGAGGAAAGCTTTTATTTATTTATTTTTTTTAATCCTTAATAAATTGGCCAAGTCAGTCTGGAGCCTTGATAATGAAATGTGGGAGAGGGAGGTCCGGATTCTCTTCCTGGTGTTACGATGCTTTCTTCCTTTCTCTTTTATCACAGCTGATTCCGAAGCCTCTTTAGAAAGATGAAGTAGGTAAAAATCAAAACAAATGGATTCTATTAAAACTAGCAATGCATCAACCGCTTGATAAAGTGATTAATAAGCAGCTTGGGATGGTGATTGATTAAGCTCTTTAATCAAAGTGCTAAACTGACTTAATATGGATAGTTTCAACATGCTCAAAGCATACATTTCCTCCAACTGAGGTTCTTGTTTATGGAACTTTTCCAAAGAGAGGATCCTGGGCATTTGGTATATTGCATGCTGCTGAAAGGAACTTATTGGAATAATAAAAATAAGAAGAAGAAAAATTACAAATGCTTGCATTATGATCTGGTTATTCGATCCCATCCAAATCAAGAGTGGTAGATTTGGAAAGTGTGGCCTGGATATTGGTTGCACACTCCATAGATCAAGCAACGGAACGTGCAACAAATTAGCTTCCCAGGGCTTTTGTCATTAAGCAAATGGAGGGCGGAAAGAGAGGAGAAGAAGATGACACTTTATATGGATGGGATGTCAGGGAGATGCGGATGATCACTGCCTGCAGATCAAGATGGAGAACATTTGCTCATGCATTCGCCAGAAACTGGGGCCAACTTGATGGCATATTTTAATGGTGAAAAAGTACAATAGAACAATAATGAAGAGAATCATCAGGAACAGAAATAAGATCCTGGTGGTGCGGCAGACTAAAGCAATGTTATTAACATCAGCTGCCTGCAATCACTGCAAGTTCAAAACTCACCAGGCTCAAGGTTGACTCAGCCTTCCATCCTTTCTAAGGTAGGTAAAATGAGGACCTAGATTGTGGGGGCAATAAGCTGACTTTGTATAAAAATATACAAAAAGTATGAAGGCTATTGCTTAACGCATTGTAAGCCGCCCTGAGTCTCCGGAGAAGGGTGGCATATAAATCAATTAAAAAAAAACGAGTTTCAACATGATTGAATGGGACAAACACACGCCCATTCTCTGTCAAAAATTAAAATAATAATCTGGAATGTAAAAAAATAATTTTAAAAATGAATGAATGAATGTGTCATGCTTGGAAGCCATATTACCTGTGTGCCTTGAGGATCCAGGCCTATCACAATCATACCATGGGAAGTTGGGAGGGGGGATTGCATGAGTGAAGTAGAGATAGCCATAACAAACTTCTCTGAGAGAGGTTCAAGGCCATGGTGTCTGGCAGCTGTGCAAAGAAGAAATTGGAGGATGTCTTCTTTTCAGGAAAGAACTGATTGGAGATGTGGGAGATGTGGGCAAGGTCTTGAATGTTCTTGTGGGTGAGGAAAACCCAGAAGCTTTCACACTCGGGTTTTCCCAGATGTGCCAATATGACATCCCTAATAAAATCTTTGAGGAACTTTAATCCTCGGAGTTTGATTTCGTTGGGGGTGGAACCCTGACAGAATGAATGAATGAATGAATGAAAAAGGGCAGACTCGATGGATCAGTAGGTCTTTTTCTGCCATCATTTTCCATGTTTTTATGTAGAAACAAAGACTAGACTAGACTAGACTAGACTAGAACAGAACAGAACAGAATAACAGAGTTATAGCATATTAGTGATGATCTAATTTATGTTCCACTTGCCCTTATTTAAGGTGAACACGATTACACTGCAGTCATATAAGGGCTCCTCCAGAGATGACTTGTGTTGCGGTCCGCCAGCAGCCTGTGGAGCTGGCAGCGGAGTTGGACAGCGATGAGGCTGAGGAAGAACATGGGCCAGTCCTGGAGGCTGGGGAAGGCCCAGATAAGGGCTCTGCGTCAGAGGCAGAGATGGGGCCAGGGCCATCGGGGAGTGAGGTGTAGACTTTGGAGCCTCCAGAGGCTGACAGTAGAGAGGCAGAGGAACAGGAGGAGCCTGTTCCTAGTGCACGTATGAGAAGAGCTGTCAGAAGGCAAGAGCAGCTCAAGCGAAGAGGACGACTCGGGAGTAAGGCCAAGAGATGATTGGCCCCTCCCATAAGGCTTAAAAGACCAGCAACAGCATTTGGGCTTTGCTGGAAAACAATATTGGTAGTACAGTGGTCTAAAGCACCCTGTTATTAAGACCAGCTGCCTGCAATTACTGCAGGTTCGAATCTCGCCAGGCTCAAGGTTGACTCAGCCTTCCATCCTTCCTAAGGTAGGTAAATTGAGGACCCAGTTGTGGGGGCAATAAGCTGACTTTGTATAAATATACAAAAGGATGAAGGCCATTGTTTAGCGCACTGTAAGCCGCCCTGAGTCTCCAGAGAAGGGCGGCATATAAATCAAATTAAAAAAAATAAAATAAATATTGATAGCTTCATTTTATTCTTCGTCTACATCTTGTATTTATTTTTGTATCTGTGACTTCTGAATGTTTGCCAAGAAAGGCCTTTGGCAATTTGCCTTAGTGATAGGACTGAGGAATTTGTGTTGGGAGGAATTTGTTTTAATTTAATTGAACGATGCTGGGAATGAAGTAATTCTCAGCTGTTCGAATAAAGTTTGTTTGTTTTTTTTCATGGACTGATTTTCCTACTACTTAATTGGGCCTGGGTCACAACAACTTGGCTAGAAATATATATCCGTATTTCCAGTCAGGTGCCTCTATTTTAAGAGACCTGGTCACAAAACAAAATGGTACGGGAAACAAACAAACCTAATAGAAGAAAGAAAATAGAGAGAAAGAGGGAGGGAGCTATGAGAAAGGTAAAGACGGATTAACTAAAACTGGGCCCTGAGGCTAACAAAGTTTGAGGACACCTTTTGAAAATGCTAGCACAAAAATAAAAGCCAACTACGGATGGCCAGGCGATAGATGAAATGGCTAGCACTTCATGAGAATGTCCTTTCCTGTATGGTGGCTCCTTGGTACTCATTGTTAATTGGTTCTGGGAGGGGAGATGACAGGCGTGAAAAACTACCAGTTCAGGTGAACCGGTAATAAAAAAAAAAAGATAGTCCGAACCGGTATTTCTGACGATCAGCTGTGCTGCACGATTTATATTCGCTAGAAAGCAGAAAATCCTGCTTTACTACCAGAGAACCGGTAGTAAAAATTCTGACTGACCCTGCCCCCATTTATTTTCTGCCTCCCAAGTCCCAACTGATCGGGAGGAACTGGGGATTTTGCAGTATCCTTCCCCTGGAGTGGGGTGAGAATGGAGATTTTACAGTATCCTTCCCCTGCCATGCCCACCAAGCCATACCACGCCTACCAAGCCACACCCACAGAACCAGTAGTAAAAAATTTTGAAACTCCCCACTGTCATGTACTCATAATCATGTTTATACTTATATCTGTTATCTAATACATGCTCGACAAAATAAATAAAATAAAAAATAAATAAATTTAATAGAGCCAGAGAGTGATCGTGGAGAACACAACCAAAACCTACAAGAGGGCCTCCGTTCTGATCTAAAGGCCCTTGAGTAGAGATCGTGGTTATTAGAGGGCGACAGAACATTCTCATTAGTGGTATATTAATACTTCTTGCCTCACAGCAAAGAAGAGGTCTATTTAAACTGATCCCACTCTGGTTCTTTGCCACCTCTGCAATCATATTTATAGCATTGCAAGATTAGATGGTTGCCATGAATGCCAAGCATGATTTAAAAAAAAAAAATCAGTCTAAAAATCGACCTAGTTGGTAGGCAGGGTTGACCTCTCCTTCATTATGAAACTTTGAAACAGGATGAGTGGGTTACTGCTTAAACAGGCAAATGTAATCACATATTGTTGGACTGGGTTAATGTTTTATCAAGTAGAAGTGATGCTAAACGGAAGATGTAAAGTGCCTTTTAACTGAGATGTGGTGGCTCAGTGGCTAAGATGCTGAGCTTGTCGATCGAAAGGTTGGCAGTTTAGTGGTTCGAATCCCTAGTGCCGCGTAATGCGGTGAGCTCCCATTACTTGTCTCAGCTTCTGCCAACCTAGCAGTTCGAAAGGTAAAAAATGCAAGTAGAAAAATAGGGACCACCTTTGGTGGGAAGGGAACAGCGTTCCTTGCACCTTTGGCGTTGAGTCATGCCAGCCACATGACCACGGAGACGTCTTCGGACAGCGCTGGCTCTTCGGCTTTGAAACAGAGATGAGCACCACCCCCTAGAGTCGGGAATGACTAGCACATATGTGCGAGGGGAACCTTTACCTTTAAAGTGCCTTTTGGTTAACTGATGATGAACTAGCTGTGAAATAATAGAAAATACTTGTAGCTCAGGTTTTAGATTTTGGCCATGGTTTGCTCTCCAAGCCTGTTTTAGTTTACTTCTGAACATTTCATTACCAGACTAGATAACATCAGCAGCAGGATTTTCTCCCACCACACAGGTGAATTTTATGGAAGCCTGGTAATCTACCAAAGGAGTAATTAACAAGCATATTGATCTAGATCCATGTCCAGAGAGCAATATGTTCCACCATGGCCAAGACTGCCTACCAACTAGAAGTCAATGGCCAGTGACCTCATGGGCATCCAAAACAGAGATGGCATCTCTGTTTTGATGGATCCTGCAGCTGCGTGAATATGATAGGAAAAAGGAGAAGGAGAAGGAGAAGGAGAAGGAGAAGAGGAGGAGGAAGAGGAGAAGGAGGAGGAGAAGGAGAAGGAGGAGGAGGAGGAGAAGGAGGAGGAGAAGGAGAAGAGGAGGGGGAGAAGGAGGAGGAGAATGAGGAGAAAGAGAAGGAGAAGGAGGAGGAGGAGGAGGAGGAGGAGGAGGAGGAGGAGGAGGAGGAGGAGGAAGATTGATCTAAATCCGACACATGAATATATAAGAAACCAGACCATTCAAGCCACCAATCAACAAGAGGTCCAATCAGCTGCTCAGAATTTAAATATAGCTTTGCATGGACAACCAATCAAACGACCAACTGACCACACAGTCACACAAGACATTTCTAAGATAAGGAAAGTAGGACAAGAAAATCCTGCTGGTGATGTTGCTTAGTCTGCTAACAAAATGTTCAGAAGTTAAATTGAAACAAGCTTGGAGAGCAAAGCAGTGCCAAAAACACTAACTGTTTCAGATTTGTACGGACTTCTGAAGAATCAAGGTTGCCTGGGATAGACCAAATCAGGAAGACCCTCCTATTCCAACTCCACAGCTGTCCTTTAGAGCAGAGGTGCAGGATTTTAGGGGATGGGTACAAGGATGACATTTTTGTCCTTCACTGACATGGACTGGGTCCTTTTCAAGGTGGAGCCAAGATAGACATCATGTTTGAATATGATTAAATTAAATCACTTAAACACAATCAATATAATGATCTTTGATGGGTTTCATAATTACAGGAGTGCTCTAGGAAGCACACTCAAAGCTTTGATGGGTGCTGAGTTTCTGGGGGGCTCAGGCTGTACACTGTTGTTGAAAGACTGGCTGTAATTGGTACAAGATGAATCAAAAGTTGGAATTAAGATTGCCGGGAGAAATATCAAGAACTTCAGAGATGCAGGTGATACCACTCTAATGGCAGAAAGCAAAGAGGAGTAAAGAGCCTCTTGATGCGGGTGAAGAAGGAGAGTGCAAAAGTTGGTTTGAAACTCATTAAGAAAACTAAGATCATGGCATCCCACCCTCTCAATTCCTGGCAAATAGATGGGGAAGAAATAGAGGTAGCGATAGATTTTATTTTCCTGGGCTCCAAGATCACCACAGATGTGGACTGCAGCCAAGAAATTAAAAGACGCTTGCTCCTGGGGAAGAAAGCTATGGCAAATCTAGACAGCCTACTAAAAAGCAGAGACATCACCCTGCCAACAAAAGTGTGTATAGTCAAGGCTATGGTTTTCCCAGTTGCAATGTATGGCTGTGAAAGTTGGTCCATAAGCAAGGCTGAGCACCAAAGAATTGAGGCCTTTGAACTGGTGCTGGAGAAGGCTCCTGCGAGTCCCTTGGACTGCAAGGCGATCAAACCGGTCAGTCCTAGAGGAGATCAACCCTGACTGCTCTTTAGAAGGCCAGATCCTGAAGAGGAAACTCAAATACTTTGGCCACCTAATGAGAAGGAAGGATTCACTGGAGAAGAGCCGAATGCTGGGAAAGATTGAGGGCAAAAGAAGAGGATGAGGTGACTGGATGGAGTCACTGAAGCAGTCGGTGTGAGCTTAAATGGACTCCAGAGGAAGGTAGAGGACAGGAAGGCCTGGAGGAATGCTGTCCATGGGTTCGCGATGGGTTGGATACGACTTCGCGACTAACAACAATTGATACCCACCACTCTGAACAAGGGACCTGTGTAACTCAGTCTGATTATTTGACAACCCCATAAAAGTGACATCATTATCAATCCGTTTTGTGGACCCTGTTTATACCTCTAAACAAAGGTAGCTCAAATTCAACCCATTCTTCTCTTTCCACCTTGGGGGGAAAATGGTAAATGTGATTTGTTCTTTGTTGGATTTTTTTCAGTAGTAAACAGCTTGCTATAAGACGACATTGTCTGGGAGAAAAGTAGATCTTTTCTTATCTGCACATTTTCAGGGAGAAATTGGCTTGGTATCTCTCCGGTGTAATTTAAATCTATCATTCAAGAGGGCCACATTATATAATTGCATATTTTAAAGTTGGATTTGATGATCCTGTTTTGATGATCAAATAATTTTTAAGTTGACTTCTCGGTGATGAGTTGCTACTGAATGCAGGTAATCACAAAAATAGCATTTTACTGAACTGGAGGACAAAGTAATCTCATCTAGCTTGGTGCCATTAAGGGGAGGGGAAGCCCAGGCCCATCACAAACCTCTATCAGAAGGAGAGAGAGGGGGAGGGGGAGAGGGAGAGAGAGGGAGAGAGAGAGAGAGAGAGAGAGGCAGGCAGGCAACAATTTCTTTTCTGAAAACACAAAACCTCTCAGCTCCACCACATTCAAAGAAAAATAAAGGCAAACTCATTCCTCTTTGATTCCCTTTCAAGAGTGACTAATTATTCCAGTCCAATCAAACCCTGAATTCTCTTCTATTAATAGATTAGAAGGAGCATATATGGATGTGTGTGCATCCATGCCTCCATTAAGAGTCAAAACAATGCTTCCACGTGTATCTGTGTTCAGGACAGGCAAGCAATGCCATCTGTAAGACCTCAATATATTTTCACACTTTTAACTCAGGCCTCTCCACTCTCCACCCTTTGGCTACTCTCCAGAACAATGCAACTAGTCCAGCGGATTTCACTCAGAACTAAATGCAAATTGGTCTTACAGGACTTTGGCCGTGTGTGAGAAGATACTTATTAGACAACTTATCAAATAGGTGTTGATACAAAACATACAATAGTTAGCAGAATAACAGAGTTGGAAAGGACCTCGGAGATTTATTTATTTATTTATTGGTTCAATTTATATGCCACCTTTCTCCGGAGACTCAGGGAGGCTTACAATGCATTTAAGCAATAGCCTTCATACTTTTGTATATACCTGCTTAGTAGGGCTTTGGTCCAACTCCCTGCTCAAGCAGGAGACCTTAAACCATTCCAAACACATTACAAAAAAGATGTTGAGATCTTGGAAAAAGTTCCGAGAAGAGCAACTAAGATGATGAAAGGACTGGAGACTAAAACATATGAAGAACGGTTGCAGGATTTGGGTATGGCTAGTCTAGAGAAAAGAAGGGCTAGGGTTGACATGATAGCAGTACTTCAGTATTTGAGGGTCTGCAAAAAAGAAGAGGGGGTCAACTTATTTTCCAAACCAGAAGGCAAGAGAAGAAATAATGGATGGAAACCAGTGGTGGGTTCCTCCCAGTTCAGTCCGGTTCTTCCGAGCCGGTAGCGGTGATGATATGATGTCACTGAACCAGTTCTGCCTCCCCTGCACCCCCCTCCCACGTTATTCTTACCTTTTATTTGGCCCCACCCCCAATCTATTGCTGCCTCCTGAGTCCCAGCTGATGGCTAGAGGGAAAAAACTGTTTAAACTCTTGCTGTGGGGCTTCAAAGGGACGCCCTACAGCTGATCAGTGTTAAAAGAAAACAAATGAGTAGACCAGTGCCTGCAAAAATGCATGAGTAGACCAGTGCCTGCAAAGATACATGAGAAGACCAGTGCCTGCAAAAAATAAACGGATAGATCGGTACAGCTCTGCAAGCAGTTAAAAGCCTGGTAGACCAGTATCTCTGCTAAATCCCAAATAATTGTCACATGACCATCAAGCCACGCCCACAAAATAAGCCATGCCCACAGAACCGGTAGTAAAAAAAAAAATAGAATCCACCCCGATGAAAACTAATCAAAGGAGAGAAGCAACCTGGAATTAAGGAGAAGCTTCCTAACAGTGAACAGCTTGCCTTCAGAAGTTGCGGGTGCTTCATCACTGGAGATTTTTAAGAAGAGACTGGACAGCCATTTATCTGAAATGTTATATGGCCTTCTGCTTAAGCAGGGGATTAGAAGATCTCCAAAGTGTCTTCCAGCTCTATTCTGACATATAAGGATGCATCCAGGCTCTTCTTAAAAGCCTCCAGTAATGGAGTATCCACAACTTCTGGAGGCAAGCTGTTCCATTGATTAACTGTTCTCACTGTCTCTTTAGTTCTAGGTTAGATCACTCCTTGGTATGAACAGAACAGAATGACAGAATTGGAAGGGACCTTGGAGGTCTTCTAATCCAACCCCCTACACAGGCAGGAAACCCTATACTATTCCATATAAATGGCTGTCCAGTCTCTTTGTGAAAACCTCCACTGGTGGAGCACCAGAGGTGGGTTTCAGCAGGTTCTGACCAGTTCTGGAGAACCGGTAGTGGAAATTTTGAGTAGTTCGGGGAACCGGTAGTAAAAATTCTGACTAGCTCCGCCCCCATCTATTCTCTGCCTCCCAAGTCCCAGCTGATCGGGAGGAAATGGGGATTTTGCAGTATCCTTCCCTTGCCACGCCCACCAAGCCACGCCCACCAAGCCATGCCATGCCCACCAAGCCACACCCACAGAACCAGTAGTAAAAAAAAAATTGAAACCCATCACTGTGGAGCACCCACAACTTCTAGAGGCAAGTTGTTTCACTGCTTAATTATTTTAACTGTCAGGAAATTTCTCCTTAGTTCTAGGTTTCTTATTTCATTCCTCTGCTTTTCTTTCTAATTTTTGTATTTATTCTCTAACCATTGATAAAATAACTCCCATATACTATAATCATCAGATTCTTCTTTTTCTTTAATTACAAGTGTTAATCTATTCATTTCTGCACATTCTAATATTTTCTTAATCACATTCTCATCCGTAGGGATCTCTTCACTTTTCCAATTTTGTGCAAATACAATTCTAGTTGCACTTATTACATGAATAATCAAATATACATTTTTTTTTTGAATTTTTATTTTTATTTTTAAACAAAACATAAAATATACATTTTCTTTACTATAAATCTCTGGTAAAATCCCCAACAAGAATAATTCAGGTTTGAAATCGATATGTTGTTGTATCATTTTCTCCAACGACATATGAATTTTTGTCCAGTATTTCTTTGCTGTTATTCGATCTGTTATTTTTTTGTCCTACCTTCAGGTGCTTTGGAGAACAGACGGTTCCTCTCTTCTTTGTGGCAGCCTCTCAAATATTTGAACACTGCTAGTCTCCCATAGTTCTTCTTTTCAGTAGACTATACTACTCACTTTCTAAACACACAAAAGACAAAACACCTTTTTGGGGAAAGAGCCCTTCTTTGTACGCTGAGAATGTGTCTGTGGGTGGATGTATCTGAACGTGTGCAATTTTCATCTGAGTGCCTCATGCCGGTAAGCTAATTTTTTCCCCCACCATAGGACATTGATCTACCTTTCGCTTCCAATCCGCAACGTAACCTCCTCCTCCTCGTACTAAGCAAGTTGTAGGTCTTAAATAAAAGATCTGAGCACAGAATATAAACAAAGCTCATTGCTCTACATGCCGGGATTGTAAAATACCGACTCCTCTCCGTGATTAAGATAGCATCACACTGTGCCAGAGACATGGCAACTTACAGGTTCTTATTGCCGATATGATATAATGTTGTGGAAACTTTGTTCGCTCACCTTGCCGATGAAATGAAGCGGCTTAACCTCCATATCTAATTCGTTGTTGGCAAATGACAGATAGAGGCTCCCTCCCCAGAGCCTGCTGATTTGAAAGCAAGAGGCTATTTGGATTATGTTGAGCTAAATAATTTTACCTTTAGCTTCCAGCTGCGATGGATATGCAGCTAGCCAGGTGTGTATCATAAGGTACAATAACTATTTATAGACAATCTCAGCCTTTCTAGGCCCTTGAAAACTAAGAGGCAAGCTACTATCTCCAAAAGTAAGCCAGCTTTGCATCACCCACCCACCCAACATTCAATGCATTGCAACTTGAAGGAGAAATCAGCAGGTAAATATTCACGTAATGGGGCCAAATCTTATTTCCTGCAGTGGCATTTTGTTTTTTTTAAAGGCATCATTTCACATTGTTGCATGATAATCCATTTCAGGGTTAGGTGATGTCACAAGATGAATTATGAAGACCCTATTATGCAAACCACACATCTTACACTATGAATGCTTAGTTTAGTTTAGTTCAGAGGTGGGTTTCAGCAGGTTCTGGCCAGTTCTGGAGAACTGGTAGCAGAAATTTTGAGTAGTTTGGAGAACCGGTACTAAAAATTCTGACTGGCCCCGCCCCCAGCTATTCTCTGCCTCCCGAGTCCCAGCTGATCGGAGGGAAATGGGGATTTTGCAGTAACCTTCACATGGAGTGGGGTGGGAATGGAGATTTTACAGTATCTTTCCCCTGCCACGCCCACCAAGCCACGCCCACCAATCCATGCCATGCCCACCAAGCCACGCCCACAGAACCAGTAGTAAAAAAATTTGAAACCCACCACTGGTTTACTTTACTTTACTTTACTTTACTTTACTTTACTTTACTTTACTTTACTTTACTTTACTTTACTTTACTTTACTTAATTGTCATTACACCTCGTACAACGAAATTAAATGCCATCTTCAGTGTACATTATAACTATAAAAATAAAATACAAACACACATCTTTCACATTCTAGACAATTGAATTAAAACCCCTGATATTGCATTAATATTGCACTATACTGTAGAATTCAATATAGTTATTGCTCTGGGAAAGAAGCTGTTTTTCAGCCTATTTGTCCTTGTTTTTATTATCCTGTACCGTCTGCCAGATGGTAATAGTTCAAAAAAAAAAAAAAGGTGCCCAGGATGAGATGGATCTTTAAGAATGTTTTGAACTTTCTTAAGGCAGTGGGAGCTATAAAGAAGGGAGAGGGCAACCCCTGATCCTCTGGACAATGACGTTGACCCTCTGGAGTGCTGTCCTATCTGCCACTGTGGAATTGGCAACTCATACACAGATGCAGTAAATTAAAATATTCCCTATAGTGCAGCAATAGAAGGTCACCAGCAGTTTTTCATTCAGTTTTTGTTTCCTGAGAAGTCTCAAGTAGTATAATCTCTGCTGGGCCCTTTTGACCAGTGCTGCCATGTGAGTGTCCCAGGTCAGGTCCTCTTTTATGATAACATCCAGAAACGTAAAACTGGCCACTTGCTCCACTTGATCTCCATTGATAGTAAGGGCTGGATGTCTGATCTATTCTTTCTATAGTCCACTATAAGCTCCTTGGGGTCTCATTGCTGTTAAGGACCAAGTTATTGTCTCCACACCATGGAAGCAACTGGTCCACCTCAATGTCATTTGTATGATGATGTGCTGACTTCATTGTGGCCTGTATCGAATCCCTACTGTCTGTAGGAAAAGAGCAGAGCTGGGCAGTGGGTGGAGTTAAGTGTGTCATCAGTTTAGAGTTGTTGAATTGACCTGAATTTCATTGACCCTTACCTGGCACCAATTTAGTGCTGAACTTTAGTTGAACAGAGTTTTGTGTACAGGCTGGAATGAACTTTTTATGCTGCAACCTTACAAATAGTCCTGATTTTTTTTTTTTTACACACATGACGCTATCATTGTTAAAGCACCTTCAGGCCTTGGTCTGTTGAGGAGTAGAAATAGGAGCCTCATCAAGATTAGTGACTGAGATGTGATATATGGTACCTGACAAAGAGCATTGCACATCTGGAGATTTTATGTGGCAAGTCTATCCAGAATGACGGTAAGATGATACAGAGACTAGGAATCAGGGAGGCTTCAATTTGATTTCTTTCACGGATTTGATGGCCTATGACTTATCTATATTTATTAGATTTGTTCACTCAATTGATATGGGGAGGGAGCATGGGTGGGATTCAGCTGGTTCGGACCGGTTTGGGTGAATCAGTAGTTACAGCCAGCGGCTGGGCATGGCCACCCGCCCCAGCGCTATCCCGTCTTATACAATCTCCTTGGGTTTGACACAGCGTGTATGTGCACAAGACATGTGCATGAGCAAAGCTATCCCATCGTATACAATCACTGTGCTTTTGATGTAGCAGGCATGTGTGCAAGTGAAGTGAGCAAGCGAGTGCACACGCACACTCACATTTTCAATTCTGGGAGAACCGGTTTTTAAATTATGTGAAGCCCACTTCTGGGAGGGAGGATTTCTTAGATCAGGGGTCCCCAACCTTTTGGACCTCAGGGACCACTAAATTCATAATTTTAAATCCCACGGACCACTAATGTGATCTGCCTAATGACCGGCTGGGTGGGCGTGACTAGATGGTCATGTGACTGGGTGGATGTGGCCAACTCAATGTCACTCACATTGAGGGGCGCCTCGCCAGCCTCTACTCACCCCTCCCCTCCCAACCACTCCTCGCCTTCCCACCCGGGCTCTTTAGGGCCCCAACAGGAAGCATTTGGAACTAAGCAGCCACTACGAGAAAGAGTTGGCAAAACAGCTCAGTTCAAATTGGATCTGGCCAAGAAGGAGGCTCAGCAGAAGCACCTCACTGAGGACTACAAGCATAGGCTTTCCAAGCAGAGGAAAGACCTGCAGGAGTGCAAGGCCAGGTACCGGCGCCTGAAGACTCAGCGAGCTGAGATGGTCAGCCAGTTCCAGGCCATGATGCAGTCCCACTGGAACGAGGCCCTCCGGCTCTTTGCCACCAGTGGCACTTCCCTCCAGCCTTCGCCCAAAGCCCTGCACCAGGAGGCTGAAGCAGACCCCAAGTCAAAATTTCTTCCCCCGTCCGACCCATACAAGAAGACCCTTGTTGTAGCACGGGAATAACGAGAGGCACAAGCAAGGTAGTGACAACAGCTCTTTAATTCAGGGTGAGACTTCAGCAAAGAAACACAGGCAACAGTCCTCTTTATATACTTTTCAGAGGCAACCATGAACCAATCAGAATTCACTGAACATTTGAATTTCCCGCACAAAATAGATACATACATAACAACCCTGAAGGGGGAGACTCTCTGCAGCAACACAAACATTCATTGCACGCATCTGTCCCACCCAGTGGCTGCAGTTTGAGGACCTCTGATTTAGTGCAATATAAAAAATGCAAATAATTTTTCTGTGGACCACCAAAATTTTCTTATGGACCACACTAGTTGGTGACAGCTGTCTTAGATCATATTAAAATGAAATTCAAGCTTCTTTTAAAAAGTCCAATAGGAATGAGGCATTACTTGCCTAAAGTTAGTTTTGGGGACTGGAACACCAAGAACATTGTAAACCAGACAGACTCCTTCCTATTTCCTAATATACTTACTGATGCCCACTAATATTGCAATGGTTCAGCCTTCCATCATTTAAAGATATTAAAATATGCCTTGGAGAGAAGACAAACTCATGCCATATATGCAGGGGTGGGTTCTAAATTTTTTTACTACCGGTTCTGTGGGCGTGGCTTATTTTGTGGGTGTGGCTTGGAGGTCATGTGACTAGGTGGGCATGGCTAGCTGGTCAGAGTCATTTCTGGAAGGCCCTCGCACTTACGACCAGTCCTCGCACTTACGACCCAACTCATTTGTTTGCTTTTAACACTGATCAGCTGTAGGACGGCCCTTTGAAGCCCCGCGGCAAGAGTTTAAACAGTTTTTTTCCCCTCTAGTCATCAGCTGGGACTCAGGAGGCGGCAATAGATTGGGGGTGGGGCCAAATAAAAGGTAAGAATAACGTGGGAGGGCGGAGGGGGCGGAGAACCGGTTCGGTGACGTCATATAGTCACCGCTACCGGCTCGGCCGAAGCGGACCGAACCGGGAGGAACCCACCACTGCATATATGTATATCCATATTTGGAATGTATTAGTGCATGGATTAATTGTGATAACAAATTGTGTTATGAAAGAAAATGAGGAGGAGGAAGGAGGAAGGAGGAGGAGGAGGAGGAGGAATAGATTTCCAGAGAAAAAAATTGCAGACTGCAGGAACCAGGAGCACCACTCAGGTGATCCTGAGGACACAGAGAAACTTCCAAGTGGCCTCAACGACCCTCTAAAAGGATGCAAATGACTAGCTGTCTGCAAGGAATATAAATCCTTCCATCCCCCACTATCCTGTCAGAGCTGAAGAAGCTTCTTGGATGAGAAGCGAAATGTCTTCAAAGGGGAAAAAAAAACAAGAAAGTCCAATTGCCTCCTGAAAAAGCACCTTTGGGACAACCATGACCTGAATGACTGAGAATCTCTACAGACAAAGCACTCACAATCCCGGGAGGCAAGCTGCTCCTTTGATGAATTGTCCTCACCGGCAGGAAATGTCTCCTTTTAATCATATTAGTTGCTTTGCAAATATTTTAGTAACCTCTTAAATTTTAGCAACTTTTAAGTTGTGACGGTTGCAGTTGTATGTCGATCAGTGGTGGGTTGTTACCGGTTCACCCCGGTTCGGGCAACCGGGAGTGGCAGTGGTGGGAGGCTCTGCCTGCCTGCAGAGGACGTCTCTGCCAGGGGTGAAATGCTCCCGGTTTGGACCGGATTGCCCAATCCAGTAGTGATGGAGGTGGGTGGTTTGGAGAACCGGTAGCAAAAATCCCTGCCCCCCGCCCCCAAATATCCAGCTGAGCCACACAATCATCAGAGGCTTTTTTTTTACTTTTAAAAGCATTTTTTCTACAACCTCTTTGGCCAAAAAATGCTTTTAAAAGTAAAAAAAAAAAAAAGCTTCTGATGATTGCGCAGCTCAGCTGGGATCCTCAGAGGCTTTTAAAAGCATTTTTTCTACAACCTGTTTTCAAAAGCCTTTGAGGATCCCAGCTGAGTTGCCTGATCGTCAGAGGCATTTAAAAGACAAAAAAGCCTCTGACGATCAGGCAACTCAGCTGGGATCATCAGAGGCTTTTAAAAGCATTTTTTTACAACCTCTTTGCCGAAGAGGTTGTAGAAAAAATGGTTTTAAATGTAAAATAAAAAAAAATTGGCCACGCCTACCCAGTCACATTACCACCACCCCCACCAAACCACACCCTCAGAACCAGTAGTAACAAATTTTTGATTTCACCATTGGTCTCTGCACATGCGCAGAAGTGTCACGCACATGTGCTCATATGTGCACTTCCACGAGCAAACCGGTGGCAACGCGATTTGAAGCCCACTACTGATGTCGATGCGTTCTTTTGGCGTGACCACCCTGAAGTTATCATCTTTGTTTTGAAATAGAGAGAAAACTAACAACCCCTTTCTTGGGGGAGGGAAAAAAAATCAAAAGGGATCTTGAATGAGGACAGAGATCAGATGAGACCAAAAAAAGAAGAAGAAGAAGCAAGCTTTGGAAATAGGGCACCACCAAACCCTCTTTGACAGAGTCAGAGGCATCAGCGCAATGACATGTCAATTTGATTCCTTTTAATGCATGAATCCAGGACTTGTCCTCCGGTCTGAATTCTTCTGTAGTTCAGTTTTCCTTTTGTTCTCTTGACACTTCTCTCAACATTACTTGACAATGAGTGATGCACCCAATCCTTGATCTTTCACACTCTCTGGGTGACCTATAACTTTCCATGCGTAACCTCTGATCTGGGCCCTGACAGTTTGATTTATTGTCCGGGGTTATGATTTATGAGTATCTTCTCAGAATAATTAATGGACAACAGGTGGTGGCATAATAATTTTGATTACCCAGTGGTTCATGAAGCTCACTACAAAGGTGATTCCATTTGTTGAATGAGAAAGAGAAAGAGAGAAAGAGAAAGAGAGAGAGAGAAGGAAAAGGGACAACAATAACAAAAAAAAAAAATCAAACAAAGTGCTCCTTTAATGCCAGTGAAAGCCACAGCTTTTGCTGTTTGTTTGCCTCAGGGAAAAAAAAAAACTTTATTTATTTGTACAGTTTCTCATAGAAAACCTCAAGAATGAAGGCTTCTTCTGCAGCAATTCAATAGAATATTTAAAAAAAAAAAAAACGGGAGTAGCAAAATTATCTTGGCATTCATTATCAAGAAGGAAATGACAGCCATGAATTTCAGCAACCTTGAAACACTCCCTCGAAATACATAGGGAAGTCATTCCACCATTTTTGCTCATATTTGTGCATACACAATGTAGGCTTTTAAACATGCTATGCTCATTCAGATGGAACTGATATTTTTTTCCCCTGTGAATCTTGATAGCATAATTCTACTCTTTAACAATGTACTTTTCTTCGATTTTCGAAAGGTGTTTCAGCACAGGGATATCAGAATTCAGTTATTTATTTTATTTTATTTATTTTATTTTTATTAAATTTATATGCCGCCCTTCTCCCGTAGGACTCGGGGTGGTGCACAGAATTAAAAACATATAACAATAAAAATCCTAAAAACAGCCAATATAAAACCCCAAACAGAATAAAATCTCATAGCAGATCAGGGAAATTGCTGAAACAGCCAGGTCTTCAGGTCGGTGCGGAAAGTGCAGAGGTCAGGGGCCATCCGGAGCCCAATGGGTAACTCATTCCAGAGAGTCGGTGCGGGCACTGAGAATGCACTCATCCTGGGGGCCACCAGCCGACATTGTCTGGCCGATGGTACTCAGAGGAGGACAGCCCTATGTGACTACACAGTTATGAGTGGATCATCTCTTCTATTAGTCACCTTATTGATAACTAACAGAATAACAGAGTTGGAAGGGACCTTGGAGGTCTTCTAGTCCAACCCCTTGCTCAAACAGGAGACCCTATACCATTCCAGACAAATGGCTATCCAGTCTCTTCTTAAAAACCTCCAGTGGTGGAGCACCTAAAACTTCTGAAGGCAACTCACTCCACCAGTTAATTGCTTTCACTCTCAGGACATTTCTCCTTAGTTCTAGGTGAGTGGCATATAAATTTAAAGCATAAAATATAACAAATTGACAATTATCTCTCTGGGATTTTCAAGAGGCGTTGATCTAAACACAGGGACATCAGAACACAGTTCTGAGTAGACCATCTCCTCTATTAGTCCCCTCATTGGTGAAATGGGTACTATATAATAAATATAATACAACTGTTCTGTCCCCAACCACACACACACACACCAACAGACGTTCAAGAGTTAAAGACCAAACCAGCCGGCAAAATCCTTTTCCTTATGATAACGGAACTTGGCAACAACCTAGTGGCTGCATGCCAAGAGTTTATTACTTACGAAGAGGAGAGATAACTTCTCCCCACTTCTGGTACATCAAAAGAAACAGCTCAATAATTACGGAGTCAATCAAGTCCAGAGATAATCCAGCAAAGTCTATAGCAAAAGTCCGCAATGCAGAATGGCATGGAAGCTTTCAGCTTTGTTCGTCACAAGGCTTGACTGGCCACCACGCTCCCTTTTATACCTCTGGGGTGTGGTCCAGTGACTCAGCCTAATCTCAGGCACGCCTTTTCTTCTGTTGCACGCGCTTATCTCTGCGACGCTGGCGTGGATCCAGCCAAGACTCATTACCCTCATCACAGTCCATCTGTGGCTGTGTGGACGTGCTTGGCCCCGGCCCTATCTCTTGCCTTTCGGTGGACACCGAAGGCATTGCCAGAGAGGAGGGTCCTGGAGAGGGAGGCCTTGCCAAATCCTCTCCTTCACTCTCGGAGTCCTCTCCTGCCGATGACACAGGCTCAGGTAACAGAGCCACAACAACAACAAACAAATAAATATAATCCCCCCACTAAAAAAAAAATAAGCAGGATGCAATTAGTAGCTATTAGGTTATTAAATAGGCATGAGTGTAAGGCTATTTAAACAGGGCTTTCTGTTTGACAGATGCACGATGCAAATAAATTCCCTACGTCATAGATTCCTTCCACTAGAAAAGAATGTGGCAGTCTTTTGTTGTTGCTGCTACTGTTCCTATTGTTGCTTTTGCAGCCTGGGTGAAGGGGTCCTTGGTGCTCACAGACCCCTTGTTCTCTTGCAGACAATTCATTATCTAAACTTGGTATCATCACCCGCACTGATGATGTAACCAGTTTGGTAATGAAACGTCTGCAAGAAAACAAGCAACCAAGGACTCCTCGTTTCAAACCTGAGCTACAAATAGTAACAGTAACAGAGTTGGAAGGGACCTTAGAGGTCATCTAAGAGCTCCCGCAGAAGACCTGTACCAGGGATTCGAAATGCTGAACTGCCGACCTTTCTTTCTTTTTTTTTTAATTGAAAAAGTTTTACAAATACATTTTCTCCCCAGTTTCCCCCCACCCAGCCCTCCCTGTCCCCCCCTAACCCTCCCTAACCCCCCCAACCCTCCCCTCCCCCCAGGACTTCCACAAAATATAATCCAAATTGAAATCACATTTTATAAAACTTGAACCCTTCCACCCCCTGTATATATTCAATTCAATTCAATTATTCTATCCCTATATAATACATTCAGTTAAAAGCTATCTGATATTTCCTAGTTTGATATTTATTCTGCACATAATCTATCCATTTTTTCGACTCCCATACGTAAGTCTCTTGTGTCCAATCTTTTAGATATGCTGAAATCTTCGCCATCTCTGCAAAACTGGCCATCTTCAAAGTCCATTCTTCAATAGTGGGCATAGCTTCATTTTTCCAATATTGACCTATCAGTAATCTCGCTGCTGTTACCATATACAATATCAGCTTTACTTCACCCAATGTAAAACCCTTAACTATACCCAATAAAAACAATTGTGGAGTAAACTGAATTTTTTTCTTCAAAACATTTTGCATAACCCACCAAATTTTTATCCAAAAAGCCTTCACTTTCTTACAAGTCCACCACATATGGTAATATGTGGCATCTAAGCAGTCACATCTCCAGCATTTTGGTTGAACATTAGGATACATACACGATAATTTCTTGGGATCTAAATGCCACCTATAAAACATTTCATAAAAAATTTCTCTCAAGTTCTGCGATTGTGTAAATTTAACATTCTGGACCCATATTTTTTTCCCATGTTTCCAACATCACTGGTTCTGCAAAATTTTGTGCCCACTTTATCATACAATCTTTAACCACTTCAGTTTCTGAGTCCCTTTCTAGCAAAACATTATAAACCCTTTTAATATGCATTGGACCTCTTTTATATGTCT
Source organism: Arizona elegans (assembly GCA_022577455.1). Lineage (NCBI taxonomy): Eukaryota > Metazoa > Chordata > Lepidosauria > Squamata > Colubridae > Arizona > Arizona elegans. Next base: position 1,649,287 of record JAKOOJ010000067.1, on the reverse strand, counting down.
AACCAATTCTTCTTCATGCATCATTATACCAGTTTTTTGGTCCTCTTTCCATCTCAACTGAAGACCTTTCTGATCGACAAGCTCAGTGTCCTAGCCACTGAGCCACCTAGTCAGTCATATTCTCTTTTATTCTCCTTTATTGGAGCTTGGGTTAACACTGGTGTGTTATGTGACAGACGAATGCCAACCCATCTTAAATCTAAGATTTTTACAGGACAACCATCTGCCCTGTTGCACTATATGGCACTGAATGCTGGGGAGCAACAACAGGGACCGAAAGGGACCGAAAGCTCTCTCCATGCCATGGAAATGCGAATGCTCCATTGAATATCGGGCATCTTCCTTCTTGACCGCATCACAAATGACGCCATTCAACAACATTTTGGAGTGGCACCAATTATAGAGAAGATGAGAGAAAGCCGACTCCACTCCCAACTAGAAGTCAGTGGCCAACAACTTCGTGGGTGTCCAAAACAGAGATGGCAAGATGCCATCAACAAAGATATGCAAGCCACGGGCGTACGCCCCGGAGACGCAGCTGACTGTGCAAAGTGATGTTCAATGATCCAAAAAGCAGACCCTGCACTTGCGGGAATCTGCTGTTGTGGCCCGTCAGCGGCCTGTGCAGCTAGTAGCTGATTCTGACAGCGAGGAGGCTGGTGTGGTCCTGCGCCAGCAGCCTGTGCAGCTGGCACTCAAGTCGGACAATGGGGAGGCTGGAGAAGATGTGGTTCCAGAGGTGGGGATTCAGCCAGGGCCTTCAGAAGCTCCAGAAGCTCCCATAAGTGAAGAGGAAGAAGAGGAGGAGCCTCTTCTCGATGCACGAGAACGCAGAGCTGCCAAAAGGCAGGAGTGGCTCCTCAGGAGAAGGTCTCCTCAAGAGTAAGGCTTGGGGCTAATTGGCCACTCCCTTAGCCTATTTAAGGAAGGACGACGACTGAGGCAATTTGCAGGGAACAACTTCGTTCACTCTCCTTCGTGTCTTGATTTTAGTGCTCTTATCAGTTTCCTGCAAATTGCTTCTGGGCTTTCTGCCAACCATAGTAAGATTACGATTATTTATTCTTTGGATTCTTGTAGGCTGTTAAGAAAGTTAATTAACAGCCTTTGTTTGAAAAAGACTGATTTAATTTAGTAAACTAAGGTTTGTATAGACTTTGTGTGTGCTGCGTTCTTTGGGGTCTGTAGCTGGGGCAAAACATCTGCTAGGAAGAAGAAGAATGGAGCCTGGGTTAAATGTCACACCTGGATTACTCCCCAAAACTGATGGATGGAATTCTTCAGAATTCAAACAATTTGCATGGTCTTTGGACACGCCTTGATTGACCCAACTGTGGATTTATAATTCATTTGCTATATATTACTGAAGAATATATTGAGAGATAGAGGAGGGACAACACAAGGTCTTGTTTGTCCCTAACAGTGGATGATGGCTACAATCTCCAACAAACAGGCTAAGGTGTGTGTGAAGATCTGATCTCCCTCTCTCTTTTCCCCCCACAATTATGTGGATTTCAATTTCACCCTTAAAAGAGCAGCTTGGCAGATACGGCTGGTGCATTTTACTAGCCTCCATACATCCCAGATAGCAAAAACCATTCTGCACATGGGGAATGGATTTTACAACTCGACAATACCACTATTCCGGGCTTATCAGGGTTTTTTTTTTTTTAATTGACTTTTTGACTTCTCCAAATATGCTTACAGCGCCATTTTCCACCACTGTTTAATAACAGCTTAACACCCTCCCCTGAAATATTTGTCCCTGTCACAATTCAAATGTTAGCGTATCTGAGGAAGGATCTGGTTAATAGATAAAATGGAATCCCGAGAATATTAAAAGCTCTTCTTACTACTGTGAGGTTCCTTAATGTGAGGTAAAAGGAATGAAATTTATGATTAAGTACTTCCCCACCTCGGCCTGGATGAATTCATAAACGTCTCCTGTCAATAAAACACCGTGACAATGAAGCCAGTTTCACCCAGAAGTAATCTTATCAACCCTCTTTTTTTAAATAAATAAATAAATAAAATGCTTCCCTGTTTGCTCTTTAATATGCAGTTAGAAAGGTAATACATTGGTGTTCACATACATTTCTTGATAAAGATGAAGCAATATTTGATGCGGCATTGTTTATCAGATTTAACTTTGCCTCTTTCAGCTTGGCTGATAACTAGACCCAAAAAATCTACGCTATTTCATCCAAACGTTGAACAAGAGTTGAGTCACAAATTGAGTTGACGGGAAGCAATTAGACAATTCACAAGCGAAGCTGACAGTTCACACGAGGCATTCCCTTAGTCTGATTGGCTTGGGCTGGTTAAAAATAAATACAAACTTACTGAAATTTGGATTCTGCGCAAGCCAACTCAGGCTGATATCCCAAGGCAGAGACATAAATGGAGTAAAGTATGTATGTATGTATTTATGTATGTATGTATGTAGAGAAAACGAGAGAGGGAGGGAAGAAGGGAGGGAAGGAAGGAATATTCTTTCCCTGTCAGATGATTTATTGATTGATTGATTGATTGATTGATTGGTTCGATTTATATGCCACCCTTCTCCGGAGACTCAGGGTGGCTTATAATGCGTTAAGCAATAACCTTCATACTTTTGTATATACCTGCTTAGTAGGGCTTTTGGGCCCCCCCTAAGCGGTGTTCTTTTTTATACAAAGTCAACTTATTGTCCCCACAATTCGGCTCCTCATTTTACCTACCTTGGAAGGATGGAAGGCTGAGTCAACCTTGAGCCTGGTGAGATTTGAACTTGAGTAATTGCAGACAGCTGGCAGCTAAGTGCTACTTTAACAGCACTTTAGTCTGCTGTACCACCAAGGCTCTTCTTCTGCCTGGCTATAATATATGTTGGCATTTTGTTCTCCTCCTACATCTCCTCCTACAGCTACAGTTTTTATGAAGTGGACTTATCTAGCCAAAGGGATAAGCAGAGTTGCAAGATCGAAACTCAGAATTGGTGTGATTCAGGTACTGGGCGAGACTGGCAAACTGCTTTTCTACATCTACCCTCAACCATAGGAGGTGGTCCTTGACTGAGTCCTCATCCTTGGGCTTCTCTCCAGGCCTTCTATTGAGCCTGGGATGTGTTCAAGCCAAAACACTCATTAAACGGCATGTAGGAGAAACAGAATACCGACTGGTCTTCACCAAGTCCCCCAACCTTTATTGTCAGGTATTTTATATCCAAAGGGTACTCTGCTTCTCCTATGACATTCCTAACTTATCTTGAAGAAATCGAAAAACCAGATGGTCTTTATTCTTAAAAACAGAACAGAATCATAGGGTCGGAAGAGACATCGGAGGACTTCTAGTTCAACTCCCTGCTCAAGTCAGAGATCCTATACCAATGCCATTCGGGACAAATGGCTGTCCGTTTTGTTCCCAGCCATGACTTCCTTCCTTCCTTCCTTCCTTCCTTCCTTCCTTCCTTCCTTCCTTCCTTCCTTCCTTCCTTCCTTCCTTCCTTCCTCTCTCTTTCTTTTCCTCAGATGACATATTCATTCCCTATTTATTAATTATCTGTGTTGTGTAAATGTTGTTATAGTTTTTAAATTTTGAGATCATTTATTTGTCTCTGTCTCTCTCTCTGTATCTCTCTCTGTCTCTCTCTCTCTCTCTGTCTCTCTCTCTCTCTCTTATCTATCAATCAATCAATCTATCATCTATCTATTTATCTATCTATCTCTATCTTTTATCTATCTATCTCTCCATCCCCCCTCTCTCTATCAATCATCTATCTATCTATCTATCTATCTATCTATCTATCTATCTATCTATCTCTATCTATCTATCTATCTATCTTTTATCTATCTATCTCTCCATCCCCCCCTCTCTTCTATCAATCATCTATCTATCTATCTATCTATCTATCTATCTATCTATCTATCTATCTATCTATCTATCTATCTATCTATCCGCTGTAATGATCTATTTATTTAGTGGACGAAATCTTTGTTTAAATTTCTCACTAAAATCAAGGTGTTCACCTTTGATTGGACCTTTTGTTCCGCCACCTTGTTTCTTAAGTGAAAAATTATTCACATTTTGCCTCATGAGTATGAGCCAGTGAAGCTGCCTTTATGGCGGCCCATGAGCACGCCAGCCGAGATGTGGTCTCAAGTGCTTCGTTTCCCATCAATTTTTAAATGAATTATCTGGGAGCAAGCAATGGTTAATTTTGGGCCATGGGCTTTTTGATTAGAAGCCATGACCCCTTTTTGCCTGTTTGGCATGCTCTATACAACACCAGTGACACGCAGTGTGACCCTTGACATTGGATTCAACACAAAGTAACTCCTCAACAGATCTTGTAGACTCAGCAACCTCTTTGTTACAACACGGGACCCATTAACACAACATTTCTGCCCTTTTAAATCTGCCAGCATTCCCTTTCTTTCTTTCTTTCTTTCTTTCTTTCTTTCTTTCTTTCTTTCTTTCTTTCCCTTCCTTCCTTCCTTCCTTTCTTCCTTCCTTCCCTCCCTCCCTGCCCTCCCTCCCTCCCTCCTTTCTTTTTCTTTCTTTCTTTCTTTCTTTCTTTCTTCTTTCTTTCTTTCCTTCTTTCTTTCTTCCTTCCTTCCTTCCTTCCTTCCTTCCTTCCTTCCTTCCTTTCTTTCTTTCTTTCTTTCTGTTTTCCTACCTACTTTCCTTCCTTCTTTCTTTCCTCTCTCCCTTCCTTCCACTTCCCCATCCCTCCCTTATTTCTTCCTTCCTTTTCTTTCCTATCCTTCCTTCCTTCCTTCCTCTCTTCTTTCCTTCTTTCTTTCTCTCTCTCTCCCCCTCTTTATATATTTCCTTCCAGTCCCCCCCCCCCCCATATCTTTGAAATCCACCCATTTGTGCCTTCCCTTCTGTTTTGACAAAACTTTCCACCATACCAGGTTTCCCATATGCCGGTGCAGCGTGCAAGGAATGTTTCTTTAGAAAGCGCTGATGCTAATTATAAATTTAATTTGCATTTTAATTAGAATGGTAGCAAATTAAAAGCATGGCAGCTGGAGAATTTTGAATGCTTTGCAGAGATTTGGTGTCAGTATCTCCCTGTTTCTGACTTCTCTTCTTTTTATTTTTTTTCCCCCCTTGCACTATCTTTCATTCACACAAGTGAATGAAACACAATTCCTCCTCCACATTTTTCTTTCTTCCCTTCTTTCGTTTTGAGAGAAAACTGCCTTTTCTGTTCCTCCATTTCCCCTCCTGATCAAGTTATAAATTATTTCTTTTTGCACTGATAAATAAAGCAGAATACTCTTGTCTTATGCCAGGGACATCATGTACTGTACTGATAGCAAATCTTTCAAGGTAACCTTTCATCTGCTTCCCCTTCAGTTCTGCTTTGATTTGTTTTATCTGCTGTAGGTATTACTCTCAGGAAGTGCATGTGTACACATATACATACACACATACACATACACACACAAACACACACACACACTGCCATCCTCTCTCTCTTTCTCTCCCCCTCCCCAAACAAACACACACAGATTCATTTGAGTTTTCCAACTTTACGATACATGTAGTTTTCGGCTTACAACCACAATTTCTGTTGATAAGTGAAATCACTCCAGTTGTTAAGTTAGTAACATGGCTGTTAAGGGAATCTGGCTTCCCTGTTAACCTAGCTGGTCAGAAGGTTACAAAATCATGTGATCTCATGACCCCAGGGACGGTGCAACCATCATAAATGCATGCCAGGTTGCTAAGCATCTGAATTTTCTCATACAACCTCAACTTTTACATAATAATATTTACTAGCCACAGCTATAACTACAAACCTACCTCATCAGCAAAAACCCAAAATTAAGAGTTTCATTTCAGGGAATAAAAGTGGGATCGCTGATTGCTCATTCAAAACTTACATGGAAGTTAATAACGTAAAATTCTACACTATTCCATACAGTTGATCCTTGAGTTATAACCAGTCACTTAGCAACCGAACAAAGTCATAACAGATCTTCCTGGGGGTACTTATGACCTGGATTTGAACTTTCAACAGCTGCCCCCTGCCTTGGTTACACAACAGCCAGGTGACTTCATGATTGATTGATTGATTGATTGATTGATTGATTGATTGATTGTATTTCTATGCCGTCCACTCTCTGAGGACTCTGGGCGGCTTACACCAAAGACAGTATACTAAGTAGCATATTGCCCCCAACAATCTGGGTCCTCATTTTACCCACCTCGAAAGGATGGAAGGCTGAGTCAACCTTGAGCCGATGAGATTTGATCCGCTGATCTGCTGAACTAGCAGTCAGCTGAAGTAGCTGCAGTACTGCACTCTAACCACTGCGCCATCTCGGCTCTTATAGAATGAAAGGGCTGGAAGGAAGCTCCCAGTCTATTCTGGAAAACTTCCAGCAATGGAGAACCCACAACCCCAGGAGGAAAACCATTCCATTGATTAATGGTTCTTGCCATCAGAAAAGTTTTCCTTACTTCTAGGTTGGTTCTGTCTTCGGCAAGGATCCATCCATGGCTTCTTGTCCTTTCCTCTGGTGGCCTTAGAGAATACGCCAATCCCCTCTTCTTTGTGACACCACTCAACTACCGGAAGACAGCTGTCATGTCCCCGCTAATCCTCCTTTTGGGTAGGCTAGACATATCTTAGACAGTAAGGGATGCGGTGGCTCAGTGGCTAAGATGCTGAGCTTGTCGATCGAAAGGTCGGCAGTTCAGCGGTTCAAATCCCTAGTGCGGTGTAACGGGGTGTGCTCCCGTTACTTGTCCCAGCTTCTGCCAACCTAGCAGTTCGAAAGCAGGTAAAAAATGCAAGTAGAAAAATGGGGACCACCTTTGGTGGGAAGGGAACAGCGTTCCGTGCGCCTTTGGCATTGAGTCATGCCGGCCACATGACCACAGAGACGTCTTCGGACAGTGCTGGCTCTTTGGCTTTGAAATGGAGATGAGCACCGCTCCCTAGAGTCGGGAACAACTAGCATTTATGTGCGAGGGGAACCTTTACCTACCTTTACCGAGACATTTCTAGATGTCTGACATTCCCAGCTCCCTTTGTTCTATGATTTAGCAAGGATGGAATGTGGTACTTTTATAGCAGTGTGATGGAGTGATTTTCAATCAGAATAGAGCTGGAAGGGACCTTGGAGGTCTTCTAGTCCAACTCCTTACTCAAGCAGGGGAACCTATGCCAAGTGGCTGTTCAGTTTCTTCTTAAAAATCTCCAGTGATGAAGCACCCACATCTTCTAAAGGCAAGCTGTTTCACGGATTAATTGTCTGTCCATTGTCTTTTGTAGTGGCTGGGCATGGATGGAAGAGAAATAGTAAACAGTCCTGTATGAAAAATACTGGTCTAGCTTTAATTCATGAAACCACTGTCAACCCTGAAGCTGTCCTGACCAAAGCCATTTTGTCTGTTTCAGTGTTGTCACACTGGAGCTGAGGGTCAGGGAGGGGGGGATTTGAGATAGAGGGATTTTTTTGTAGCCAAAATAAAATACTTTCTCCTGGGAATTGAGGACATTCTCACACCTGGTCGGAAGAAGGCGGAGTAATGCCACCCGGTTGTTGCACTTACATGATGATTTGACCATGTGACTTATCGTTTTGAGAAAGTAGAAAAACTCTCACTTTTAATGAGGTGAAAACTGCAGGGGTTTCAGAGTTGGTTTTCACCAGATATGTGCCAATAGGATATTCCCAATAAAAGTAATCTTTGAGGAACTCTTCTGCCTCGGAGTGTTCTGCCCCAGCTCCGGATTCCTGAGGATATTGACACACACCAATGGTCCTTATCAAATTTATTAAGTAGCAAGAATAAATCAAAGTCCAGCAAAGGTTGGCAACCAGCCCAGAAAACAAGATACGATAAGACTTTTCCAAAAATGCTCTGATGATAATTAAAAGTTGTTTCCAGCAAGAAATTTACTAATGGCATGTGACTTAAATAGGCTAAGGGAGTGGCCAATTATCCTCAAGCCTTACTCTCGAAGGGACCTCCTCCTCCTGAGTAGCCATTCCTGCCTTTTGGCAGCCCTGCGTGCTCGAGCATTGAGGAGAGGCTCCTCCACTTCATCCTCTTCACTTGAAGGAGCCTCTGGAGGTTCTGAAGGCCCTGGCTGAGTCTCTGCCTCTGGCACCACATCCTCTTCAGCCTCCTCACTGTCCGACGTGAGCGCCAGCTGTGCCGGCTGCTGACGCACCACCACACCAGCCTCCTCCTCATCAGGATCAGCCACGATCCGTGCAGGCTGCTGGCGGGCCACAACACGGAGTCTTGCTTGCAATGGATGTATTACTTGGAACCCCAACAACCAAGTCACATCGAAACAGTCACTTTCTCTAGGGCAGTGATGGCAAACCTTTTCAATATCAAGTGCCCAAACCGGAATGAACATGTATGTGCACGCACCAGAGCCTGAAAACCTGAAGACCAGGTGGCCAATGCCTACATGCCTGTTTTTTTAGCCATTTATTGGTCCATTTTCAGGCTTTTTTGGGGGGCTATTTTCAGGCTGGTTTTTGGGCTATTTTCAGGCCGTTTTTGGCCCGAAAACTGGCCTGAAAACAGCCCAGAAAACGGCCTGAAAAGACCCTCCAAAAGACCCAGAAAATGGCCTGTTTTTTGGCTGTTTTTCAGGCCATTTTCCAGTGCTCCAGTGCTCGTGAAGCTGGTTGGCACACATGTTCGCCCTGAAACCAGAAGAGCAGCTGGCGATGGTGCGCGTGCCCACAGAGAGGACTCTGCGTGCCACCTCTGCGTGCATGTGTGCCATAGGTTCTCCATCACGGCCGTAGGGTGGCGTATCCTGGCCATTTCTATTCCTTCTATCTGCTTTTGCTTCCCCCACTGCCCCTGTGTCCTTGTTCAATAATTCTCCTTAATTGATTGACAGATCTGATAGACCCCACCAACCTCTCTCTCACTTGCATGTAAGTTTTCAAATAAGGACTTGTACGCCCGATGACCTTGTCGCCTCATCAGGTATCATCAAAATGAGCATGCAGATGGGGGAAGGAGCTGATTAGCTGAAGGAAGAAGCTCTCTGGTCCCGTGTAAGGTGTAACAAGCTCTGACAGCTATTTCGGCAATGTCAGTTGGACGCTATGGGAGTGGGGGAAATCCCCCCTAATGACAAAAGCTTATGGCAAGCAGGATGGTTTCTGGCTTAAAACATGGCTGGGATGAAGGTGATGCCACAAAATAATACAGGTAGACCTCAACTTAGGTCCTAGGACCACATCGGAGTCCAACATTTCTCTTGCTAAGCAAGATGGTTGTTAAGTGAATTTTGGCCCATTTTATGCTCTCTTTTTTGCCAGAGTTGTTAAGTGAATCTGGCTTCCCCAAGGACAGGGAGAGAAGAAGGAAGGAGGGAAGGAGGGAGGGAGGGAGGGAGGGAGGGAGGGAGGAAGGAAGGAAGGAAGGAAGGAAGGAAGGAAGGAAGGAAGGAGGGAGGGAGGGAAGAAGGAAGGAGGAAGGAAGGAAGGAAGGAAGAAGGAAGGAAGAAGGAAGGAAGGAAGGAAGAAGGAAGGAAGGAAGAAGGAAGGAAGGAAGGAAGGAAGAAGGAAGGAAGGAAGGAAGGAAGGAAGGAAGGAAGGAAGGAAGGAAGGAGAGGGAGGGAGGGAGGGAAGAAGGAAGGAGGAAGGAAGGAAGGAAAGAAGGAAGGAGGAAGGAAGGAAGGAAGAAGGAAGGAGGGAGGGAGGGAGGGAGGGAAAAAGGAAGGAGGAAGGAAGGAGGGAGGGAAGAAGGAAGGAGGAAGGAAGGAAGGAAGAAGGGCGGCAGGAAGGAGGGAGGAAGGAAGGAAGGAGGAAGGAAGGAAGGAAGGAAGGAAGGAAGAAGGAAGGTAGGAAGGAAGGCAGGAAGGCAGGAAGGAAGGAGGGAGGGAGGGAGGGAGAGAAGAAGGAAGGAGGAAGGAAGGAAGGAAGGAAGGAAGGAAGGAAGGAAGGAAGGAAGGCAGGAAGGAAGGAGGGAGGGAGGGAGGGAAGAAGGAAGGAGGAAGGAAGGAAGGAAGGAGGGAGGGAGGGAAGAAGGAAGGAGGAAGGAAGGAAGGAGGGAGGGAGGGAGGGAGGGAGGAAGGAAGGAGGGAGGGAGGAAGGAAGGAGGGAGGGAGGAAGGAAGGAGGGAGGGAGGGAGGGAGGAAGGAAGGAAGGAGGGAGGGAGGGAGGAAGGAAGGAAGGAAGGAAGGAGGGTGGGAGGGAGGGAGGAAGGAGGGAGGGAGGGAGGGAGGGAGGAAGGAAGGAAGGAAGGAAGGAAGGAAGGAAGGAAGGAAGGAAGGAAGAAAGGAAGGAAGGAGAAAAACATACAAGAATAAAAGGTAACGTAATTAAAACCCAGTTAAAACAACAACAATAAAATAATAAAACCCAAGGATCAGGGTCAGCCCATTTGTTGAAACAGCCAAGTCTTTAAGTCCCGACGGAAGGAGCGGAGATCAGGCGCCATCCGATTTGCAGCATCATTCGCATTCACATTAACATTACTTCTCTCAACTTTAAAATCACAATACATTAATCATAATCATAATCATAAGTTTATTTTTCAAGCATATATAAGATAACAGGTAAAAGTATAAACATAATTTGAATACATGAAAAGAGTAAGAGTAAAAAGGAATATTAGGACAGGGACGGTAGGCACGCTGGTGCACTTATGCACTTATGTATGTACACCTTACAGACCTCTTAGGAATGGGGGTGAGGTCAACAGCAGACAGTATAAGGTTAAAGTTTTGGGGAAGAAACTACAGAGTCAGGTAGTGCATTCCAAGTATTGACCACTCTGTTACTGAAGTCATATTTTCTGCAATCAAGTTTGGAGCGGTTTACCTTGAGTTTGTATCTATTATTTGCTGGTGTATTGTTGTGATTGAAGCTGTAGTAGTCATTGACAGGAAGGACATTGTGGCAGATAATTTTATGTACTATGCTTAGGTCAGACTGAAGTTGGTATAGTTCTAAATTGTCTAAGCCCAAAATTTGAAGTCTGGTGGCATAAGGTATTTTATTGCGGTTTATAAACATTATAAAACTCTTCATTTTCTTCTTACTATCTTCTAATAATAGTACAATAATAATATTGAACATTGTTATTCTCATCATACATATGCTAACAATTGTCATCTTATTTATATCTCTATCTTAATATATTTTCTATTTTTCTTTGGTCCTCTTCATTTCCAAATTCCTTTTTTATTCTCTAACCATTGATCAAATACTTTCCATATCATATATTATTCAGTTTGTTCTCTCTCCTTAATTGCTAGTGTTAATCTGTTCATTTCTGCACATTCTAATGTTTTCCTAATCTCCTTCTCATCAATGGGAATCTCTTCACTTTTCCAATGTTGTGCAAATACAATTCTAATTGCATATTGCAATTCTAATTGTTAATGCATGAATAATTAAATATGCATTCTCTTTATTTTAAGTTTCAGGTAAGATCCCCAGCAGAAATATTTCTGGTTTTCACTCAATGTGTTGTTTTGTCATCTCTTCCGACCATGTCTTTATTTTTGTCCAATACTTCTTTGTTTCTTCACATGTCCACCACGTAAGATAATAAGATCCAGGTATCTGGTGGCACTTCCAATATTTAGATAAAGCATAAATAAAGCAATTATTGAGGGTGGAAGTCCGTTCTCTGAGCTTGTGGGTTGGTTTCCGAACGTTTCATTACCAGGCCAGGTAAACGTCTTCAGTGGAATTTAGGGGAAGATGGTACTTAGCCTGGTAACAAAATATTTGGAAACCAACCCACAAGCTTGGAGAACAAACTCCACCCCTATCCTACACCTGAGCTACAGATATTTACCACTATCACAAAGCATTTATTGCTTTCCCCCACCACCACCACCAAAAACAACAACCATTGTGCATGATAATGTGTGGAGGTACAGAAATAAGTGAGGAATTTTACATTTTTGAAGATGGAATGCCATTTTTAGAATTTGTCGTGGTGCATAGGCTCTCAGTATACATTCCTTGTGTGTCCAATCACACTTGGCCAATAAAGAATTCTATTCTATTCTATTCTATTCTATTCTATTCTATTCTATTCTATTCTATTCTATTCTATTCTATTCTACTCTACTCTACTCTACTCTACTCTACTCTACTCTACTCTACTCTACTCTACTCCATTTTTACCATTTAGGAGTATCAGAGATACTTTTGTATGAGTGGCATAACTAATGGGCCATATACTGCTCTACCAACATGCCATTGTCAATATCCCAGAATTCCAAGTCTGAACTCATAGGCACTCCAGAAGGATTCCAATGATGTGAATCAGAATTTGTGACATTTGCATGGGGGGTATTATTGCCAGGTGCAAAGAATCAGGACCGTACATTAAATTGCAGTTAAGAAGATTAATTGCTGAAGCCTATACACAAGAATCTACTCAACTAATGGTCAGTGCTCAATTGGCTCTAGATTTTGTCATGCGCCCCAGAAATCAAGACAATCAGGGAGTTCAGATGAGAAGAATCTGGCCAACTACCAATCAAGGGAAATGTGCGGGAGATAGGAGAATCATTTAAGGTCAGCTGGGCTTAGATCTCTTATAGGTGCACAAGGACTCGGGACTTATGACATGTTTGACCCCTCCCTTGGGCTCAGACTGGTCATCTCCTACAGATAGCAATGAAATTCAAGGGTGGGGGGACTGACCTTGGAGCATTTGTGGCCACATAATGATTACGTAATGACTACGTAAATTATGTAGGGTCAGAGCTGGCTTGCTGTCAAGGTTCCGACGGATGCCCTAATTAAATCATGAGACTTGAGCCAAGCTTCAAACGAAATCCAATTATTTATTAGTAGCTTCATGTCTGCACATTCCCAAGTGAAGCCAGCTCTGAGCCTATGTAATTTGCGCTCTAATTATAACCCTGTTTCTCCCCTCCCCCCAGGGTGTGTCATCAATTAGATTTGCCAATGGAGTAATTTTGCAGGTTGTAGAGTTCACTCCCCTTGACTGCTGTAGGTAACCCTGGGATACAGCCTTGAGAGAGATAAGCATGGAACGTGTGCCTGTCTTTGGTTGCTGTGCTATTTCGGCGGTTTCCCATCCCCCCTGGCCTATGGCAACTCGAGAGCAGGCCAGGGATGCTTTGCGAGTTGACATTTAGGTTGACTTCTCTCTTGACTCCGCCTCCAGGTGCCACCTCTTCTTCTCCTACAATTACGACTTGTGTGGCTTCTCCTGTGGCGGCCTACAATCAAGCCACTAAAATTTAACAGAAAAATCCAGTATACTTGGTCAAATTGCCAATTTACATAACTTATGGAGGTGTTCTGCTTTTCACCAAACCTTGATAGTCTATAAGTTTCCTCAGCTGTACTTTCATTAACCCCTGAATGGATTATTTGGAGAACTAATTAATTGATTCTTCAAATGCCAATTGACGGACGCCTGGGGAAATCCCAATCTAAGCAGCTGTGTTAATCAGGCCACCCCGTGCTTCTAGTTTTTGCCAGGGCATCTGGGATGGGGAGAACTTGGCTATTGCTTTTCCCAGATCTCTTGTGGGTAGCTAATTAATAGGAGTCGGATATGACAGTTGTGCTTGTACAGTCGCTGTGCTGCCTGATAATAACTCGATAAAATTACATTTTCAGCGAAAGAATGAAAACAGTGTTAAATACCATTATTTGCCTTCCTTTGATGTCTAGGAGTCATTATGAAGGCAATTACAGTGGTTTCTCTGTCTAGGTATCTACAGAATATTTATCAGGAGTTGTCAGAGTCCTTTGCCAGATGGAGAATATATGGCATTTTAAAGAAAAGTGGAATTTTGTCTGAATTACTCGGCCAGTAGGAAAAGAAATAGGCAAGCACACACACAGAGAGACACACATAAGCACCAGAGGTGGGTTTCGTATATTTTTACCACTGGTTCGCTGCGTGCACACACACTTGTTTCGCACACATGTACTCCTTCCATGCATGCGCTTTGCTTTCACGTGCATCTTCTACTACATAGTTACTACATAGTAGTAACTGTGAGAGGGATCTTGGAGTCCTAGTGGACAACCATTTAGATATGAGTCAGCAGCGTGCAGCAGCTGCCAAAAAAGCCAACGCAGTTCTGGGCTGCATAAACAGAGGAATAGAATCAAGATCACGTGAAGTGTTAATACCACTTTATAATGCCTTGGTAAGGCCACACTTGGAATACTGCATCCAGTTTTGGTCGCCACGATGTAAAAAAGATGTTGAGGCTCTAGAAAGAGTGCAGAGAAGAGCAACGAAGATGATTAGGGGACTGGAGGCTAAAACATATGAAGAAGGGTTGCAGGAACTGGGTATGTCTAGTTTAATGAAAAGAAGGACTAGGGGAGACATGATAGCAGTCTTCCAGTATCTCAGGGGCTGCCACAAAGAAGAAGGAGTCAAGCTATTCTCCAAAGCACCTGAGGATAGAACAAGAAGCAATGGGTAGAAACTAATCAAGGAGAGAAGCAACTTAGAACTAAGGAGAAATTTCCTGACACTTAGAACAATTTATCAGTGGAACAACTGGCCTGCAGAAGTTGTGAATGCCCCAACACTGGAAATTTTTAAGAAGATGTTGGATAACCATTTGTCTGAAATGGTGTAGGGTTTTTGCTGCCTGGGCAGGGGGTTGGACTAGAAGACCTCCAAGGTCCCTTCCAACTCTGTTATTCTATTTCTATTCTATATCAGTTCCTGCAATTCTTCTTCCAACATCTGGAGCCCAATCTAAGCTAACTCTAAACCTAACTGTTGGCCAAATGGAGGATTATAGCTAATTCTGGCCGTATAATACAGGCCATCCTCAATTTACAATAGTTCATTTAACGTTTAAACTTACAATGGTGCTGAAAAGAGTGACTTATGATATTCTTTTCACACTTATGACCATTGCAGCATTCCCATGGCCATATGGTCAAAGATCAGATGCTTGGCCACCGACTCAAATTTATGATGGTTGGTCATGTGATCCCATGATCATCTCCTCACCTTTTTCGAGCTTCTGACTGTCAACTCTCGAAACGATTCTAGCCAAAGCCATATTTATCTTGCTTCATTTCTTAGTTGCCATAATTATGTGGAGGGGAGGAGGACTTATGGAATGTAGGATGTCTTCCTCCAATGTGCTAGACCAGCGTTTCTCAACCTTGGTAGCTTGAAGATGGGTGGACTTCAACTCCCAGAATCCCCCATCTTCAAGCTACCAAGGTTGAGCAACACCCTTGTAGCTTGTGCTAGACGTAACAATGATAAAGCTCCTGAGAACCAAGGCCAGATCAATGTATCCTAGCAGCTGCATTGGGGAGTGCTGAGAAGTTCATCACCCACTTGGTTGGCTAATGTGACCTGTGACACAACGGGAGTGGACAGTATTTATTCTTTAATTATACCAGAAACGTGGAAATTATTCAGTGTTGTTTTCACCTTTGACCCAGTGGTGACATTCAATTATTTTCCCTAGCAGTTCTGTGGGTGTGGCTTGGTGGATGGTCCTGTGACTGAGTGGGCGTGGCCAACTTGATGTCACTCATGGCCACAGCCACTCAGTCACATGACCCCCCCACCAAGCCACGCCCACAGAACCCGGTAGGAAAAAAATGTGTGTATGAGCACCAGAAGGGCTCATAGTGAATGCTGTGGCCGAGAGAATCCAAACTTTTCTCCCTCCATTCACAGCAGAGCTGCTGCTCCCTTTATGGTCCCCCCCCCCCCGACCCCTTCCCTCCCGGGGGTCGAAGTACCTTAAAGGGACAGGCTGCAGCAGCTGCGCTGTGAATGGAGGGAGAAAAGTTTGGATTCTCTCTGCTGCAGCATTTAACGTTGAATGGGGCGAGCGGTCAGAAGGGGCGAGTGGCCACCAGGCGACCGGGCGGACATGGACAGGGCCAACCAGGAGTGGTTTTAACCAATTTATTTATTTATTTATTTATTTATTTATTTATTTATTTATTTATTTCATGTATTTATATGCCGCCCTTCTCCAGAAGGACTCAGGGCAGCGAACACAAGTTAAAAACATGTACAACAAAATCCCATTTTAAACCAAATTAACTAATAAATAATAAATAATAAAACCCAGAATCAGAGTCAGCCTATTTGCTTGAACAACCAAGTCTTCAGATCCTGATGGAAGGAGCGGAGATCAGGAGCCGTCCGGAGCTCAATCGGTAACTCATTCCAGAGGGTGGGAGCACCCACAGAGAACGCCCTTCCCCTGGGTGCCGCCAGACGACATTGGCTCGCCGTCGGAACCCTGAGGAGAGCAGCCCTACGTGAGCAAACAGGATGGTGAGAGGCAGCAGGAGAAGGTCCTGCAAATATCCCGGACCTAAGTCATGTAGGGCCTTATAGGTGAGAACCAGCACTTTGAAGCAGACTCGGAGAACCACTGGTAACCAGTGCAGCTCACGCAGGAGAGGTGTTATATGGGAGTAACAAGGGGCTCCCGTAACAACCCGTGTGGCTGCATTCTGGATCAGCTGGAGTCTCCGGGTGCATCTCAGGGGCAGGCCCATGTAGAGGGAATTGTAGTAATCCAAGCGGGAAATAACCAGGGCATGAGTGACAGTGCAAAGGTCATCTCGGTCCAGGAAAGGGCGCAACTGGCGCACCAGTTTGGCAAACCGATTCAAATCATCTCTATCGGTTCGCCTTAGCTGGTCGAATTTTACCCCTGCTTTGACCATGCCAATATGATGTATCCAATAAACAGGATTTTTGAGGAAGCCAAGGCCTCAGAGTCTTGATTTGGTTGGGAGCATTACTCGGAACTATGACGCTGACATGCAAAGTCAAAAGGGAACCAAATTCACTTAACAGCTGTGTTAACAACTGTGTTAACTTAACAACTGAAGAATTCACTTAACAGCTATGGTGAGAAAGTTGTAAAACGGGGCAATGCTCACCTAGCAAATGTCTCACTTAGCAACAGAAATATGGGCTCCATTGTGGCCGTAAGTTGAGGACTACCTGTACTGCTGAATTTTTTGGATTTTGTATAGCAGGTAAACCTGGGAAAACCAGTCTCAGACATTTACGGCAATGATAGGAAACATATCACCCCCTCTCGCCCACCCCCACCCGACAACCTGAGCTCCCATCTTCCATCCATCCTGGCCAACATGAATGATGATGAGGGATGAGAAGAGCTGTGATCCAAGTACATCTGAAAGTCTACTCCTCTTAATTAGCTATTCCCGTTGCATAAATTAAAGATTTTCTGTTAAGGCTCTGCAGAGTGGCTCAGTTCAATTCGAGTGCTCCAATATAACTGTTTCGGTTTCGATGTCCAGATCAATTCGGGCTGAGCCTCCAACTTTATCTAGATAAATGTGGACCGCTGAAGCATGAACACATGTGCAGAAAGTGTTCCTCCCAGTGAATTCGACGACCCGTTTCATCCAATTTGACATGTACAGGTCTCCTTTCTGTTCTTTCAATGCCTGTGCATTTTAATGTCAATTACGATGTCAATTCTTCCAAATGTGGAGGAACTTATGTGAGGGCCACAGGAGAAATGGCAGCTAACATTGTGGAGCACCCAAGAGGACTAAATGAGATTCGGAACTTTTATTAGGAAGATGAAAAGGGACGCGGTGGCTCAGTGGCTAAGACTCTGAGCTTCTCGATTGAAAGGTTGGCAGTTCAGCGGTTCGAATCCCTAGTGCCGTGTAACAGAGTGAGCTCCCGTTACTTGTCCCAGCTTCTGCCAACCTAGCAGTTCGAAAGCACGTAAAAAATGCAAGTAGAAAAATAGGGACCACCTTTGGTGGGAAGGGAACAGCGTTCTGTGAGCCTTTGGCATTGAGTCATGCCGGCCACATGACCACGGAGACGTCTTTGGACAGCACTGGCTCTTCAGCTTTGAAACGGAGATGAGCACCGCCCCCTAGAGTCGGGAATGACTAGCACATATGTGTGAGGGGAACCTTTACCTTTACCTATTAGGAAGATCAGGAGTGATGTCAATTCTTCCAAATATGGAGGAACTTATCTGAGGAAAAATGGCAACTAACATTGTGGAACACCCAAGAAGACTAAGTGATATTTGGGCCTTTTTTTTTAAGGAGGATCGGGGTGAAATGGCTGCCCGAAGCCATTTTAGGACTGCTTAATGCCCTCCAATGGGAAATATCAGATGATTGTAGAACGTGCAAGAAGTTTGGAAAATTTCACAAAAATGACAACATGTGTGTATGAATTTATTTATTTATTTAATAGATTTTTATCCTGCCTTTAGGGGGCGTGATGGCTCAGCAGTTGAAAATGCCAGAAAGCTGACAGCCCGGGTTCAACACCTGAGCGCTGTGTGACGGGGTGAGCTCCTGTTACTTGCTCCAGCTCCTGCCCACCTAGCAATCCGAAAGCATGCAAATGCGAGCAGATAAATAGGTAGCACAGAGCCATTGGTGGCGCAGTGGCTAGAATGCAGTATTGCAGGCTGATTCCGCCCACAGCTAAGAATTCAATCCTGACAGGCTCGAGGTTGACTCAGCCTTCCATCCTTCCGAGATTGGTAAATTGAGGGCCCGGATTGTTGGGGGCAAGAGGCTGACTCTGTAAAACCACTTAGAGAGGGGCTTTAAAGCACTATGAAGCGGTATATAAGTCTAAATACTATTGCTACCAGCTTAATGGGAAGATAAGAGCATGCTAACCACATGATCATGGAGATGTCTTCAGACAATGCTGGCTCTCTCAGCTAGGAAACAGAGACTAGTGCTGCCTTCTAGAGTTGGGCATGACTGGATTGGGAAAATCTTTACTTTTATCTTTTTCAATGGTGGTATTCAGTTGATTTGGACCAGTTCAGGTGAATTGGTAGTGGCGACCTTCAGGTGGCCACCCACCCCCACCTACCTGCCCCGTCGCTATGCCGTCCTATTTAGCCACGTTTTCTAAGTCGAGTGCATGTGTGCAAGCTGTACAAACTCACATTTTCGGTGTGCAGTGAAGCGGTGGTAAAATGATGTGAAATCCACCTCTGACTTTTTTCCTGCCTTTATTAATTTTTATAAGTAATGTTCCTTCCTCCTCCTCCTCTTCTTTTTATTTGTAGTAACAACAACAAATCTGAACTGATGCTACATCGAACTGTGTTTTATCCGAAAGCAAAAATATTTTTTTAAGGGTATTTATTTCTAGTCATGCAAACTGATAATCTCTTCCCTCCTTAAATCCAATTTATTCCTTAATTTAGGATGGAACAATGAGCCTCAACAATTAATACGCGGTTAAAAAAAACACCCTCTAGTTTTACAAAATTAATACCATGTTTAATTATGCAAGATTAAAATTTCATTGCACATTATACTTAATTGGTGCAGAGGGAGGAACAGAGGTTAAGACCCCTGGAAGAGTTACTCTTTGTGCCATTCCAATATCTAATAACAGAGCAGGTTTAAATAATAAGACCTGACAATATTGAACAAGTTTCTTACATGTTTCTTATTTAGTAATATTTCTTAATGTCAGAGCCCAGCAGAATCTCAGGATCTTAATCTTAAAGAAATAAGACAAAACAGAAATTACAGGTAGTCCTTGATTTTCAACCGTTAAGTGACCGTTCAAAGTTAAACAGCACTTCATGATCACAAATTTGGGCACTTGGCAACTGGCATAAAACCTACGATGAACGGTTGCAGGAACTGGGCATGGCTAATCTAGTGAAGAGAAGGACCAGGGGAGACATCATAGCAGTCTTCCAATATTTGAGGGGCTGCCACAGAGAGGAAGAAGGGGGTCAAGCTATTTTCCAAAGCACTTGAAGGCCAGACAAGGAATAATGGATGGAAAGAGATTCAACCTAGAAATAAGGAGAAATTTTCTGACAGTGAGAGCAATCAACCCATGGAACAGAAGTTGCCTTCAGAAGTTGTGGGAGCTTCATCACTGGAAGCTGTCAAGAAGAGACTAGACTGCCATCTGTCAGAAATGGAGTAGGCTCTCCTGCTTGGGCAGTGGGGTTGGACTAGATGACCTACAAGGTCCCTTCCAACTCTGTTAATCTATAAAGGCATGCATTTATGACAGCTGCATTGTCCCAGAGTCACCATTTGTAACCTTCCCTGTCAGATGGTCCCGGTTCTAACTCCTCCAACAAACCAGGCTCTGATGGGGCCACGACAGTGTCTTGCTTAGCAATGAAAATGTTGGGCTCCATTGTGATCATAAATCAAGGACTACCTGTATTGTGGAAGTCCCCGCACCAGGCAAAGTGATACAATGGGGTGGGGGGAATGAGCCAAACTGTTGTGGTCCACCAGCAGCTTGTGGAGCTGGCAGTGGAGTCGGACAGTGGGGAGGCTGAGGAAGAACATGAGCCAGTCCTGGAGTCTGAGGAAAGCCCCGATGAGGGCTCTACGTCAGAGGCAGAGATGGGGCCAGGGCCATCTGGGAGTGAGGTGCGGACTCCGGAGCCTCCAGAGACTGAGAGGAGTGAGGCAGAGGAGCAGGAGGAGCCTGTTCCTAGTGCACGCATGGGAAGAGTTCCTAGTGCACGCATGGGAAGAGCTGCCAGAAGGCAAGAGCAGCTAAAGCAAAGAGGACGACTAAGGCCAAGAGATGATTGGCCCCTCCCATAAGGCTTAAAAGACCAGCAACAGCTCTTGGGCTCTTTGTCAGAAAAGAACGTTGATAGCTTTGTTTCTTGTCTTGCTGCATTTATTTCTTGTCGGCATCTTCTGCCTCTGAACATTTGCCAAGAAAAACCTTTGGCAGGTTGCCTAATTAGATCAAGGTTGTTGATAAGGCTGAAGAATTGTATTATGAAGAATTTGTTTTGAATTAGTTTCGACTACGCTGAGAATGAGTTAATTCTCAGCTGTTCTAATAAAGTCTGTTTGTTTCGAACTGATTGCGTCTGATAATACCTACTTGGGCCTGGGTCACAACACAAACAAAAGCTATGTGCCAAACGTTTGGTCCCATTATTATAGAGTTCCCTTTTTGTCCATTAAAATACAGTTCTTGCTAGGCTCGATGTCATCCCTTAATCACCTTAAACTTCATCCTTCTCTTCTTTCTCTTCCTTTTTCTAGTCAAATATAATGGCTGTCTAAAGATAAAATCATTTCCTAATTTCTAAGGTGCTGCAGTGACCATCTGTGAGCGTACTCAGAGTACTCTAGACTGAAAGGATCAGGGGTGAAATGATCCAAAGTCTGCTACCGGTTCACTTCGATACTGGTTTGCTGCATGGTACGTGCCAAACGTGCATTTCGCACATGCATATGCAATGCGTGCCAAATGCACACTTTGCACACATGTGCACCGCAGGTGCTACCGCACAGCACTGAAAAAGGAGCATCAAGAAGCCTTTTCTAAAGTAAGTAGAACAGTGAGGGGGTGGGGGAACAGCTGTGCTGCACGATTTAGATTTGCTAGAATGCAGGATTTCCTGCTTTCTAGCAAATATACCGTATTTTTTGGAGTATAAAATGCACCGGACTATAAGATGCACCTACCTTTTTTGGTGAGGAAAAGAAGAAAAAGAAATCTCCCTGTCTCTCTGAGCAATTTTGCCTCATTGCAGCAAGCAGCAAACAGCCTGCTTTACTTTCATTTTCGTTTTCAGCATAGCTTGATTAGCACAAGGAAAGGGAAAAAAAATCTGTTGCAGCAATTTATATCTCCTTGCAGCAAGCAGCAGAGGCCCTGCAAAACAGCTGAGAGCAAAACAGCTGAGAGTCAGGAAGCCAATCCAATCAATTTGTGCTAAATAGGCTGTGCTGAAGCTAAAAGGAGCTGTTTCTTTTTGCTGTTTGCTGCAAGGAGGTAAACTGCAGGGAGGCAGAGGCCAAAGGGTGGGGGTCAGTGGGTGGGAGGGGCTACATTCAGTGTATAAGACGCACCTAAATTTTCACCCCCTTTTAGGGGGGGAAAGGTGCATCTTATACTCCGAAAAATACGGTAAATTGTGCGGCACAGCTGATAGTTGGAAATACCAGTTCATCTGAACCGGTAGCATGATTATTACTAAAACCCGAACCAGTAACATTTCACCCCTGGAAAGGATCCTTGAGAATTTATGATGCTGCAGATCAGGCTGTAGACAATGGAAACAAACATACAATACTCTCATTTATTTAATTACTCTGCCTCATATGGGGGCGAGATTATTTTGCAATGAGCAAATTCTACCCACAATCGGGGTTTTTCCCCCCCTCCTATACTGACTCATTTCTAAAAATGCGTCTAAATGACAAAAAGCTCTAACTGGATTTCAGAACTGTTCAGCTTCCTTTTGCATGGGTGTTCCTTTCATTGCAACATTTTTTTTTTCTTTCCAAATTGTGGAGTTGAACACTTTCTTAGAGGGAAGGAGATGATCTTAAGCAAATTCTGGAGGAGCTGTGAATCAGAACAGACAATTGACATATGGTATAAAACCATTGCAAAAAAATAAAATAAAAAAATAAAAAAAATTGGAACTTCCTTCAGGAAAAATAAATGTGTTAACGGTTTTCACAAGAACTTGCTTAAGTGCAAAATAGTATTTCTAAATTGAGCAAGCCGCCTTGGAAAGATTCAAACCTGAGCCTTGCTCAATACAATTTTATCTTTGGAAGGTTGTCCCTCTCTCTCTCTCAATGGCGAAGGATAGGATTTGGTGCGCAAAATGAAACCTACCAGGAAATGCTAAAATAAATCAGGTTAGGGTCTTACTATGATTAGCTGATATCAATTATAAACATTTTTATTATTTCCGTCAAGGGTGGGATTCTACCGGTTCGGACTGGTTCAGGCGAACCGGTAGCTCTGACGATCAGCTGGGCCAGGGGTCAGCAACCTGTGGCTCTGGAGCCACATGCGGCTCTTTGGGCCCTCTGCTGTGGCTCCATGTCAAATGATCCCACTACTGGCTGGCCCCGCCCCTCACCCTCCCCTCCCAGTCACTCCTTGCCTGGCCTGAAAAGGTAAGGGTAATGGTGGGGGATGGAGAAGTGGCCAGGGCAGAGACAGAGAGATACAGAGAGAGAGAGAGAAAGACAGACATAGAGAGATACAGAGAGAGGGGGGGAGAGAAAGGGAGAATTGGGGAGGGAGGGAGGGAGAGAGAGAGAGATGTCAAAAGGGTTTTGTGATTCCCGGTGTTTTTTAACAACCGGTTCTCTGTCCTAATGACTGGCTGGGTAGGCGTGGCTGGGGGGGGGTCATGTGACTGGTGGAAGTGAGTGATGTTGAGTTGGCCATGCCCACGCAGGTTTTATGGCCCCTGGTGTTTTCTTTTCTGTGGGAAATGGGTCCAAATGGCTCTTTGAGTGTTTAAGGTTGCAGATCCCTGAGCAGGGCCCTCCTGCCTGCCCCTGCAATTTACTTACCTATATCTTCGCAGCTGATTAGCGCTGCAAGAGGATTACCGTGCCTCAGCTGTTTTAATTCCCTAGAACTAACACGGAAGGTGATTTTTTTTGTTCAATTGAGCACGTAGCGAAGCGTGCGATCTGGTTGTTATACTGGTAGGATCCCGCCACTGATTTCCGTAGACTTGTATGTGTGCTGTCAGGTTTCGAGGTCATCTCAAATAAATTGCATTTCAAACAAAGTCTTTGATGAAAAACTCCCATTTATTAAGCACGACATTCTAACTCCGACTCCATCGTAGCCAACACTGACTTCCTGACCCAAAACCCTCCCTTTCCTTTCCCCACTCCTCTGCACTCATTGGCCATCTTCCAAGTCACTCTACCCCTAATCTACTGCTCCAGCTCAAAGGAATTTCCCCCCTCCCATCCCATCTCCTAGGGGATATTATCTCCAGGGAAAATAAGTAGGTGAAAAGTCAAATGTCCCTTTCCAGATGCCTCCGCTTCTCTTTCTTATGTCAGCACTAGAGTAAATGCAGCTTGAAGTGCTGACATCCGGCCGTTCCCCCTTCATTTTTCCAGGGTGGCCTGTGTAAGACAAACAACAAGTTAAGTACCATTACCCCATCCGGGGGGTGGGGGTGGG
Source organism: Arizona elegans (assembly GCA_022577455.1). Classification (NCBI taxonomy): domain Eukaryota; kingdom Metazoa; phylum Chordata; class Lepidosauria; order Squamata; family Colubridae; genus Arizona; species Arizona elegans. The sequence goes on along the minus strand of JAKOOJ010000067.1, from coordinate 1,625,356 downwards.
GGGGGTGTCCCGCCCCCTCCCGCCTTACCCGGGTGATCTGCATGGAATTTGGCTATAAGGCGGTCAGCTTGGATGTTTCTGCTTTTCACCCAGGAAGCCTCTGACATGTGCCTTGTGTCAGTGTTGACTATTGGACAACTCCCTGAAGGGTTTTTTTTGGTGAGATTTCAGAAGAGGCTGGCCATTGACTGCTTTTTGGGGCTGAAAGAGAATGACTGGCCCAAGGTCATCCAGCTGGCTTCATGCCTACGGTAGGACTAGACCTCTCAGTTTCCTAGTTTTTAGCTTGGTGCCTTTGGCTCCTGCAGATTTAGCTATGGATTAATGTTCTAGTGAGCCATTTTAAGGGTAGTGACTGTTTAGTAGTCCCCGCCCCCATTTTTCATGCTGAGGCCACAATATTTTGGTGCTTTGCTTTGACTAAAATATATGAAGAATGGTTGCAGGAACTGGGCATGGCCAGTCTAGTGAAGAGAAGGACCAGGGGAGACATGATAGCCGTCTTCCAATAATTGAGGGGCTGCTACAGAGAGGAGGAGGGGGTTCAAACTATTTTCCAAAGCACCTGAAGGCCAGGCAAGGAATAATGGATGGAAACTGAACAAGGAGAGGTTCAACCTGGCGGGCCACTACCCACCCCTCCCCTTCCAGCACCTCCTCGCCTGCCCGCCCGGGCTTCTTAGGGTCCCAACAGAAAGCAGTTGTTGGAGCTAAGCAGCCACCATGAGAAAGAGTTGGCAAAACAGCTCAGTTCAAATTGGATCTGACCGAGAAGGAGGCTCAGCAGAAGCATCTCACTGAGGACTACAAGCATAGGCTTTCCAAGCAGAGGGAAGACTTGCGGGAGTGCAAGGCCAGGTACTGGCGCCTGGAGGCTCAGTGGGCTGAGATGGTCAGCCAGTTCCAGGCCATGATGCAGTCCCACTGGAACGAGGCCCTCTGGCTCTTCACCACTAGCGGTGCTTCCCTCCAGCCTTCGCCCAAAGCCCCACACCAGGAGGCTGAAGCAGACCCCAAGTTGTAATTTCTGCCCCCCTCTGTCCTGCACAAAAAGACCCCAAAGGGGGAGACTCTCTGCAGCAACACAAACATTCATTGCACGTATCCGGCCCTAGGGCAATAGTCTGAGGACCCCTAATTTAGTGCAATATAAAAAATATAAATATTTTTTCTGCGGACCACCAAAATTTTCTCGCAGACCACCAGTGGTCCATGGACCATCAATTGGTGACCGCTGTTCTAGTGCATTCAAAAGGTTCCTTGGTGGCATTTCTGCCTGTAATTGCAGTTTGCAATCAGTTTAAATTCACAATGAACAGTAGGAGACGGATGTAAAGTCCTTGGAAGGAAAGTGGCATTTACAGTTCTTTGGGTTGTTGTTGTTTTTTTTTTGGCTTTGTTGTCAAAGAGATATGGAAAAAGTAATTTTCATTCTGCCCATGTTGAGCAATCCTTTTTGCATATAAAATGCTTTTGAAAAAATAAATTCCCATGGCTTCATGAGCTAAATATGTTCTCAGAATGAGCATACATTGTGTATATTTTTTTTTATCTCTCTGACTTTAGGATAAAGGTAAAGACAGAGAGACAGTTTGGTATAGCGGCTAAGGCATCAGGTTAGAAACTGGGAATCTGGGAATTCTAGTCCTGCCTAAGCTGAATGTACTTGGGCCAGTCTCTCTCTCTTGCCCTGAGAAGGAAGCAATGGCAAACCACTTCTGAAATCTTGCCAAGAAAACTGCAGGTTCTTGTCTGTAAACACAAATAAACAAACACAAACAGAGAGAAAGAGAGAGAGAAATGAGAGGGAGGGAGAGGGGGAGAGAAAGAGAGAGAGAAAGAGAGAAAGAGGAAGAGGAAGAGAGAGAAAGAGGAAAAGAGAGAGAGAGGGAGGGAGGGAGAGGGGGGAGAGAGAGAATGAGAGAGAGAGAAAGAGAGGAAGAGAGAGAAAGAGAAGGAGGAAAAGAGAGAGGGAGAGGGAGAGGGGGAGGGGAGAGAGAGGAAGAGAGAGAGCGTGAGGGAGAGGGAGAGGGAGAGGGGGAGAGAAAGAGAGAGAGCGTGAGGGAGAGGGAGAGGGGAGAGAGAGAGAAAGGGAGAGGAAGAGAGCGAGAGGGGGAGGGGGGAGAGAGAGAATGAGAGAGAGAGGAAGCAAGAAAGAGAGAGAGGAAGAGAGAGGAAGAGAGAGAGAGAAAGAGAGAGAGGGAGGGGGAGAGGAAGAGGGAGAGGGGGAGAGAGATAACAAGAGAGAGAGAGAAAGAGAGGGAGGGAGAGGGGGAGAAAGAGATGAGAGAGAGGGGGGAGAGAGAGGAAGAGAGAGAGAGGAAGAGCGAGAGGGAGAGGGGGAGAGAAAGAGAGAGAGAGCGTGAGGGAGAGGGAGAGGGGAGAGAAAGAGAGAGTGTGAGGGAGAGGGAGAGGGGAGAGAGAGAAAGGGAGAGGAAGAGAGCGAGAGGGGAAGGGGGAGAGAGAGAATGAGAGAGAGAGGAAGCAAGAAAGAGAGAGAGGAAGAGAGAGGAAGAGAGAGATAGAAAGAGAGAGAGGGAGGGGGAGAGGAAGAGGGAGAGGGGGAGAGAGATAACGAGAGAGAGAGAGAAAGATAGAGAGGGAGAGGGGGAGAAAGAGATGAGAGGGGGAGAGGGGGGAGAGAGAGGAAGAGAGAGAGAGAGAAAGAGAGAGAGAGAGGGAGAAGGGGAGAGAGATAATAAGAGAGAGAGAGGGAGGGAAAGGGGGGGAGAGAAAATGAGAGAGAGAGAAGTGAAGACAACCCCAAGTTGAATTTGCCTCCAGGTGATTTCACAGATAGATCAATAGAAGTAAAACCTATTTCAGTCTCATGCTTTCAAACAGTTCTTTTTTCTTAATACTGTTTTATTGTTTTCCAGAAGTTAAGGAAATTATAGGATTCTTTGGAATGTTTGGCCACCAATGATTGGCTCTGGTCCTATATGAATTAAATTGGACCATCAGTGAGATCCATTTATCTAAATCGGAATCCTCTTGGATTGGAATGTCACATAAACCCCAAGAACTCTATAAGCCAGGTGCCTTGGACTTAACCCAATATTTGCTGTGAAGTTTAGGTTGGGGTTGGCTCAGTTACATTTTCTGAATTACTTCAGAGACCCCCTGACTCAATTGAACAATTTGGTTTGACTTTTCAATTTGGGAAGATGATTTTTTTAGAAAAATAAAACATTTAAGATGGATTTTATTGCTCTATTTTGTAACACAAACGGGTGTAACCTCCTCTGGCTATACAGATTTAATAAATAAATTTGAAAACAATTTGATCTGACTGTTGATTTAGACTGGGAAGCCGATCTGACTCAAGCAGTCGATCAAATTGGCTTAGAATAACATTGACTCTGAATAGAGCCTCTGAATTGAAGCTTCACACAGTCCTAATTTTTCACTGATGGCTCATCAGCTAATGGAGATTAGCTTGGCCGCCTGGTTTGCCCTCCATTTTCAGAGGCAATCTACCTGATTATTAGAAACTCAAGATGAGTAATAGACTACATTTGCCATGCACTGCTTTGTAGGTAGGCTGAAATTGGAAATAGAACAGTGGGCTATATGAGATGGACCCTGCCCTAATGCAGCCCAGCTAGATATTATACTCTTAAAATGAGATATTCCAGCTCACCCCTTGGCCACCTTGTCATTAAATAAGTGCAATGACACCGTATTCCACCTGTGAGAAATTCTGTCCTTTGAAAGGAACCGTGGAAGCAAATTCTCTTTGAGAGAGAAAAGAAAAGGAAGCCACGGAAGACAGATATGAAAACTGATAGGAGAGAAAGCAGAATATTTTTCCTATCTAGATGTTTTGAACTCCACAAGAAAACTAAAAAAAAAAAAAAAATGTGTCCCTTTACCCATACATGAGATATAGCCAGGGTTGGGCTGCTGGGGGTTCTCAAGGGTTCGGGAGAACCTCTAGCTAAAATTCTGTGCAGTTCGGAGAACCCCCAAATCCCACTCCTGACTGTTCCCTTTGTCTGACAACTCTGAGTATGCACCCACTGGGAACAGGCCCAGCTGTTCATCTTCCTCACTGATGTCTGACTCCAAAGGCAGCTAATAATTGGCATAAGGCCCTGGCACTCTCTCTGCCTCCGACACAGAGCCCTCATCAGAGCCTTCCCCAGACTCCAGGACTGGCCCATGTTCCTCCCCAATTTCCTCACTGTCTGAATCTGCTGCCAGATCTGCTGGCTGCTGGGGGGCCACAACAATTGTTTCCAAGGCAGCAACTCCTCCGCTCATTCCCCATGGTCATCCATACATTCTGAACTCAGATGGAGGTTGCAGCCTTGAACTGATACCCTAAATAGTGCCATTGGATAGGAAGAAACAGATTCAAAGAAGATTGAAGCAAGTGCTTCAACACTGGTGGTTTTTAAGAAGAGATTGGATAGCAGTTTGTCTGGAATGGTATTGTAGGAGATGTCCAGGCTGAGCCTGAAGGAAAGGTCAAACTCATCATCATCATCATCAGTCATAAATCCATTCGCGCCCACAGGAGAAATAAGTCCAGCCTACCATGAATTCTTTATTTACCACCAAATTGCTCTGACCATTAATAATTCAGTTCTTGTAGAGAGCTAAAACTTACAATAAATCTTTATACCCATTCAAACTGCCTGGAGCTCCTGGTTTCCCTGGCATTAGACAGGTACAGGGTCTCCTGCTCAACCAGGGTGTTGGACTAGAATGTCTCAAGGATCCCTTCCAAATTTATTATATATTCTGTAAGATTAAACAGAGATGGAAGGAGTATCGTGGAATTCTGTACTGTAGGGATGAAAACGTCCAAGAGATGTCAGAAGATATTCCCTCTTTACAAGAATCTGTGTTGTTGTTAGTTGCAAAGTCATGTCCGACCCATTGTGACCCCCATGGACAGCATTCCTCCAGGCCTTCCTGTCCTCTACCATCCCCCGGAGATCTTTTAAGTTCACGCCGACTGCTTCAGTGACTCCATCCAGCCACCTCATTCTCTGTCGTCCCCTTCTTCTTTTGCCCTCAATCTTTTACAGCATTAGGCTCTTCTTCAGTGAGTCGTTCCTTCTCATTAGGTGGCCAAACTATTTGAGTTTCATCTTCAGGATCTGGCCTTCTAAAGAGCAGTCAGGGTTGATCTCCTCTAGGACTGACTGGTTGGATCACCTTGCAGTCCAAGGGACTCACAGGAGTCTTCTCCAGCACCATAGTTCAAAGGCCTCAATTCTTTGGTGTTCAGCCTTTCTTATGGTCCAATGTTCAAGCCATACATTGCAACTGGGAGAACCATAGCCTTGCTTATACACACTTTTGTTGGCAGGGTGAGGTCTCTGTTTTTTAGTATGCTGTCTAGATTTGCCATAGCTTTCCTCCCCAGGAGCAAGCATCTTTTAATTTCTTGGCTGCAGTCCCCATCTGTGGTGATCTTAAATAAATAACTTTATTGTCATTGTACGTGTATACACAGTTTACCCATACAACGGAATTCACTTAACGCTCAAAGACCAGGTCCAACACACATAACAATCCCCAAACACACTCCCACCCACCACAATTCTCCACCCCTAAACCACCCAAACATCCACATGACAGAATAGATCTTGGAGCCTAGGAAAATAAAATCTGTCACTATCTCCACTGAGAGGGCTGGAAGCCATGATCTTAGTTTTCTTAATGTTGAGTTTCAAGCCAACTCTTGCACTCTCCTTCTTCCCCTGCATCAAGAGGCTCTTTAGTTCCTCTTTACTTTCTGCCATTAGAATTGTATCATCACAAGAATCTGTACTACTAGAATATGAGGTTAGATTAAGTCTTTGGTCATTACAAAGATCATTACCAAGTCAGAAAGCTACAGGAACTGACAGAATATCTAGTACAATGTAGCAAGCAACAGAAGACTAATAGACAAAGTTTATACCCAAACTATGTCAGCAAATCTGGAAAATGACAATCTGGAGAACAGATTGGAAGAGGTCAGTTCTGCATACCAGTACCCAAAAAGGAGACTTAACACAGTGTGCAAACTATCACAAAATATTATTAATTTCACAGGCATAAAAATAACTATTCAGTGCAGATTAGAGCCTTCAAGGAAATGGAAGTGCCAGATGTTCAATCCTGGGTTTTTTTTTTGTTTTTTTTTTTTAAAGATTGAGGAACAAGAGGCCCTGTTGCTGGTGCATACTAGATTAAAAAAAAAAAGCCAAGAATACCAAAACAAAGACAGTATGTGCTTCATTGATTATAGAAAGAGCCTTGATTATGTCAGATATGCCAAACTGTGGCCCAGTCTTAAGAAAATGGGAATCTCTGAACACCCAGTTGTTCCCATGGGAAATGTATATATAGAAGAAGCCACAGTACAGATAGAACATGTTGAAACAGACTGGCTCCAGGTCTGCAAAGCAGTGAGATCGATTTATATACTCTTTCCTTATTCATTGAAGCAGTATGATGGATACATATTGAGGGAGGCTCCATCAGAAGAAGATGAACGTAGTTTTAAAATTGGAGGAAGAATTATCTATGACTTGTGCTATGTTAATAGCAATAGCAATAGCGCTTAGACTTATATACCGCTTCACAGTGCTTTACAGCCCTAAGCAGTTTACAGAGTCAGCCTTTTACCCCCAACAATCCGGGTCCTCATTTTATCCACCTCCGAAGGATAGAAGGCTGAGTCAACCATGAGCCGGTCAGGATCGAACTGCTGGGAGTGGGCAGAGTTAGCTTGCAATGCTGCATTCTCACCACCATGCCACCACAGTCCGTCTTTCCTTCCTTCCTTCCTTCCTTCCTTCCTTCCTTCCTTCACTTCCTCCCTCCCTCCCTCCCTCCCTCCCTCCCTCACCTCCCTCCCTCTGTACCTAGTCCCTCTCTAAGCGGTTTACAGAGTCAGCATCTTACCCCCAACAATCTGGGTCCTCATTTTACTGACCTTGGCAAGATGGAAAGCTGAGTCAACCATGAGCCAGTCAGGATCGAACTGCTGGGAGTGGGCAGAGTTAGCTTGCAATGCTGCATTCTAACCACTGTGTCACCATGGCTTCTGTAACATTACTCTGATAGCTGAAATTAGCAAATTATCTGGAAACTCAAAGAATGAAAGTCAAGGAGAAAAAAAAAGTAATGATTGACTATAAAGAAGGCCAACCTCCTAAGAACTAGGTTTAGAACTGACAGTGAAAATATTGATGGGATAGATAGCTTGTATCTTGTAGGATTGAGTAATCGCAGTAAAGGAACCAGCACTCAAGAAATATGTAGGAAACTAATCCATGATAACATAGCAATAAAGCCCTTATTTCATTACCTTACACTATCTTATAGTAGTTCTGTTTAGTCGCCATGATGTAAAAAAGATGTGGAGACTCTAGAAAGAGTGCAGAGAAGAGCAACAAAGATGATTAAGGGACTGGAGGCTCAAACATATGAAGAACGTTTGCAGTATGTCTAGTTTAATGAAAAGAAGGACTAGGTGAGACATGAGAGCAGTGTTCCAATATCTCAGAGGCTGTCACAAAGAAGAGGGAATCAAGCTATTCTCCAAAGCCCCTGAAGGCAGGACAAGAAGCAACGGGTGGAAACTAATCAAGGAAAGAAGCAACCTAGAACTAAAGAGAAACTTCTTGACAGTCAGAACAATTAACCAGTGCAACAACCTGCCTCCAGAAGTTGTAAATGCTCCAACACTGGAAGTTTTTAAGAAGAGATTGGATAACCCATTTGTATGAAGTGGTGTAGGGTTTCCTGCCAAAGCAGAGGATTGGACTAGAAGACCTCCAAGGTCCCTTCCAACTCTGTTATTCTATTTCTATTCTTTCAGTATGATCAAGGTTTAGATCACTGGAAAGAACTTGTTTTTTGTTGTGGTGATTGTTCCACTGGTTGGTTGCACAGTCAGCCAGATGTTTAGACTGGATTTGCCATTTTTATCCGATCTATTGAGTCTTTCCTAAGGACCAAGAATAGGCAGATATTGTTCTTTGATGGCATTGAAGGTATTGTTGCAGGATTGCAAGCTGTTCCAAGTAAACTGCCTTTTGCAATTGACCGACGGTGATGTTGTCAATGCCAATGGTGTACAAATAGTTTCCAGGTTTTTGGGACTGCACCTAAGGTGGCTATCACTTGCTGGCACTATCTTTGCTTCTCCTTCTCCTTCTCCTTCTCCTTCTCCTTCTCCTTCTCCTTCTCCTTCTCCTTCTCCTTCTCCTTCTCCTTCTCCTTCTCCTTCTCCTCCTCCTCCTTCTCCTTCTCCTCCTCCTTCTTCTTCTTCTTTTTTTGCATTTTCTTTTCTTTTTTTAAAATATTTTTTATCAAACAGGGTTTTTTTAAACAAAAATGAATTTTTTACGATTTTCTTCTTTTCAACATTTTCACATCAGTAAACATTTCTAACATATCCATTTTTCTCCCTTACTTCAGTTTACAATTTATACATATGATGCTAATATTGATTTATATTTATATTTATATTTATAGCAAATTTATCTTTGCTTTCTATTGCCACAACCATTTTACTTCTCTTTGCAGGTCTTTGAATTTTGTGATATCTATATCTATCTATCTATCTATCTATCTATCATCTATCTATCTATCTATATCACAAATATAATATATATATATATATATTATATTTCATTGATAAAGAAATAAAGGGAGACTAGTATAGCTCTATTTCACTCTCATCAGCTAGCCATACCCTTACTTGGATTCAAACTTGGGCTGCCTGCATGTTAGGCAGTTGTATTAACCTCTGAGCCACAAGTTCTCCTCCCTTCATCAGTTTGAGCCAGGAGAGACATTAAGTGTTTTTCTATCAAGGCACCTGATCTACCCCAGCATGTGGGGAGGGAGCAATGATATATATATCATTTCTTTCTCTTCTCTTCTTATTTTTATTCTTATTATTCCAAGATCAAGGTTTGGAAAACTCTTGTTATTATTGTCATTCTTATTTTTATTATTCCTACTTGCACTAATTTAGCTTCTGCGATCCACTTTCAGGACATAGATTGATAGTATACAAATATTTTACCATCCTAAAATATTTGGCTGCACAAGATGCCTGTATCAGTTGAAACTTTCTAGAGAAGAAATACTCCACAGACTCCCCCCCCCCCCCCGAATTAGGACAATTCTGTCAGGATTGATGGCCGTTGGTACTCTTTCTGTTATCCTTACTCTGCAATGTTGGGCTCTTGCAGTAGACAAAACTCTGTCTGCCTCTTTCAAGGTTAATTGAGTATTGTTCTTTGAAATATACATGGGAAAACTTTATCGACTAGTCTGCTGTTTGACCTCACCTGTCAAATAAGAGGAGGATGATAATAACAGTGAGAAGGACTCCCGCAAAAAAAGGACTTGACAAGAAGCGAAATATATTGTATTCTGCAGAATGCAAGATATATATTTTTGCCAGTATCATTTACTTGCTCATTCACTGATGTACCATATATCTCATTTCAAAGTGCTTTTCCAAAAGACAACCAGACTGGTTTTTTTTTTTTTTCCTCTTGAAGAAGAAGAAGATTACATTATGCTTCTTATCCAAGAAGCTTCATCAATTCTGGCAGGATGGGGGACGCCGCGCGATGGAGGGATTCGTTCTCACAGGATGCGTGGAGGGGTTGGAAGGATCATATTTCTTTGCAGTCATCTGGTCATTGGTACTCTCTCTGAGAGCTCTTGAAGCTACTTGGGGGTTTATCTGTGCCCTCATGGCCCCCTGAATCAGAGTGCATTACTCCAGATCAGGTTAAACTGAGCCCAATGAAGCTTCCAGATCAGGGGTGGGTTCTAATTTTTGTTACTACCGGTTCTGTGGGCGTGGCTTATTTTGTGGGTGTGGCTTGGAGGTCATGTGACTAGATGGGCGTGGCTAGCTGGTCAGAGTCATTTCTGGAAGGTCCTTACACTTATGACCAGTCCTTGCACTTACGACCCAACTCATTTGTTTGCTTTTAACACTGATCAGCTGTAGGATGGCCCTTTGAAACCCCGCGGCAAGAGTTTAAACAGTTTTTTTTCCCCTCTAGTCATCAGCTGGGACTCAGGAGGCAGCAATAGATTGGGGGTGGGACCAAATAAAAGGTAAGAATAACATGGGGGTTGGGGGGGTGGGAGGGCGGGGGGGGAGAACCGGTTCGGTGATGTCATATCATCACCGCTACCGGCTCGGCCGAACTGGACCGAATCGGGAGGAACCCACCACTGCTCCAGATTATCCGGATTTTCATCTGGTGGTATTGGGAGTTTCACCTAAGCATTTTCAAAGTAGGCGTATTGACTGTTAGTGACCACATAGATTTTCTCCATGATCTGCCCACAACCTCTCTGTGAAGATTCTCAGACATCCAGGTTATAGTTGTCTGAAAGGTGCTTTTTTAAAAGGCATTTAGACTTGAGGAAGTCCATTTCTCTTCTCACCCAAGAAACTTCATAAATTCTGGCCGGATGTTGGAGGCTATGGAGAGATTCGTTCTTACAAGATGGAGGGAGGGATTGGAAGGACCGTATCTCTTGGCAGTCATCTGGTCATTAGCACTCTCCCTGAGAGCTCTTGAGGCCACTTAGAGGTTTATCTGGGCCCTCAGGGTCACCTGAATCAGGGTGCAAATGAGGATGGAATCTTCTAGAATTGCTGAAAGGGTTGGGTTGTAGTCTGGAGATAGACACTGTCTTATCCCTCCCGCTCTATTGAGAGAGGGCTGCTCAGTATTAACATAACATTTTACCCCTCTTTCAAATCTATGGTCCTTCCAACCTCCTCCCCACATCCTGTCAGAACTAATCTCTCAATAGCCCCTACCATCCTGCCAGAACCAATGAAGCTTCTTGGATGAGAAGTGAAAATAATTCTCCTCCTCCTCCTCCTCCTCCTCCTCCTCCTCCTCCTCCTCCCTCCTCCCTCTCCTCCTCCTCCTCCTCCTCCTCCTCCTCCTCCTCCTCCTCCCTCCTCTTCTTCTTCTTCTTCTTCTTCTTCTTCTTCTTCTTCTTCTTCTTCTTCTTCTTCTTCTTCTTCTTCTTCTTCTTCTTCTTCTTCTTCTTCTTCTTCTTCTTCTTCTTGAAAAAGCACTTTGAGGCAACTATGACTAGGATGACTGAGAATCTCCATAGACATTTACTATATATATCTCCCTACTTTTTCTTCCAGGATCAAGGCCTAGCTATACAAACTACTTTAGGGTGCAACAAAGCACCTTGACCACCCTTGATGTATAATGTCACAGTGGTCCATTTAATGCTAACATCCATATCGCAAGATTTGCTACCAAGTCGCCCAAAATATATGTCGGTCTGCCAGGAAATCCATAAACTCCCAGTTTCTATGCTATAAAGATGGGACCGAGCATGGAAATATTGCCAAATGCCAGAATATTAAAGTTAAATAGACATTGATGAAAGACTTCATTAGCAACAAGAAGAAAAAAACAACATTGAACATAAGGTAGAGGGGGAAAAAAAATAAAGAAAATACTGACGTGATAAATATATCAGAATCATGTGTAACAGACTAATTTTATGAGTGTATTACGAAGTGCCTGCTGGTTTCTCACATTAGGCTTAACGTGCAGCTGCAGAGAATGCGGTTACATTGTGCATATGGTTTAATGGGGGGGGCACAGTTCTTTTTCCCACCCTCATTTGCATTTAACTATGGCACAAGCATACCACTGCAAACCCTTTTTTGCATCTGCATCCTGACAGTCCTTTCATCTGATGCAGTGGTGGGTATTCAGCCGCTTCTATCTGGTTCGGGTGAAACCGAAGGAGGCTCTGCCCACCTGCTCGGATGTCATCACGTCCCGTTTTTGATGCTCTGCACATACGCGGAAGGCGCACGCTCACATTTGCGAACCGTTAGCGAAGGTAAGTGAATACCACCCTGGATCTGATCCGCATAATCCTACTTGAGATGACCTTAAACAATGGTTGGAAACTAATCAAAGAGAGAAGCAACCTGGAATTAAGGAGAAACTGGAATCCGGAACAGAGCAACTGGCCAGTGTGCATGAGCGCGCCAGCCAGCTGCTCTTCCAGGTTTCGGTGTGCATGCACGCTGGACAGCTAGTTGGGTGTGCATACGCACCAGCCAGCTGGTCTCTTTTGGGTTCCACCATGCGCCCTCCAGTTTCTGCACTTTAGCATGCGCGCCTGGAACTTGGAAGAGCAGCTGGCAATCGCGCACGTGCCCACAGAGAGGGCTCTGAGTGCCACCTCTGGCACGTGTGCCATAGGTTCGCCAGCACGGCTCTAGACAGTCACAAATTTATATTGCTGCCTAAGTCACATACAATGACTCAAGACAGCATTCAACATTAAAAATCCACAGTTAAACATTCACAATTGAAAGCCCACTCCTCCCGCCTGGACTATTCCCGCCTGGACTATGTCACCTCCCGCCTGGACTATTGCAACGCTCTCTACATGGGGCTCCCCTTGAGGAGTACCTGGAGGCTCCAACTGGCGCAGAGTGCAGCCACGCGGGTGGTAATGGGAGCGACATGGCGTTCCCATGTAACACCTCTCCTGCGCGAGCTGCACTGGCTCCCGGTGGTCTTCCGGGTGCAGTTCAAGGTTTTGGTTATCACCTTTAAAGCGCTCCATGGCTCAGGACCTGGATACTTGCGGAACCGCCTACTACCACCAATAGCCTCCCACTGGCCGGTACACTCCCATAGAGAGGGGCTCCTCCAGGTGCCATCGGCCAAACAATGCCGACTGGGGGAGAGCCCCCAGGGGGAGAGCCTTCTCTGTGGGGGCACCTGCTATCTGGAACGAGCTTCCCCCAGAGATACGGAGGATCCCGGATCTGCGCACCTTCCGCCGCGCTTTAAAGATCTTATTATTTCACCAGGCGGGCCTGGCCTAATTTTCTCCCTCTTTTATAGAAGATTTTTAATTTTAAAATATCTTTTAGTATTTTATATATTCAATTTTAAAATTGGTTTTAAATAGTTTGGGGTTTTAAATTTGTCGGGGCCAAAATTATTTAATTTGATTTTATTCTACTTTTAAATTTTGTATGTATGTGTTTTATTGTTTGGCTGTGCACTGCCCTGAGTCCTTTGGGAGTAGGGCGGTATAGAAATCAAATAAAAGATAAAGAAAAAGATAAAGAAGACTCCATCCCATGGTGGTGACCATAGAATCAAACAAGCTACCCAATCAGCTCCAAAAGGGGTCCCTGAGACAAAACCATCTCTTCAAAGCCTTGCAGAAAATCAACAAGGTAAGGGCCAGTTTTATCTCTGGGGATAGGATATTCCAAAGGGAGGGAGCCACCACAGAGAAGGCCCTTTTCCTAGGTCCCACCAGGCGTACTTCCTTGATAAATGGGACCTACAACATGCCTTGCCTTCTTGCTCTGGTGGGTTGGGGAGAGGGGGAGAGGCAGTCTGTCAACCTGACCCCAAGCCATATAGGTCTTTAAAGGTGACAACCAACACCTTGAATTGCCTCCAGAAGCAAATTAGCAACCATTGCAGCTCCAACAAAAGAAATGGCACTTGTGTAAATTTAAACTTGCACAAATCTACATGAGTGGCTATATTTTGAGCCAACTGATGCTTCTGGGTGCTCTTCAAGGATACCCCCACGTAGGTATGAGCCAGCAGTGTATTGCAGCTGCCAAAAAAGCCAATGCAGTCCTAGGGTCCATCAACAGAGGGATAGCAAACAAGAAGTATCAAGTGATATTATTGTTTGATAATGCACTGGTGAGGCCAGATTTGGAACACTGCGTCCAGTTCTAGTTACCACAATGCAAATAAATAAATAAATAAATAAGATTCTGAGACACTTGAAAGTGTGCAGAGAAGGGCAACAAAGATGATAAAGAATCTGAAGACGAAACCATATGAAGAACTGTTAAGGGAACTAGATATCTCTAACCTTACGAAGAAAAGGATTGGGATGACATGATCGCTTGTCATCGCCAGTACTTGAGGGATTGTCTCAGAGAAGATGGGATTGACTTATTCTCCAGAGGACAGGACAAGAAGCAATGCATGAAAGCTCGGGATCTAATCTGGAACTACAAAGAAATTTCCTGACAGTGAGAACAATGGAACATCCTGTCTCCAAGAGTTGCGGGTACGCCATCCCTGGAAGTTTTCAAAAAAAGCTTATTTATCCATTTATCCAGGATGGTATAAGGACTCCTGCCTTGGTTAAGCAGTTGGACTAGAAGCAGCAGTGGGTTTCACATTCTGTTACTACCGTTTTGCCATGTGTGTGTGTGCCCGGTTTGTGGGTACGTGCACCCAGTTTGCGCATGCACACACCCAGTTTGCATGTGCGCCTGCCTTCCACACATGCATCCGGCCTTCCATGCATGCACTTTGCTCATGCGTGTACCTTCCTCGCATGCACTTGGCCTCAAAAATGTGCCTAGTGTTGTGGCTCCGTTACCTGAGCCTGTGTCATCGGCAGGAGAGGACTCTGAGAGTGAAGAAGAGGAGTTGGCAAGGCCTCCCTCTCCAGGACCCTCCTCTCTGGCAATGCCTTTGGTGTCCGCCAAAGGGCAAGAGATAGGGCCGGGGCCAAGCACGTCCATGCAGCCACAGATGGACAGTGATGAGGGTAATGAGTCTTGGCTGGATCCACGCCAGCATCCCAGAGATAAGCGTGCACAACAGAAGAAAGGGTGTGCCCTAGATTAGGCTGAGTCACTGGACTACACCCCACAGGATATAAAAGGGAGCATGGTGGCCAGTCAAACCTTGTGACGAACAGAGCTGAAAGCTTCCATGCCATTCTGTATTGCCAGACTTTTGCTATAAGACTTTGCAGGATTATCTCTGGACTTGATTAACTCCGTAATTATTGAGCTGTTTCTTTTGATGTATCAGAAGTGGGGAGAAGTTATCTCTCCTCTTCGTAAATAATAAACTCTTGGCAGGCAGCCACTAGGTTGTTGCCAAGTTCCGTTATCATAAGGAAAAGGATTTTGCCAGCTGGTTTGGTCTTTAACTCTTGAACGTCTGTTGGTGTGTGTGCGTGTGGTTGGGGACAGAACACCTAAGTAGGTTGGCATAGAGCCGGGACAGCGGGGCAGTTGGGCCCCATGATTTCCACTACCAGTTCGGGTGAACCTGTCTGAACCGACTAAGTATCACCTCTGACTAGAAGGCCTCCAAGGTCCCTTCAAGCCTTATGATTCTATGACTCCCTTATCTCAACAGTTTTTGTTATGCATGCAACCACCCAAGGGAACGTGATTAGCTTGGCACCTATCTATTGGTCAATTCAGACCAGATGTGAGCAGATCTGGGGTGAGTCTAAATAACAGCTTCAACTGCAGTGGCAATGATCTGGATAGTGAAGCTGGAAGGAGAAAGGTCTCCCTGCTGTTTAAAAGCACAATCCAACACAACTCTTTCTGGAGATGTCAGCTATTGCTCAGACTGCTTTTGGACATCCATAGTTCAACAGAACTACAAGTCATGCAGGCTTGGAACTGACTTCAACTGGTATGATAGCTCAATTTAGTGAGCCTTGCGTACTAAAATACGTAGTTCCCAACAAGAATCATAGGAGTGCAAATAAAAAGATTTGAATTACATAATTTATGGAATTTGATGAGCTCAGGGAGGAGACTGTATTCTCAGAGTGGGCTGCTCTTATCTGCACTCATGACCAAATCTAAGTAAAGGGAAAGGTTCCCCCCGCACATATGTGCTAGTCGTTCCCCACTAGCTATGGGGTGGTGCTCCTCTCCATTTCAAAGCCGAAGAGCTAGCGCTGTCCGAAGACGTCTCCATGGTCATGTGGCCGGCATGACTCAATGGCAAACGCACACAGAACACTGTTACCTTCCCACCAAAGGTGGTCCCTATTTTTCTACTTGCATTTTTTACCTGCTTTTGAACTGCTAGGTCGGCAGAAGCTGGGACAAGTAACGGGAGCTCACCCCGTTATGCGGCACTAGGATTCGAACCGCTGAACTGCCGACCTTCTGATCGACAAGCTCAGCATCTTAGCCACTAAGCCACAGCATCCCTTTGACCAAATCCAGTGGGACAGAAAAGTTGGCAACAAATGGAACAGGAAGGTTAGGAAAGGAGTGGAGAGAAGGAGCACAGGGCTGAGAAGGATCCAATCTGGGCTGGTTGCTGGGACCAGAGGTTTTGTCTTCCAAGCTTTCGGACTTGTGCTGGAGCCCATCTTCAGGGAGCTTTTCTCTATCATTAGCCCGGCTGCTGTGGCCTAGAGGTGGATCTCTTGCCTCACAATCAGGAGATTGTGAGTTTGATCCTAGGTAGAGGCAGATGTAGGGTCTCCTGCTTGGGCAGGGGGTTGGACTAGATGACCTGCATGGTCCCTTCCAACTCTGTTAATCTGTTAACCTATTAAATTGTATGTGCTGTTCTATGTGTGGTATTTATGCAGTGTCTGTTGTATGCGGCCTTTTTGCCTTCATTCATAAAGGACACAAAGTCTAAGAGAATCGTCAGCTTCAGGGACACATTTTCCTTTCAAACGCCTGAAAGTCCTCTTCTTCTTCCAACGAATTTTATGAATCGCACCAGCACACCTGCAATCTCAGCATTCTTATTTTTCCTCTCTCTTTTTCTTTTTCCTTTCCTTTTCTTTCTTTTTTTTTTTAAAGTGAATATGAGTTTCCCATCAAACTCAGCCTGGAGGTTCTTCAGCCGTTGGAATGCCAATAATTTCCTTGGTGGGTTTTGATCTTCAGCTATTTCACTCCCTAATTTTGACAAGCATCATCCTTGACTGAGCAAACCTCAGCTTTGCTTGACCCCCCGAACACTGAGCAGGCTTCTATGTGGTTTTTATTTCCCCTCCTTGTTTAAAGTGTGCTGCGGGTTTTTTCCTAACCCCCACCCCCACCCCCACTCCTTCTTTCCTGCAGCTTTTAAAGTAGATAATAAGTTTCCCAAATTCACCAGCTTCGCTCTGAAAGAAGTTTGTCACGGTGGTTGGTAGCTAATGAAGATCCCTTTAGTTTATCTTCATCAATTGTCAAATATTTGAGTCCATGAAATGGTGTGATGAGGTACAAAGACAGATATTTGAAGGGATTTTAACTCATTTGAGCAATTACATGCTTAACTGCCCTGTAATAATCTGTCAGCCTGAGCTATGTTGGTTTTTTTTTTTTTTTCCACAACTGCAGAAGTGGGGCGTATTAGAATGGCTGGATTTGGAGCATAAAAGCCGAGTCTGAATGGAAGAAAGGCTCCAGAGAAATTAATTGCCAGTAACAAACAGCAGGACTGCTTACAAGTTACATATCACAGTTACCTACCGGCAGCAACAGAAAGCCATTGCTAAATAGAGTGCCTCATTGCTGGACAAGAGGCACAGCTAGGAACACCGTGAAAAATGCAACTGGTGTCAGCTAATTAAATGTAGGAGAAGAAGCCCACCGAACTATATGTATTTCAGCATCGTTTGCTAACTTGGCTCAGTTTTGTCATTTCTGAAACACATAGGGATAGATATTGGGTTTGGTCTCCCCAGTATAAGGTTGCAAGTGTTGTGGTGGTCGCTGCTTGTTAAGGATATTGGTGTTGTGTTACCAACCAGCAGAGTAAATGCACAAGGAAACGTTGCTGAGAGCGATGAATAAAAGTTATGCAAACTGGTTTATCAAAAGCTTACTTTATAGTAGAAAAACAGTCTCATAGTCTTTAAACAAATTCCAAGTCTTTGCCAGTAAATCAGTCCAGTAGTTACAGAATCTTCTTACCAAACAAACAGTAGTTGATTAGAATAACAAACTCACTCTGGTTCACAAACCACGATGGTTGCAGATCCATCAAACGATGATTAGCAGATAACAACTCCTCTCAATGGCAGCATATCATAGCAGCTTCATCATCTCATCATCTTCATACACAATGGCAGCATAGCATAGCAGCAACTGAACATGTTACAGTACCTTGCTTAAATACTCTCATAACCAGTCATTATCTAATTACAGCATGACTCAGCATTAAAGTCACATAATACATTTACAGATTAAAGTTACAGTACACTTATATTGCCTGGAAAACATAGTTAGGCTCAAACCATATCCTAACACTGCTGATTAATCCCTTGATAGCAATTAATTGAAACAATAAATTTAAATAGAATAGAATAACAGAGTTGGAAGGGATCTTGGAGGTCTTCCAGTCCAACCCCCTGCTTAGGCAGGAAACCCTACACCACTTCAGACAAATGGTTATCCAACATCTTCTTAAAAACTTCCAGTGTTGGAGCATTTGGAACTTCTGGAGGCAAGTTGTTCCACTGATTAATTGTTCTAACTGTCAGGAAATTTCTCCTTAGTTCTAAGTTGCTTCTCTCCTTGATTATTTTTGTTTCTTTCTGAAACTTTAATCTGCAAGCCTTTTAATGACTTTGTGGAAGGTAAATCAGCAACGTTAATCAGTGGAAGTATTTACGTAAGGAATCGGGGCTATTTAAAAAAGAATTTTGCACTAGGCGCATACAACCCATTTCCTTGTCCAATTGCTGAAAATCAAAGTCTATCGTACTTGTCACTAGATCAAGTCATGCCAACCTGTTGTCCTGTGATGGATTGTCCAACTCAACTATCCAACCTAGAAAAATTCAATCTAGAACGAAGGAGAAATTTCCTGACAGTGAGAACAATTAATCAACGGAATAACTTGGGAATCATAGAATAACAGAGTTGCAAGGGACCTTAGAGGTCATCTAGTCCAACCACCTACTTGAGCAGGAGAGACTATACCATTTCAGACAAATGGTTGTCCAGTCTCTTCTTGAAAGCCTCCGGTGATGGGGCACCACAACTTCTGAAGGCAAGTCATTCCATTGGTTGACTGTTCTCACCATTAGGAAATTTCTCCTTAATTTTTCTAAGTTGCTTCTCTCCTTGTGGGTGCTCTATCAATGGAGATTTTCAAGGAAAGATTGGACATCCATTTGACCAGGGTGGTATTAGGACTCCTGCCTTGGGCAAGGAGTTGGACTAGAAGACCTCCAAGGTCCCTTCCAGCCCATGAACCCTTCTACGGTTTATGTTGGAAAGGCTAGTGAATGCTAAACTCCATGGTTTAGGAGGATTCAAACTATTGTCAAGCAAAATATCGATAAAGGCGAATATTTGTAGCTTGGGGTTGGAATGAGTGGTCCTTGATACGCTTTGAACTTGGCTGTTTTCTTGCAGATGTTTCATTACTCAAGCTAGCTAATAACTCTGATGATGTTACCTAGTTTGGATAATGAAAACGCTGCAAGAAAACAACCAAGCTCAGAGAGCACCAAGGACCCCTCAAGCAAAATATCTTCTCCAGCACTTTTATTACCTTGCCTGTTCCCATGCAATCTCTCTTTTGAAGAAGAGGAGAATTTTGTGAAATTCTCTTGGTTTAGGTAGGGTGATATTCTTTTTTTTTTAATTTTTATTGAAAATTATTAAAAATTACAGAAAAAAGATATAGCAATATGGATAGAATTGCAGAGAGTAATATAATATATATACAGTAGAATTTTAAAGCATCAATTTTCACCTAGAAATAGTACAAACCTCCATTAAACCAAATCATTAAAAAAGAAAAGATTATCCAGAAGAAAGAATTCTCAACTGCCATGCAATATTCTTATAAATATTTACCCACAGTCACAAGATTATTATTTTGCGTTCTTTTTAAGATTAAAAATTTAAGATCTTAAATTTTAGATTTAAATTTAAGATCTTTAATCTTTTTAAGATTAAAATTTGGGGGAAAACCCTAAAACCTACAACGTCGGTTTCCTATAAGGAAAGTACATATAAAATGTTGTATAGATGGCACCTCCCTCCAGCTAGATTATCGAAGATGTTCCCGGCAACCTCCCCGGTTTGTTGGAAATGCAACGCCGCTATGGGAACTTATTTTCATATCTGGTGGACCTGTCCCCGAGCAAGAGAATATTGGGCCAGAATTCAAAAATGGATTTTAGAAATCATAGGATGTAGGATAAAATTGAACCCGGAAACGTTTTTACTAGGCATGAAACCAAAGAACTTAAACAAATCTAATTGGTATCTCGCTCTCCACATCATCATTGCAGCCAGGATCTCGTTTGCGCAAGAATGGAAATCCAAAAATACCCCGTCGGAGGCTACGTTAACCGCAAATATCATGGATTGTGCAGAGGCAGACAACCTTACTGGACTTTTGCGAGACAGACAAGAATCGGGGCTATATATGAGTTGGGATCGGTGGTATGCTTGGCTGCAAAAAAGATAGGGTGATATTCTTGAAATGTATTGACAAAATAGCCAAAAGTGCATGGGGACATCTAGCTTTCATGTTTCTATTTAATCTAAGAAAAAAAAATATCTAGATTGACCCATTTTGGGCATCAGAAACCCCCAAGACCACAGGATCAGTAATGGGTTTCAAAACCCGGCGCTACCAGTTCGGTATCGGTAGCACGCAGGCATGCACACTTGCTTTGCGAGTGCACGGCACTTCTCCACATGCACAGATCATTTTTGATGATATCTGGGCGGGTAGGCAGAGCCTCCTGCCACCGACACTACAGGTTTGCCTGAACTGGGGCGAACCGGGAGCAACCCACCACTGCACAGGATGGCTGCAGAAATATATATTGAAAAAGTCTCTGTGGGCCAGATCTACTGGTAGAGGACTCCGAGGCAAAATGGGTCTCTTTAATGTCGTTCATTGATTTAGAAATTAGAAGTACCTCATTCATAGGTAAAGGTAAAGATTCCCCTCGCACATATGTGCTAGTCATTCCCGACTCTAGGGGGCAGTGCTCATCTCCGTTTCAAAGCCGAAGAGCCAGCGCTGCCTGAAGAAGTCTCCGTGGTCATGTGGCCGGCATGACTAAACACCAAAGGCACACGGAACAGTGTTCCCTTCCCACCAAAGGTGATCCCTATTTTTCTACTTGCATTTTTTTTAATATGCTTTCAAATTGCTAGGTTGGCAGAAGCTGGGACAAGTAATGGGAGCTCACTCCATTACGTGGCACTAGGGATTCGAACCACTGAATTGCCGACCTTTCGATCGACAAGCTCAGTGTCTTAGCCACTGAGCCACCGCGTCCCTACCTCGTTCACAAGGTGGGATTTATAAGTAGGAGACACCAATAAGAAATGACATACTTCTCTTTAAAGGTTTAATTCAAGGTTGTTGGGTTTTTTTTTCTTTTAGATATCTTAAACATTAATTAAAAGTCAGCTGAAATGGCGGGGGGGAGTTTTTACCTGGCATTTAAATGAGAGTAATGAAGTCTGACATTTCCAAAGGAGGCACTTCGCAAAACAGAATCTTTTAGTGATTTTTTTAAAAAAACAGAAATTTGCTCCAGGACCTCCCCTCAATTAAATCTGAAACTGAAACCATTCCTAGTGTAGTAGAAAATCAGCACAGGGATTAAAGCTTTGAATGGTGAAGAATGGAAGACTGATCCCTTAATCTTAGCCTCTCCCCGAGTGGCTTTGCTCCTGTCCTTCATGTGCCTCTGATGGCGCAGGCCTTTCTCCTTTCTGAAATAGACCAAGAGAAAAAGAAGGAAACATTGCAGCTGACATCATCTAGGAATCTTGTCTTCACTAAGCATCAGGTGTGTGTGAGATCAACAAAGTAACAGAGTTGGAAGGGACCTTATAGGTCATCTAGTCCAACCCCCTGCCTAAGCAGGAGACCCTACACCATTTCTGACAAATGGCAGTCCAATCTTTTCTTGAAAGTCTCAAGTGTTGAAGCTCCCACAACTTCCAAAGGCAACTTCTGTTCCATTGGTTGATTGAGCTCACTATCAGAAAGTTCCTCCATATTTCCAGATTGAATCTTTCCTTGTTCAGTTTCCATCCATTATTCCTTGTCTGGCCTTCAGGTGCCTTGGAAAATAGCTTGACCCCCTTCCTCTCTGTGGCAGCCCCTCAAATATTGGAACACTGCTATCATGTCTCCCCTGGTCCTTCTCTTCACAAGATTAGCCGTGCCCAGTTCCCACAACCATTTATCGTACGTTTTAGCTTCCAGTCCCTTCATCGTCCTGGTTGCTCTTCTCTGCACTCTTTCTAGAGTCTCAACATCTTTTTTTAGAGCGTGGTGACCAAAACTGGATGCAGTACTCTAGGTGTGGCCTTACTAGGGCTTTATAGAGTGGTATTAGTACCTCCCTTGATCTTGATTGTATCCCTCTGTTAATGCAATTTAGGATTGCATTGGCTTTTTTGGCTGCTGCTGCACACTGCTGGCTCATATTTAGTTGGTTGTCCACTAAGACTTCAAGATCCCTCTCACAGTCACTGCTATTAAGCCTGGTTTCCCCCAGTTTATATGTGTACTTTTGGTTTCTCTTACCTAAGTATAGGACTTTACTTTTCTCTACACTGAACTTCATTTTATTAGATAGGGCCCAGAGTTCAGGTCTGTCAAGATCCATCTGGATCTTGAGCCTATCTTCTAGGGCCGTGATGGTGAACCTATGGCACACGTAGTCATATCAGTGGGCACGCCAGCTCAGCTGTAGCGTGCATGCGGGCGTCGGCCAGCTGATTTTCGGGCCTTCTGGCCCCACCAGGAGTAGGGAAACAGGCTATTTCCTGCCTCCGTAGGGCGTGGGGGGGGAGGCCCGTTTTTCTTTCTTACCTGGTTCCAGATCCTCTCTATGCATCTGCGGAGGGCGAAAACAGCCTTTCCCAGTCCCTTGGAGGCCCTCCGGAGGCCTGAAAGGGCCCATTTCCCAGCTCCCGGTGGGACAGGAAGTGACGTTTTTTGCTGTCCCAAGCCTCCAGAGACTCCAAGAGAGACTCTGGAGGCTGGGGACAGTAAAAAACGTCACTTCCTGTCCCACCGGGAGTTGAGAAATGGGCCCTTTCAGGCCTCTGAGGGAGTGGGAAAGGCTCTTTTCAACCTTCCCAGATGCATAGAGGGGATCTGGAGCCAGGTAAGAAAGAAAAACGGGCCTATTTGGCCATCATGTGCCAGGAGGGGGGGTTGCACACACATGCGCAGGACAGGGCACATAGAATTATGGGTGTGGACACCTGCACGTGCAAACCTCCCCCGCCCCCCCTTCTCCTGGCACGCGATGGCAAAAAGGTTAGGCATCACTGTTCTAGAGTGTTGGCTATTCCTGCCAGCTTAGGTGTGTAGATGTAGGTGGGTATACAAGGTCAGATGGTGACTTAGGTGAAGCTGAGAGTTGGTTAGGAATTCAGTTCAGACAACAGAACCATCCAACTGTCTATGGAGATTCTCAGTCGTCCAGGTCCTGGTTGTCCCAAAGGTGCTTTTCCAAGAAGCAACTTGACTTCCTTGTGATTTTTTGAAGACGTTTCGCTTCTCATCCAAGAAGCTTCTTCAGCTCTCAACTCTCTTCTTCTCACTGAAGAAGCTTCTTGGATGAGAAGCGAAACATCTTCAAAGAATCACAAGGAAGTCCAGTTGCCTCTTGGAAAAGCACCTTTGGGACAACCACCTAAGTGGCCCACCTTTGTCCCAAAATTGCTTTTTGCAGAAGGGAACTGGACCTTCTTGGTTTTGTTTTCCCTTAAAAATGTTTTGCTTCATCGGTTCACATGAACTGAAGAAGCGTCTTGGATGAGAAGCGAAACATTTTCAAGGAAAAAATAATCCAAAAAAAAACCTCCAGTTGCCTTTTTGGAAAGAGCACTTTTGGGGCAACCATGACCTGGATGATTGAGAATCTCCATAGCAGGGGTGGGCTGCTGGGGGTTCATAGGGAGTTCGGAAGAACCTCTAGCTAAGAATCTGTGCAGTTCGGAGAACCTCCAAATCCCACTCCTGGCTGGCTCCACCCACCCCACCCTGCCCCTCCCAGGAGTCCCCACGTGGCCCATTTTGGATGCAGGTAAATGCAGGGTGTGTGCAGAGGCTCGGGGACATCAAAAAATAGGCCTACTTGAAATTCAGGAAGGCCAGAAATAGGCCCATTTCCAGCCTCCAAAGGGCCTCCGGAGCTTGGGGAGATTGTTTTCGCCCTACCGGAGGCTCGAGAAAAGCCTCTGGAGCCTGGGGAGTGCAAACCACCCCCTCACTGTGGTGCAGGAGGCGATCTAGGCCATGTCCACCATGGCCATGCCCACCCAGCAACTGGGCAGAGAACCCCTTGCTTAAAATGTTGAAGCCCACCCCTGTTCCATAGACATTGTGCCCCACCTTTGACAGATTTAACGGGCACTTATTTTGAAAAAAAAGAAGACAACTACAGACAGTCCTTGACTTGCAACTACAATTGGGACCAGAATGTTAATTGCTAAGCAAGGCAATTATGAAGTGAGTCATACCCGATTTTAAAATCTTGTTTTGCCACGGGTGTTAAGTCAACCGCTGCATTAGGTGAACCATTTGATCGTTCAATGAACCATTGGCTTTGTTTCAAGACTGGCTCACACTTTCATCTACATTTTGCTTTGCTCGCAGCTTAACCGTAAAAGGGAGGGTGTAGCATGGAATGCAAGGGGTGGAGGGAATGGCATGCAAACATCCATCGCTTCCCGTGAGACATTGCTCCCACCTCAAGGACACCCCGAGCAGATGTCCCAGCGTGGCTGGATGTTTCTCACAACAACATGAACAGAAGTGATTGGCGCAGAGGTGAGTTTCAGCAGGTTCTGACCAGTTCTGGAGAACCGGTAGCAGAAATTTTGCGTAGTTTGGAGAACCGGTAGTAAAAATGCTGATTGGCCCCACCCCCATCTATTCTCTGCCTCCCAAGTCCCAGCTGATCAGGAGGAAATGTGGATTTTCCAGTAATCTTCCCCTGGAGTGGGGAGGGAATGGAGATTTTACAGTATCCTTTCCCTGGAGTGGGGTGGGAATGGAGATTTTGCAGTATCCTTCCCCTGGAGTGGGATGAAATGGAGATTTTGCAGTATCCTATCCCTGGAGTGGGAGGAAATGGGGGATTTTCCAGTATCCTTCCCCTGGAGTGGGAGGAAATGGGGATTTTGCAGTATCCTTCCCCCTGGAGTTGGGTGGGAATGGAGATTTTCCAGTATCCTTCCCCTGGAGTTGGGTGGGAATGGAGATTTTCCAGTATCCTTCCCCTGGAGTGGGGTGGGAATGGAGATTTTGCAGTATCCTTCCCCTGGAGTTGGGTGGGAATGGAGATTTTGCAGTATCCTTCCCCTGGAGTTGGGTGGGAATGGAGATTTTGCAGTATCCTTCCCCTGGAGTTGGGTGGGAATGGAGATTTTGCAGTATCCTTCCCCTGGAGTTGGGTGGGAATGGAGATTTTCCAGTATCCTTCCCCTGGAGTGGGGTGGGAATGGAGATTTTGCAGTATCCTTCCCCTGGAGTGAGGTGGAAATGGAGATTTTGCAGTATCCTTCCCCTGGAGTTGGGTGGGAATGGAGATTTTGCAGTATCCTTCCCCTGGAGTGGGGTGGGAATGGAGATTTTCCAGTATTCTTACCCTGCCACGCCCACCAAGCCACTCCCACAGGACCCTTTAGTAAAAAAATTTGAAACCCACCACTGGATTGGTGGTCGTAATGGACTGTGGGTGGCCTGTAGGGAAAGCGGGAATTAACTATGCTTGCTTTTGCGCAGGAAACCCAGAGCTGGTTTCACTTCTTCTGTGCCAATGTGGTTTATTCAGTAAAGTTTTATGCTCTTGGTAAACTGATGTTCCAGGAGTTTCCTTTTCTGGATTCTCCAACTGGACAGTTGACATTTTGCTTCTCAGAAGTCGATTGGGAGGGTCACAATTATTATTATTATTTTTTAATTTGATTTATATGCCGCCCTTCTCCAGAGACTCAGGGCAGCTTACAGTGCGTTAAGCAATAGCCTTCATCCTTTTGTATATTATACAAAGTCAGCTTATTGCCCCCACAAACTGGGTCCTCAATTTACCTACCTTAGAAAGGATGGAAGGCTGAGTCAACCTTGAGCCTCGTGAGATTTCAACTTACAGTAATTGCAGGCAGCAGATGTAAGTGGATGTTTGTTTGTTTTTTATTGAAAAAGTTTTACAAATACAATTTTTCCCCCTTCCCCCCCCCTTTCCCTCCCTAACCCTCCCTTACGCTACCCTCCCCCCATGGCTTCTCCAGAATGAAATCCAATTATACATTTCTTCCTGACATTCTAGTATACTATCCCCTGTAAACTATACATTTCTAGACAACATTCATCTAAAAATTATCTAGTACTTCTTAGTTTAGTATTTATTCTACACATAATCTATCCCTATCCTCCACCCCCTTACATAAATCTCTTGTGTCCGGTCTTTTATATATGCTGATAACTTCACCATTTCTACAAGACTAGCCAGCTTCAGAGTCCATTCTTCAATAACATCCCTTTTCCAGTATAACCTAATCTGTCACCATATATCCTATCAGTTTTGTTTCACCCACTTTCCCGCAGGTCCGCCATATATAATTATTTATGTTAATTATATGTTAACATATAATGTTAATTAGTCTGCTGAGCCACCAGAACTCCAAAGGGCAATCACATGACCTTGGGACAACGCAACTGTCACAAGTACATGCCAGTTGCCAAGCATCTGAATTCTGATCATGTGAGCATGGGGATGACAGTCGTAGGTGGAAGGGCTGGTTGTAAGTCACTGTTTTTCAATGCTGTTGTAAATTTGCATGGTCACTAAATGAATAGTTGTAAGTCGAGGACTGCCTGTAATGCTGAAATTTCAGAGACATCAGAAAGACCCCTAGTACATGCAATACCAGATAAGCTCTAAGGTGCCTTTCTTGGCCTACAGGCGTGGTGGGGCAGTGAGTAAAATCTAAAATCTAAGAGCCTTGGTAGCACAGTGGTCTAAGGCACCCTGTTATTAAGCTGGTTATTAAGACCAGCTGCCTGTAATTACTGCAGGTTCGAATCTCCCCAGGCTCAAGGTTGACTCAGCCTTCCATCCTTTCTAAGGTAGGTTAAATGAGGACCCAGATTGTGGGGGCAATAAGCTGAGTTTGTATAAATATACAAAAGAATGAAGGCTACTGCTTAGCGCATTGTAAGCCTCCCTGAGTCTCCAGAGAAGGGCGGCATATAAATCAAATTAATAAATAATAATAATAATAATAATAATAATAATAATAATAATAATAATAATAATAATAATAATAATAATATGCAGCCCCAGAAACATCCCAAGGAAGTCCCAAATGAAACTACTGAGACAGTTGCCAATGTGCAACTTTCTATACTGAAAGTCTCGCTAAGAACACACAACGTCGGATGTAGAGCCCTCTGATTGCAAACCGAACCCTTATATGGCAGGTGTTAATATTAGAGTTGCTTGCAAAAAGCTGGACCCCCTTCAGAAAATTAGGCCTTCAAACATGACACTACAATCTCAATATCATTTTGCCATGCCTCCAGGGATAGCATGCTCTGTTGTTTTGAGGTCACCTCTGTGATGTTATTATTATTATTATTATTATTATTATTATTATTATTATTATTAT
This sequence comes from Arizona elegans, assembly GCA_022577455.1. NCBI lineage: Eukaryota > Metazoa > Chordata > Lepidosauria > Squamata > Colubridae > Arizona > Arizona elegans. Next base: position 1,597,923 of record JAKOOJ010000067.1, on the reverse strand, counting down.
TATTATTATTATTATTATTATTTTCTTTTATTCTCCCTCTGCAAACCCATGATATGACTAGGGAACATTTTCATTAGCAGAGCTGGTGTGAAATACATAAAGACTAGGCAATGAAGCAGAACAACAGAATAACAGAGTCGGAAGGGACCTTGGAGGTCTTCTAGTCCAACCCCCTGCTTAAGAAGTAGACCCTATGACATTCTAGACAAATGACTGTCCAACCTCTTCTTAAAAATTTCGAGTGATAATGCACCAACAACTTCTGGAGGCAAGCTTGTCCACTGATTAATTGTTTTAATTGTCAGGAAATTTTTCCTAAGTTCCAGTTTGGATCTCTCTTTGATTAGTTTCCATCCATTGCTTCTTGTCCTGCCTTCAGGTGCTTTGGAGAATAGCTTGACTCCCTTTTCTTTGTAGCAGCCCCTCAAATATTGGAAGACTGCTACCATGTCACCCCTAGTCCTTCTCTTCACTAGACTAGCCATGCCCAGTTCCTGCAACCCTTCTTCATATGTCTGAGCCTCCAGTCTCCTAATCATCTTTGTTGCTCTTCTCTGCACTCTTTCTAGAGTCTCCACATCTTTTTTACATCGTGGCAACTAAACAGAATTACTATAAGATAATGTAAAGTAATGAAATAAGAGCTTTATTGCTATGTTATCATGGGCTAGTTTCCTACATATTTCGAGTGCTGGTTCCTTTACTGTGATTATTCAATCCTACAAGAGACAAGCTATCTATCCCATTAATGTCTTCACTGTCAGTTCTAAACCTAGTTCTTAGCAGTTTGGCCTTCTTTATAGTCAATCATTACTTTTTTTCTTTTCACTAGACCAACCATACCCAATTCCTGCAACCGTTCTTCATGTGTTTTAGCCTCTGGTCCCCTAATCTGTTGTTCTTCTCTGCACTCTTTCTATAGTCTTAACATCTTTTTTATATTGTGGTGATCACGATATAGTCAAAAGATGGGTTTTTAAAGTGGTCCATCTAAAGCTGCAGCTGGCTTTCTTTTTGTTATGAATAAGCAAAGGGTATTCGTTGAATGCCAACTTTGTAAATCATATTAACAAGACAGGGAAAACCGATGCTCCGGTGTTTGAGCCATCTGATACTCTGTCTTGGGTGGCATTTCTCTACCTTCAGACAACACAATGGGCTTTTTTCACAGCTTCGTCTTAACAAAGGAGATGAAATTTAAACAAAAATAAGGAAGGGAAGCAGGCAAATCTGTTATGGTCTGCAGATGAGATGGAATTCCATGTCCGTCTGTACAGTAGTAGGAACACAGTTAAAACTATTCTTAATCTGTCTCCACACAAGAATAGAATAACAGAGTTGGAAGGGACCTTGGAGGTCTTCTAGTCCAACCCCCTGATTAGGCAGGAAAGCCTACACCAGACAAATGGTTATCCAACATCTTCTTAAAATCTTCCAGTGTTGGAGCATTCACAACTTCTGGAGGCAAGTTGTTTCACTGATTAATTGTTCTAACTATCAGGAAATTTCTCCTTAGTTCTAAGTTGCTTCTCTCCTTGATGAGCTTCCACCCATTGCTTCTTGTCCTGCCTTCAAGTGCTTTGTAGGATAGCTTGACTCCCTCTTCTTTGTGGCAGCCTCTGAGATATTGGAACACTGCTACCATGTCTCCCCTAGTCCTTCTTTTCATTAAACTAGACATACCCAATTCCAGCAATCCTTCTTTATATGTTTTATTCTCCAGTCCCCTAATCATCTTTGTTGCTCTTCTCTGCACTCTTTCTAGAGTCTCAACATCTTTTTTACATAGTGGCGACCAAAACTGAATGCAGTACTCCAAGTGTGGCCTTACCAAGGCCTTATAAATTGGTATTAACACTTCATGTGATCTCAATTCTATCCCTCTGTTTATGCAGCCTAGAACTGATCATTTAGGATTGTTTTATTGCTTTTTTCCATAAGTTTTGTTGGCTGTTTTAAAAAGCATATCCCTGCTATTTTGTCCACTGTTATAAGAGCTATTAATATGATGGCATGGGAATTTGATAAATAAATCCTAGACTTTGGGCCACCCATCCTACCAATGCACTTATCTGCTAGCTCTTTGGCCTTTTTCAATAGCTTCCCTTCAAGGGAAGTCCTGACCTTAAGACAGGGTTGGGATACGTTGTCTTTCATTCTGTCCCATCAATTTCTCAGTTGCAACCTGGGGGGAGAATTTTGAAGGCCCACATATGCATATTAGAAAGGCCGTTGAAAGCTTCAAAGCTCGGCTTTCACTTGGAACAAAAGTGCCTTTCAAAGATGCTTTGCGAAGAACCTGGTTCTCCTTGAATGGGTGACCTAATGCTGTTATGTGGTTGTGCATTCCTCTTCTTGATTGTTCTAGCAAATCCAGTGGCTTGAGGAGCTTCTTTGAAGTTTCTAAATAATCCCAAAAGGAACAGGGAGCAAAGCACCTTGACCAGGCAACGAAGTGTCCTCCGATGTGTAAAACGCCTCCTGGAGAGAAATTAGGGCTAACGGTGTACACGTGTGTCAGCAGAAACACGTATGCCCAAACCGATGCACCTATATAGTTGACATTTGAAGTATTTTATAATAGCAGATTTCTTTCTTGTTGGTCTTGCATACAGTAGCTTTGCTCTCCAGTGACAACCGTGAGATATTTGAATACGTTGGCTTCAAACATGCCCATCTCTCTGCATCTCACCTTGTTGGAGAAGACCTTTCTTTGAGAATAGTTTTGTCCACCGGCTAAATCGCTCATTGCTCCTTGAAGTCCTCCAAAATTAAACTGCAGGGACAGCTCTAATGGGTCAAGGTGCCAACACTGTGTTTTTTTGCTTTCAAGTTGGCTCCAGATGAACCTGCTTTGGTCAGCCCAAACAAAGAACTGAGTTTTGTTTCGGGGGTAGGGGGGGTTTTTTTGGCCTGGAGCCTGAGAAAGTGTTGGCGTCACCCTTAATTTAGTTCCTCTCCACTCAAATCCTGTCGACTTGTTCCCCCGAATCTCTTCAAGGAAGTTGTTTCAAATGAAGCACAAAGACGTCAGCCCCATTCAATTCTGGGACCCACCATCGCTCTGACCCGGAGGTCGTGGAAGAAAGACGGTAAGTAATCTCGGTCCCATCCTTAGTGAGCTGGATTTGCCACTCCAGCGCTCTGCATGGGGCGGTTAGGCTTTGCTTAGGAGGGACCCAACAACGCGCCACCAGCAAGGAGAAGTAATTATCTTCACTCCTAGCACTACAGCAGCGCAGCCACTGAGCCCCGGCAGCTTATTTTAAGCAGGCTAATAAAGAAAAGAATCGTTTCAGGCCTTGTGAGCCACACAGCGGGCCTGGATTTTATTAATGAGAGTTTTATTTTAGGTTCACTGTACCGCCTTCACATAAAAGGCAGAAGGCGGATGGGGCAAGGGAGAAAAAGATGCCTTTGACAAGGCTATTAGCTGTTGAGGTTTTACCCATGAGCTTCAGGAAGGAAGAAATGCCAAGGCAATTGCGCTCGCTCATAAGCAGGGAGGACTAGCTGTGAAAAACCTAGCTTCTTATTTATTTACTCTGGGGATATCTTCTCTTTCTATCCCAGCAGCTACTTTGGTCCTCTGCTCCCTTGTTAATTTATCCACATCTAATTGGCTACCAGACAGATCTCCCAAATCAGATTAAACATCTGCTGGGGACAGTTGGTTATACACCAACAAGGCTTGAGGGCAACAGCTTTCTCCAGCTGGGCTGGGGATCACCCCTAATATCTAATATTAAGGGACAGATTATCTTCTCGCATAAAACGTTTCAAGTGAAGTTATCACTGAAGGTGGTATCATTTATGTCGATGACTCCGTGTTATCTCGGCCCAATGAAATCCTTTTCCTCTAGTTTTCCCTTTTGACACAAGCTAGGAATTCCACATTTTGTGCAAGAAATCCACTATTATTCTAAGAGTCAATTATAGACTCTCTTTCTCTTCCCTTCCTCTTCCTCTTTCTCCTTCTTTCTCTTTCTCTCATTAGCCATGTTCTTTGTGAACAAAGTAGCAGTGGCCAGTGGTGTTTTTGTTACTGTTTTAGTATGGAGAGAGAGAGAGAGATTCATGTTAGTCTCACCTACCCATCCTAAATCTCTTTTCCAATTAAAGTTGGCATGTTGAAACCATTGTGTTTAACTCACAGTGGTCGCTCCTTCAAGGACAGGATGGTTGCATGTTTGGCCAAATAAACAGGAATTCTAGAGTTTGGTAGTTGAGTTCCATTCACACTTTTACATCCATCCAATTAATAGGAAGGTGTGGGAACCTACGTTGGCTCATATTTAAGATTGGGTTTAGGATCTATGCACGAGTGGGACATCCATGCACAGATGAAGCAAAGACTCAAATGGGTCCAGTTTAAACCCTTGTTTTTTGGCATAGCACAACAGTGCCACCTAAAGCGTTTGAGAAATTGACTCATGATAAGAGATTTGAATAAGTTCTTTTAAAAAAAATAAATTTAATATATAATTCCATGTATACACTGGCATTATTGATAGAAGCCAGAACCTGTTTGGTGTAGTGGTTAAAGCATCAGGCTAGAAATTGAGAGACTGTGACTTTAAGGCACAAAGCGTGGTGACTTTGGGCCAGTCACTCTCTCCCAGCCCTAGGAAGAAGGCAAGGGCAAATCATTTCCAAGCAACGGTGCCAAGAAAATATCAGGAACATGTCCAGCCAGTTGCCAGAAGTTAAAAACTGATTCAAAGTCACACACCCACACAAAAAAGGCTGCACCCTTATAATTCCACCAAGGATGGTTAGCAAACTAGGTTAGTGTCCACCATCCCACTCAGTCATCTAACAAAGAAGAACTCCGTGATGGTTAGTCATGAGATAATTTTTGATGTGCTGGCCAGAGCTACAAAGTAGATGGAATTCTTTAATTGAGTCAGACTCTCAAGAATGCTGGGTCTCAATTATCCTCTGTATTTATAAAATTAAGATGATGATTTTACGAGAAAAGGAAAAAAAAGAGGAGGAAGAGGAGGAGGAGGAGGAAGAATAAAGATGGCCTGCCTACCAACACCCAAACAGAAGCTCCAGATAATTATTTCCAACCTTTTCCTGACATTCTCTCATTATATCTTGAATATGTGCTGCAACTCAGGAGCCTATGCAAAGGGACATAAGAGAAAGTAGACTAGCTAGAGTGACGGTAAAGATGTTGTTTCCTATGATTGCTGTCTTTGCTTGATTGACCTTGCTTGGTTTCCTATATAGATCATAGAATAATAGAGTTGGAAGGGACCTTGGAGGTCTTCTAGTCCAACCTCCTGCTCAATAAGGAGAGCCTATACAATTCTGGACAAATGGCTGTCCAGTCTCTTCTTAAAAGCTTCCAATGTTGGAGCATGCATAACTTCTGAAGGCAAGCCATTCCATTGTTCTAACTATCAAGAAATTTATCCTTAGTTTAAGTTGCTTCTCCTCTTGGTTAGTTTTCAACCGTTATTTCTTGTCCTGTTTTAGAATAGAATAGAATAGAATTCTTTAATGGCCAAGTATAATTGGACACACAAGGAATTTGTCTTTGGTGCATGTGCTCTCAGTGTTCATAAAAAGACAAGATACATTCGTCAAGAATCATAAGGTACAACACTTAATGATAGTCATAGGGAACAAATAAGCAATCAAATCATACTAGGAAAAAATCAGTATCAATATAAATCATAAGGATACAAGCAACAAAGTTATAATCATGCAGTCATAAGTGGGAGAAGATGGGTGATAGGAACGATGAGAAGACTAATAGTAATAGTAAGGCAGACAGTGAATAGTGAAAAGAGAAAGAGGAAGGAGAAGGGAAAGAGGAAGAGAAAGAGAAAGAGAGTGTCTATAATTGATTTTAGAATAATAGTGCAGCCTTAGTGAATAGTTTGACGGTGTTGAAGGAATTATTTGTTTAGCAGAGTGATGGTGTTCGGGGAAAAACTGTCCTTGTGTCTAGTTGTTCTGGTGTGCAGTGCTCTATAGCGTCGTTTTGAGGGTAGCAGTTGAAACAGTTTATGTCCAGGATGTGAGGGGTCTGTAAATATTTTCATAGCCCTCTTTTTGACTCGTGCAGTATACAGGTCCTCCATGGAAGGCAGATTGGTATCAATTGGGTTTTTTCTGCAGTTCTAATTATCATATAATTATGTGTTTTTCTTTTTTGGTGCTTTGGAAAATAGTTCCAAGTAAATTCCTTTCTATATCTAGAGAGTTCATTCTTTTCATTAGTTTAAAAGGGGTTTTTTGAATTTGAAACAAAACTTCTTAAAAGTCTACAACACTGGACATTAGGCAGAAAAATACAGAGGACGGCCATTTCTGATTTTCCTAGGTGAGACTGAAGGGTGAAGTCCTTTTAGAAGGCCTAACCACCCCCACCCTTCAAAATATCAGATTACAGGGGTTATTTGAAGGTTCAGCCTAATTGGTGACATTCTATTTTCAGTACTGATTACTAGAGAATCATTGGGAAGTTTTAAATAATTCTCTTTCTTGCTGGTTTGTAACAAAACACCACGGCCTTTCCATAGATTTATTTTATTACATTTACTGCCCAAGAACAAGGAGCCATCTACAAATTCAGGAAGTGTACACTATACAAATAGTTAGATTTTTTTTTTACATTTCATTGAAACTAGGTGACTTCTACGAGGTGTTGCCAATATGGATTATTAGACCAAAGTGATCAGTCCAAAATCAGTGGAAAATACTAAATGGGAATTTCTCCCTAATTCCAGTTCAACCTTTTCATTTGCTTTCTTCTGGGATATTTTTTCCTTTTTCCATGTTTATTTTAATGTTATAAATTTGGTTACCCTGTATTATTTTAATGCGTATTTCAGCTCAGTAATATTGATGTCGTATGATTAAAAATCGGGAACATTCTATTATTTAAAAAGGTTGAAGTACTGAAGATAAAAAAGGGAAAAGTAAAGCTTCGATCAGTGTTACTTGCAGTTTAAGATATCAGTATTACAAGCCGAAGATTATTTGACTGTTCATCCAAAATTAAGTATAACATAAAAAAACCTCGGCTGCAATTCCCATCAAAGTATTTGTTGCATGATAATAGTTTCAATCTGATTAAATTTCATTATTAAACCAATTGTTTAATATTAAGATCTCCATTATATTTTACTTAGTGTATGTATTTTTAATTTCAATTATTCTACCGTTGTTTTAACTACCTCCTTTTACAGCGATGTAATATTTTTATATGGCTTTTATATTTGTTTATGTTTTTAACTGTACGCTGTCCAGAGTTGCTCTGTGAATGAGATGGGCCATCGATGCTTGATAAGATAAAATCAACAAATATAGAAAATACATATATGTGTATGTTTATATACAAGTCCCGCATTTTAATTAATAGGCTGTCTAGGCATACCATGTGCCTAGATTTAGTAATGTGCAGATCACTGTAGATCAGTATTTTGATTGACTTAGTAGTAAAGAATACAATAGTAAGAAAATACAAATGTAGTATCAAAATCTGGTCTGCTAGTTTAACATATAAGGAAACGAAAAAAGCTGTATTCATATCCATTCACAACTTTTTTTTAACCTATAAGTGTTTGCATCTCCTCCTAAATATGTATCTGTTAACAAATTTCCTAAGCATCTATTTCTAATGCAAATTTCTTTGATGCCAATCATCATGTAAATTTCCCTGGTGCAGGCATTTTTTTTTTTTTATCAATGTGAAATTTCCAATCTAAACTATTTCTTCAATGTAACTAATCCTTTTTGTATACGTGTCTCCGAAGAAGAAAAAAATGCATTCTCTTCAGACAGTTCTTACAAAACAAATAGCGCTTATAGAACACTGCAGAGTTGTTTGTTTGTTTGTTTTTTTTTTTTTGTATTAGTAGGAATGGATAAGATTTGCAATCCCAAATATACGAAAAGTACTAGATTTGCTAAAAAAAAATGTAAATAAAGATCTAGTGCGGCTAAACCACACTTAGAATACTGCATCTAGTTTTGGTCACCCTATTAATAAAAAGATGTTGAGGCTCTGGAAAGAGTGAAGAAAAGAGCAACAAAGATGATTAGGGGACTGAAGACTAAAACATATGACAAACGGTTGCAGGAATTGGGTATGTCTAGTCTAGTGAAAAGAAGGACTAGGGGTGATACGATAGCAGTGTTTCAGTATTTGAGGGGCTGCCTCAAAGAAGAGAGGGTCAACCTATTTTCCAAAGCCCCAGAAGGCATGACAAGAAACAATGGATGGAAACTAATTTGTTTGGAATGACATAGGGCCGTGATGGCAAACCTATGGCACACGTGCCACAGGTGGCACACAGAGCCATATTGGTGGGCACGCGAGCGTTGCCCTAGCTCAGCTCCAGCTGAGCATGCGTGCACTGGCCAGCTGATTTTCGGGCCTTCTGGGCCCACCGGAAGTCAGCAAATGGGCTGTTTCCTGCCTCCAGAGGGCCTTCAGTGTGGTGGGAAGGCTGTTTTCGCCTTCCCCAGGCTCCTAGAAAGCCTCTGGAGCCTGGGGAGGGCAAAAAAAATGGGCCTACCGGGGTCCAGCATGCCATCACATGCCAAAAGCGAGAGGAGCATGGGGGGGGGTTCACACGTGCATGTGTGGGGGACAGGCACATAGAATTATGGGGGCACGCATGCGTGTGACCACTCTGCACACCCCGCTTTTGGCACGTGATGGCAAAAAGGTTAGCCATCGCTGGTATAGGGTTTCCTGCTTGAACAGGGGGTTGGACTAGAAGACCTCAAAGCCCCCTTCCCACTCTGTTATTCTGTTACATCTAGGCAAGGCATACAAACATTGCTTTGAATTCTGTAGGGAAGCCTTCTATAAATATTTTGTTTTATGATAGATGTACCAAAAATATCATTTCAGTGACAGTTTGAAAGCATTCTAAAAATCAAAAAGATGCAAAATTAATATTGTATGCAGTAACGAGGGAAAGATTATTGCATGCAAAAAAAAAAAGCTGGAAAAGCAATGAAATGCTCACAAGGGAAACCAGATCATCAAATTATCTGAAGTGGCAGAAATAGCAAAGCTGACCAGTTTGGTTCAAAGAGAAAGCTATACATTTTTTTCCTCTCTTATTTTTTTGGGTGGGGGGGGGGATGATTAGAAACCTTCGATGAACCTTTTGCTGAAAGAAGGAGGAAAGAAAAAATGAATGGATGATTTAGGGATTTGGGGACCAAAACGGAGACAAAGAGATTGGGGAGATATTAAGGTGATAATTACTTGATCGAAAGAAGGATGGAAGGCCCAATTGTATATTTTTTTAGTTTTTTCTCCTTTTTTAATTCCTTATTCCCTATATTTGTTCTCACTTGCTTTGTACTCTTTATTCCACATCTAGTATATAACTCTATCTGAAAGCATTCTAAAAAAAAAAAAAAAAGAAAGAAAAAGAAAGAAAAATTAAAGGGGAAAGAATGACCCCGGGGAGAGCTCGCCTTCAAAAGTTACTTCTAATCAGTTTGCAGAAACGTAGGGAGGCTTCTTTAAAAGCCACCCGTGCTAACGAACAAATCCCCCCCTGACGACGTGGTATCTATCAAAGTCTCCTGGCGCCTTCACTTCTGACAAAAGGCACTCTGAAGATCTGGCATATTTCACCTCATTTGCATTTGTGCATCTCATTACGCACATAATTGCATGCCAATGGAGACGTCCTTTTCTCGCTATCTCGGAAAGCCTTATCTGGACACGTCAGAACTAAATGCTGAAATGTCAACATTTGATGAACAAGGGTAGCCTGACCTTTGCAGATCTCATCCTTTTGAACGTTGCCCCGAGATGTCTCACTCCTTAACTTACTGTTACTGTTTGATAATGCCCAAGAAAGCCTAGTTTCTTTTGAAAATTGGTTACGGGGGCCTTTATTAGAAACAAAGGGAAAGTCAGACAGGCACCCCATATTTGTGCTGGCATTCAGTTGGGATTGAGCGGAGCAGGGAAAAAAAGTAACAGCATTTCTTAATGTCAACAGAACATTAAAATCAGTGGACATTAACGCTAAGCCTCCATGGGATTTCCATGGAATTATATATATATATTACATTCATATTGGAAAGCCAATGAGTTTATCCATGATTAATGTTATGACACTGAACAAAACAACCTTTCTTCCATAGATGGGGGCAACCATTTTACACATTGTAACGAGCATATTCTCAGCATTTGACAAGTACAAATAGCTAATCTTTAAAAAAAAAAAGAAAATAAAATGAAGGAAGGAAAAACCATTTACACCCATCATGTGCATGCTTGGATATTGACTGTTTGGTTGCAGGACTAATCTCATATTTTGTTGTGTTCCTCCTCCCCCACCCACTGCCCATCATAACGTTATATAGTCTTGTTTTACCTTGATGCAGGAAGAAAGAAGAAATGAGAGAAAAGAAGGAGAGGGGAGGGGAGGAGAGGAGATGGAAGGAGAGGGGAGGGGAGGAGAGGAGAGGAGGGGAGAGGAAGGGAAGGAAAAGGAAGGGAAGGAAAGGGAGAAGAGGAGAGAGGAAAGGAAAAGAAAGAGGAGAGGAGAGGAAGGGGAGGGGAGAGGAGGGGAGGAGAGGAGAGGGGAAAGGAACAGAAAGGAAAAGAGGGAGGGAGGGAGGGAAGGGAAGAGAAGAGAAGAGAAGAGAAGAGAAGAGAAGAGAAGAGAAGAGAAGAGAGGAGAGGAGAGGAGAGGAGAGGAGAGGAGAGGAGAGGAGAGGAGAGGAGAGGAGAAGAGAAGAGAAGGAGAGGAGAGGGGAGGGGAGGGGAGGGGAAATGAAGGAAAAGGAAAGGGAGGAGAGAGGAGAGGAGAGGAGAGGAAAGGAAAGGAAAGGGGAGAGGAAGGGGAGAGGAAGGGGAGAGGAGGGGAAGGGAAAGGGAAGGGAAGGGAAGGGAAGGGAGGGGAGGGGAGGGGAGGGGAGAGGAGAGGAGAGGAGAGGAGAGGAGAGGAGAGGAGAGGAGATGGAAGCTGTTAGTAAATCACAATTAAACTGATTGACCATTTTATGCTGACTTTCCATATATACCCATAAGGCCCAGCTTTTTCTTGAACTGCATTTGCCATTCAATCATCCAGAGTGGCTGAACAGAGAATGCTACATTTAACACCATCAACTGAGGACATTATACCTTGTGCTAGAGGAAGGGACCATTAAGGGGCATCCACAAGGGAGAATCCAAAAAATCAGATGGTAACTGCAATGACATGATTGAAACCCCTCCTTCTAATGGGTCTCCAGCTGTAAAAAAAGGAGAGACTTCAATATTATGGGTGCGGCAGTCTGCTTGATTTTTTTTGACCCCTCCTCAAACATCCTTGTGCTCAATTTCAGCTCATGCCCTATGGAGAAGAAGAAAAGTGTTGCATTCGTATCCTAATCAAAGTTCACAGAAATGCAGTCAAGAAGTAACAAGTTGGAAGGAATCACAAAGAAGAGAAGGTCAACTTCTTCACCAACGTCCAGCCCTCCTTGAATTCTACTAACTCTTATTTACCACCAATTTGCCTTGAACATTAGTAGTTCAGATTCTTGTAGAGAGCTAACATGGAATAAATTTCTACTCATTTGAACAACCCCAGTTCCTGATTTCTTCTGCTTGACATTAGGGAACATCTCTTCTGAGACTCTTGCCTCACCCATTATCCAGCTGTGGCTATGCTATCTCTTATCTGACCATTCCTGTAGGAGATGACCAGGCTGAGCCTGAAGGAAGGGTCAAACATGTCATCAGCCTTGAGTCCCTTCATGCCCACAAGAGAGCTAAGTCCAGCCCTCCTTGAACTCTACTGACTCTTATCTACCACCAATTTGCCTTGAACGTTAATAATTCACATCAGTGGTGAAATTCCAATTTTTTTACTACAGGTTCTGTGGGCGTGACTTGGTGGGCGTGGTGTGGCTTGGTGGGCGTGGCTTGGTGGACATGGCAGGGGAAGGATACTGCAAAATCCCCATTTCCTCCCCACTCCTGGGGGAAGGATATTGCAAAATATCATTCCCACCCCACTTTGGGGCCAGCCAGAGGTGGTATTTGCCGGTTCTCCAAACTTCTCAAAATTTCTCCAGAACCTGCTGGATTTTGCCCCTGGTTCACATTCTTGTAAAGAGCTAACATGTAGCGGTAACAGGTAACATCTCACCTGTTGTGTGGCGCTTGGGTCTCAAACCTGGGCTGCCAGCTGTCTTGTACACATACACACACATACAGGTTTGTGTGCAAATTTTTTGAGTGGTTGCATAATACATATTTTGTAGATTTGTTTATCTTCTGTGCGTACAGCAATGGAAAATAATTCTTCTCCTCCTCCTACGTGTAGGCTCAAAGCACATTTGTCACAACCATTTGTCAAAAGATAAACATATCATTGGAAGCTGTAGAGTGCTCTTACTGGGCAATTAAGCCCCCTGAGGTCCGGCTTGGTGGTCCTCCTACCTACAGAAGAGGACATGAGTAGGTACCGAAGTTTTTGAAAATTCAGATGATATTTCTTCGCTCCCGGGCAAGATACGATACATTGCATATCCAGGTTGAAAGAAGACATAATTTTTTTGGTGCCTTAATCTTCCCCCGAAGATGACGTTAACAATTTGGGCTGCCCAATTCTACCTTGGCTGGGGATTTAAAGAAAAAACAAATTATGGGTCTTAACAGTGATAGATGGACTCTCCTTCTATTGATATAGAATATGGGGGTTTGTTGTTAGTCTCCCTCTCTCTCTTTTTGGCTTTTAGATTAAAGGCTTACGCATTTATCTGCATAAACTAACCCCTGGAGTCGAGTCGAGCTGACATTTTCGCAAGAAAAATGAATATCCTAACTTGTTCCAAAGGGAAGACTTGGCGTTTGTATGCCCAGCGTGACCTTTGCCTGTGCCCTTTCAGATTAGATGCACTACATGGAAAATTGTGCTCTTACAGTAGTCCATAAATCATACCTACCAATTTTCTTTAAAGGGGTATGTAAATATCAGTGGACCAGGTGGGTAAACAACACTAACCTCATACAAATGGCTGGAAAATTGAAGAAAAACACCTTATTTTGCTGCCGAAATTGCTTTTGAAGCCCAGGCATTGGGGGCTTCAGGTTACGGAATGCATGAAATGTTTCGTGGAAAGGGGAACAGGAGGAAGGGGGAAAAAAAATAGGTTGACGATAAGTGCACTCGACACAGTTCCTGGGCTTTTCGGTCCTTGCAGTGATCAAAGATATCATTCCTGTTATATTATGTTTTCTTGGCACGGCCGAAAATGCTGTGAATTTCAAGTGACAGGTGTATTATCTGTTGGCTTCCCAAAGAGACAGCCCAGATGGGGTTTTTTTTTTCCTTCTTTCTTTTGAGTTGCTTAGCATTTCAGAATCAGAATAGAGTTGGAAGGGATCTTGGAAGTCTTCTAGTCCAGGCCCCTGCTCAAACAAGAGATTTATTTATTTATTTATTTTATTTTATGCAATTTATATGCCGCCCTATCTCCGAGGACTCAGGCCGGCTCACAACGGTAAAATGCATAATTACTTGTTAAAACGATATAAAATTAAAACCCAGTTTTAAAACAGTTTAAAATTCATTAAAAGCTCCCCGTCAGTCCAGGCTACGGAACAACCAGGTCTTCAACTCGCGGCGGAACGACGCGAAGGTCAGAGACCATCCGGAGCACCAACGGAAGTTGGTTCCAGAGGGTGGGTGCGCCCACAGAGAAAGCTCTTTCCCTGGGGGTCGCCAGCCGACACTGTCTGGCCGACGGCACCCTGAGGAGGCCCTGTCTGTGGGAATGCACCAGGCGATGGGATTGTCGCTGGCTGCAGGGGGTCCGACAGATATGTGTAGGACAGATCCTACACATTTTCAGACAAGTGGCTGCCCAGTCTCTTCTTCTTTTCTTTTCTTTTTGAAAAAAAGCTTTTCATTTTTATTTCTTTATACACGTAATATAAATGTACATTCTCTTATATATAATTGGTCATACATATATACATATTTTTCTTAAAGAAAGTATAAAAATAAGGCATTTTTAATTACATTTGGGGATGCTCGTCTACCCCTTTCTTTTCCCTTGTTTCACAATAAACCCTTCTCCTTCTTTCCCTTCCCTTCCTCCTCTCCTCTCCTACTTCCTCCTTTTTCCTCTCCTTCCTCTTCCTACATCCCCTTCCTTTCCCCCACCCTTCTCCTCTTTTCCCCCTTTCTCACCTTCTCTCCTACTCCTGTCCCCTGCCTTTTCTTCCTCTCCTTTCCACTTTCTTCCATTCCTCTTTCTCCCTCTCCTCTTCTTACCCTCTCCTCCCTCTCTCCTTTCTTTCTCCTTTGTTATGGAATATTTTCCTTGTTTGGTATCCAGTCTCTTCTTAAAAGCCTCAGTGATGAAGCACCCACAACGTCTGAAAGCAAGCTCTTCCACTGGTTAATTGTCCTCATTTAAGGAAGTTTTTCCTTAATTCCAGGTTTGCTTCTCTCCTTGGTTCATTTCCATCCATTGTTTCTTGTTCTTCCCTCTGGAGCTTCAGAAAATAAATTGAACCCCCCTCCTCTTTGTGGCAACCTCTCAAATACTGGAATATTGCTTTCATGTCACCCCTAGTTCTTCTTTTCTCTAGACCAGGGGGTGTCAAACTCAAGGCCTGCAGGCCGGATCCAGCCTGCAATGTGGTTGGATATGGCCTACGGCGCCATCCTGATCCATCCAGTGTGAAGAGGAAAGATCAGGCCAACATACTGTATTTTTCAGACTATAAGAATCACCGGAGTATAAGACGCACCAAGATTTCAAAGAGGAAAACAAGAAAAAAAAAATAGTTTTTGGCTGCCCGCGCGTGCAGTTTTTGCTCCCTCTGGCCCCCCAGGAGCACTCTGCAGGCCTCCCAAACCCTCTGCACATCCCATTGTTTGCAAAATTCCCCACCATCTCTTTGCAGTGGCTTCTATTTTCCACCTACAATCAGCCAGAACATTGCTACATCCATGATAAGTATGCAATCCTTGAAACATAAGCATAGGAATGTGGAACAAACCAGAAATGTGTGTGTATGTTGTATGTGTATGTAAAACAATTAAAAAACACTACACACAACAAAACAAATTCTTACCACTGTGTGATGTCATAATGACCTCATTAATCAGATACACGCATAGTCATTGGCTTCAAAAGGGTGAGCCAAACCCATCCCCTTCTCAACGTACATCTTGTGCATTGTGAAGGTGGAAGCTCGGGAGAGCTTCGATCTTACCATTCTGAAGCCATTCTGACACACAGAAGCCCCTCTGTGTGGTGTCGCCCAGGACCCCCTACAGAGACCCATGAATGGAAGCTAGATTGCTGAGGCAGCCCCCGGCAGTCCCTGCCAACTGAAATGATGGCAAAATCAAAATTAACAAGAAACACGAACAAGGGGAGGTGGGATAGGAATTTTGCTCTGCTGTCCTCGGTGACAATTATCCTGTCCTTGGAGAAAGTGGGTGCTGAGGACCCCCCCCACATTTCTCAGCCTGTGAATGGAAGGGGGAAATTTGAACAGCTATTTGTGTCCTGCTGTTGATGATCTGATTAAGCCTATTCTCTTTTTCTCGTTCCCAAGAGAGCTTCTTTCTCTCAATCTCTCTCTGTTGCTTTCTCTCTCTTGCTTTCTCTCTCTCTCTCTTTTCCTTTTAAACATGAGTATGACATCGGTGTGGCGACAACGATGCTATTAGCCCATCGAGGGAATCCTCCTGCAGATGGAGACGTTAATTGAGAAGCCAAGTTTGAGAGGCAAAGTTCATGACTGTGCAGATGGTGGGAAAAAGCTGGGTGGCAAAGTAAGGTCAGTGTCAGACTCAGGCTGGACCTTAATGGCTCACTTTCCTACTCATTCAACATCAAGCGGTCCCTCTGGGCAGGCGATGCAGGATAACAAAGTCTGCCTGCTGTTATTTTGTTTCCCCCTCCTTCTTCTTCTTCTTCTTCTTCTTCTTCTTCTTCTTCTTCTTCTTCTTCTTCTTCTTCTTCTTCTTCTTCTTCTTCTCCTTCTCCTTCTCCTTCTCCTTCTCCTTCTCCTTCTCCTTCTCCTTCTCCCTTCTCCTCCTCTTCCTTTTCCCCTTCCCCTTCCTCTCCTTCTCCTTCTCCTTCTCCTTCTCCTTCTCCTTCTCCTTCTCCTTCTCTTTCTCCTCCTCCTATTCTTATTCTTATTCTTATTCTTATTCTTATTCTTATTCTTATTCTTATTCTTATTCTTATTCTTATTTCTTCTTCTTATTCTTACTCTTACTCTTACTCTTACTCTTACTCTTATTCTTATTCTTCCCCCTTGCCCTTGTATGGATTCACACATCTAGTTAATATGCATTTATCTGACAAAGTATGTTCTGTCGAAGCATCCGGTTATGAATGTTTTGTGAATATCTCTGTGTCCCTATGTGTCAGAATGTGTGTATATTATGACATGATTAAGAGAAGACTATATCTATAGCATGCCTCTATAGTTGGCTTTAAAAAAGTTGGCTGAAAAATTGGCTTTAAAAAAACCTTTCAACTACCATAGATACATATTTATGCATTTAGAAGCAACAATGAAAAACAGTGAAAACCTATTGATGCATAGGACAAGTTATGTCCAGAACACAGCAAGACATCCATGGTCAATGATAGTCACTGGTCATCAAAAATGGTAAGTGTGACTGGACAATCACCCCATCATCTTTTTCACATGCATCCCATCGCATTGCACAGGATGTAAAGAGAGGATGGTATTTTTATTATATGTACGAGTACTTTTATTCTATACATTTAAATATAATTTTTATATATATATATATATTTAAAAAAATAGTTCACTGAGTTGAACTGGGTGGTAAATTAATTCCAGAAAACAATGAAGGGGAGTGGGGGGGGGGGGGAGAGAGAGAGAGAGAGAGAGAGAGAGAGAGAGAGGAGAGAGAGAGAGAGAGATGGAGGGAGGGAGGGGGAAGAAAAGTGAGGAAGGGAAGGGAAGAAGAGGGAGGGAGGGAAGGAAGGAAGGAATAAAGGAAGGAAGGAAGGAAGGAAGGAAGGAAAAGAAGGAAGATATTTATTTATTTGTTGTTTGTTTGTTTGTTTGTTTGTTTGTTTGTATCCTTCTTCTTCTGCCCATATCCGTCATCAAACGTTGATGATCATGCTGGCAATCCTATTTTTATCAACAGCCGCACGAAAAAGTGCTACTGAGTTTTGTCCAAACCAGTTTTGTCCCTTAGATTTTGAAGCCATGATGTTCTTCTTCTGCCTGGACCTCGTTTGCCTTCCATCTTTCCCTGGAGGATTAAGTGAAGGATGCCGTATTTTCTCAGGTGTCGCATCACATGTCTGAAATATTCTAACTTTCTCTTTTTAATGATTTTGATGATTTTCTTTGGCTTTCCCCAGGCGGCTTATCACCTCCTCATTTGTGATTTTGTTAACCTAGTTTATACGTAACAGCTGTCTATAAATCCACATTTCAAATGCTTCTAGTTTCTTCAAGTGGCTTTCTGTCAAGAGACCAACTCTCCACTCCGTAGAGCAGGATAGAAAAGATGTTACATCTGACAAGCATCTGATATTTCAATTTTAGGCTTATGTTGTGACTGCAGAAGACCTATTTGTATCCTAACTTTATTATTTTTACAAATAACTCAAGGCCGCAAACATATCCCACACATCTTCCTCCTCCTATTTTCTCCACAACAACTCTGTGAGGTGATTTGGGTTGAGAGAGAAGGATTGGCCCAAAGTCACCATTGTACATTTTCCTGATAATTTTTCATGCAATTTTACTTTATTTATACCCTGTTAAAGCAATATATCTGAATCTTAAGATATTTAATGACTTTAGCTGCTAACATTTACTAAGAAATTGTGTGTCGCTATTATTTGGTGGTTTATCCATTTTTTTCCCCCAATACTGTCAATGGGCATCTTGGAAGATCTGTGAGAGGTATAAATTTGGCCACCCCATCCTAGAGGAAAAATGCAATTCAAATATAACAATAAACAACAAACAGAATCACTATCATGTTGATAGAATCTGTTTACATATCTACGTGTTTCTGAAATAAATTGTCCAATCCAATCAGATATCTTTATCGGGTTTTTGACCAGCCTTTCCAAATTAACAGTAATAAAAATATGATTTGACACCCCTCCCCCAAAACATAATAGTTTCAGTTTCATAAGCCATATATAATTATTTAGGAGCTCTAATTAAAATGCAAGATTTGGCTTTTCTGTCCATGCATCAGTGAGAAGCTGTTTTAATGAAAAGAGCAAGCAGGAGCTCTAAATTTTCCTATGGCAGAGATAACTTACGTAGTCACTCATAACCTTTTTCAAGAATATTATCTCTCTATTTATAAAACAATGCCTCTTTCTCGTTCAAACTGCCTATTTGCATATGAAAAAGAGCTTTATTTACTGATGCTTTTGATGAATTTTTTTTCTTTCCTCCATATCCAGAAAATGGGAAAATCTGCCCTTTTCCAAGTCTTTCAGGTACGGGGGGGGGGGGGATTCATTGAAAATCAGTAGAAAGAAAAGTCTTTGTCTCCTGTTCCACTTGGATAAATTCTACACGGGGAAAATAATTTTCATCTCTCATTTTTACATTTAGACTTTTTCATTTTCTTCTAAATTCCTTCCAGGTGACCCTTTAGAAGTGAAGGAAGAAGTTTCCTTTTTGTTTTTCATTCTTCGTTGCTTCCAGAATAATTTTTCGCCATATGGATGGATTAAAAGATACTCTCCTGGATCAACAAGGAAGTACATTCCTGCTTTTGATGATCTTAGAGGGAATTAAAAGTAGTGAGATGAAAGTATCTGCCTTGTCTCAACTGTGCGATATCGGTTTGGCTTTCTTCCTCAGAAAACCTGTGTAGATGTCATGTCTGCCCCTCCAACACAGAATCATAAGAAGGGGCAACCTATTTTCAAAAGCACCAGAAGGCAAGACAAGAAACAACGGATGGAAATTAATCAAGGAGAAATCCAACCTAGAACTAAGAAGAAATTTCTCCATAGTGAGAACAATTAACCAGTGAACTGGGTTCTCCATCACTGGAGGCTTTTAAAAAGAGATTGGACTGTCGCTTGTCTGAAATGGTATAGGCAGTGGTGGGATTCAGCCAGTTCGCACCACTTCGGGAGAACCGGTTGTTAATTTTCTGAGCAGTTTGGCAAACTGGTTGTTGGAGGAAATCATTAGGGCAGAGAACCGGTTGTTAAATTAATTGAATCCCACCCACCACTGGGTATAGGATTTCCTGCTTGAGTATGGATTTGGACTCGATCAGGGGTTTGCAACCTTAAACACTCAAAGAGCCATTTGGACCTGTTTCCCACAGAAAAGAAAACACCGGGAGCCACAAAACCCTTCCCATGCCTGACTATTGAGCGGCCACAAAACTAGCATATGTAGTTGAGTTAAATGTTCTGTTTTCTTCTGAAACTTTTCTTTTCTTGGATTTATCCATGGTTGACTTACCAGGGGTTGAAAAACTCAATAAATCACGTGCTGGTGGGTGTTGCACATTGGCGGTTGTGACACATATTTTTAGTGACAGGGAGCCTCAGCAGAGGGGTGAAAGAGCCGCATGTGGCTCCAGAGCTGCAGGTTGCTGACCCCTGGACTAGAAGACCTTCAAGGTCCCTTCCAACTCTGTTATTCTGTTAGACTTGGAAGGGACCTTGGAGATCTTCTAATTCACCACCACAACCACCCTCTTGAGCAACACACCTTCCAGACAAATGGACGTCCAATCTCTCTTTAAAGACCTGCAGTGATGGCACCTCCACAACTTCTGGTGGCAAGCCATTCCACCTAAGTAAAATTAGAATTGTTGACTTCTTTCAAAATTTGACAGTGGTACAATGGCAGTGATTGGCTGTTGACAGCCTGATGCAATTTCATTCTCTATCCATACCCTAATTGACTAGGATCATTGTGAGGCAGGAGAAGGAAGGTAACAACAAGCCTAGCTTGAAACCATGACAACAAACAGAGCAGAAGTGTCATTAGATAGGTTTTTTTTATTCCAATTACCTCCCATGAGCCAAAGATGTCCATAGAAATGTGGTGTTCAGATTGGTTTTAACTGTAACATTTCTGCTATTTATAGGAAAATGGGCATCA
The DNA here is from genome assembly GCA_022577455.1 of Arizona elegans. Classification (NCBI taxonomy): domain Eukaryota; kingdom Metazoa; phylum Chordata; class Lepidosauria; order Squamata; family Colubridae; genus Arizona; species Arizona elegans. The sequence continues at coordinate 1,577,810 of JAKOOJ010000067.1, read as the reverse complement.
TCAGACTGCACTATCATTGATAATTTAAAAATTGCACTCCCCTAAGGCAGGGTTTCCCAATCTTGGCAACCTTAAGACATGTGGACTTCAACGCTCAGAATGCCGGCAGGCTGGGGAATTCTGGGAGTTGAAGTCCATATGTTTTAAAGTTCCCAAGATTGGGATCCCTTGCCTTAAGGCAGTGATGGCTAACCTTTTTACCATGATGTGCCAAAAGCGGGGAGAGTGCAACGGAATTTCGCACATGACTACACCTATAATTCAATGCCTCCCCCCGCTCTCTCAACTTTTGGCACGCAATGGCAAAAAGGTTACCAGTGGGCCCGGTAGGTCTGTTTTTCACCCTCCCCAGGTTCCAGAGGTTTTCTTGGAGCCTGGGGAGGGCAAAAACGGCCTCCCCCACACACCCCCAAGGCCCTCCAGAGGCTGGAAACGGCCCATTTCCTGACTTCTGGTAGGCCTGGAAAGCCCAAAAATCAGCTGGCCGGTGCATGCATGCACACTGGAGCTGAGCTAAGGCAATGCTCACATGCCCACAGATATGGCTCTGCGTACCACCTGTGGCACGCGTGCCATAGGTTTGCCATCACAGCCTTAAGGTGTGTCACTGGATTGGATTGGATTGGATTGGATTGGATTGGATTGGATTGGATTGGATTGGAATAGAGTAGAGTAGAGTAGAGTAGAGTAGAGTAGAGTAGAGTAGAGTAGAGTAGAATAGAATAGAGTAGAGTAGAGTAGAGTAGAGTAGAGTAGAGTAGAATAGAATAGAATAGAGCTGGAAGGGACCTTGGAGTTTTTCTAATCCAGTCTCCTGCTCAAGCAGGAAGATTAGATTCTAGTGATATGTTTTTTCCCCATCACCTTTCCCCATCATCCATTGCGCTTTGGTCTTCTCTCTCCCATTTCAAAGTTTGTGTTTCATGCTCCCCTCGTTGTACAAGCAACGAGGATTAAATTAGGGCTAAAATGATTCAAGTTGAGGCACTTACCTCCAGTTAAGTCAAAACTTCATACCCTCCATTTTGCTGGGCAGTTGTTAGCTGCTCTGAACAGTTTGGAAAAAAAAAAAGAACAGAAGATCCATTGTGGCAGTTCAGTTATGACTATTGAAAATTACTTTTGTTTTTAAGGCACACAATGTGCTTCAGCCTTTGTTAGAAGAGATGTTTTGGGACTACAGCTTCCAAATTTCTCAGCCATTGTGGAGACAAGTATTCTGAACAGGGAACAAAACAAAAAAGATGTTGAGACTCTGGAAAGAGTGCAGAGAAGAGCAGCAAAGATGATTAGGGGACTGAAGACTAAAACATATGACAAACGGTTGCAGGAATTGGGAATGTCTAGTCTAGTGAAAAGAAGGACTAGGGGTGATACGATAGCAGTGTTTCAGTATTTGAGGGGCTGCCACAAAGAAGAGGGGGTCAACCTATTCTCCAAGGCACCAGAAGGCAAGATAAGAAACAATGGATGGAAACTAATCAAGGAGAGAAGCAACCTGGAATTAAGGAGAAATTTCCTAATGATGAGAACAACTAATTAGTGGAATGGCTTGCTTTCAGAAGTTGTGGGTGCTCCAACATTGGAGGTGTCAGCACTTCAAGCTGCATTTACTCTAGTGCTGACATAAGAAGGAGAAGCGGAGGCATCTGGAAAGGGATGTTTGACTTTTCACCTACTTATTTTCCCTGGAGATAATATCCCCTAGGAGATGGGATGGGAGGGGGGAAATTCCTTTGAGCTGGAGCAGTAGATTAAGGGTAGAGTGACTTGGAGGATGGCCAATGAGTGCAGGGGAGTGAGGAACGGAAAGGGAGGGTTTTGGGTCTGGAAGTCAGTGTTGGCTGCAATGGAGTCGGATTTAGAATGTCATGCTTAATAAATGGGAGTTTTTTCTTCAAAGACTTCGTTTGAAATGCAATTTATTTGAGACGACCTCAAAACCTGACAGGAGGTTTTCAAGAAGAGACTGGACAGCCATTTGTCTGAAATGGTATAGTTCGGGCACTAGAGACTAGATGTCCTCCAAGGTTGCTTCCAAATCTGTTATTCTATGTTCTTTTTTTTTTATATAAAAGTTTTTTTTTATATTTCTCATAAAACATATATAAATGTACAATCTCTTTAACCATTCTTATCACACATATTATCTTTTGGTTTCCATATTGGTTCATTCTCCATCCTAAAACTTTAAAATATATTTGGAGTTGCTCTTCTACTATTCCATATCTCCCTTCTTCCACAACAACCATTCCTCTCCTTCTCCCCTTCTTCTATTCTTTTCAACTTTCTTCTTTCCTCCTCTCCTTCCCCTTCTCTCCTTCTCCTTCCTTTCCCCCACTCCTCCTGTTATTCTATGTTCTATGAATAGGAATGTAGTCTCAAAAATTACTCTCTAGTTAGGTTACTTCCATAGTAAACCAGAGGACTGTGCAATCTGGTCAACATTACATTGCATTTTTTTTAAAGGAAAGAGCAAGAAAATATAGTGGGTTTTTTTGTTTTGTTTTGTTTTTACTTTTTCATTTGAGGTAATGCACCAAATTGTGTCTTTCTTTGTCCGTGTTTGACTCTGTTAGATCTATAAAAACACAATTAGGTTTGGCTAGAAAGCCCGAATTACATTATAGGCCAGAAAACTGGAAATATTGACCAAGCAGACACATTTAATAATTAAATCTAATGGCTGGTGAAAGGGAGCCAACTTCCCCGTTGTACTAAAAGCGTGGAGATTTTATTTGCATGTAGCTGTAGCTTGAGTAATAAAGAGACAAATTAGTTGACTCCTGTTTTGATGGGACAATTTTCAGTTCTTTATTGACCTGACCTACATAGGTAATAGAATGGGGTGAAGGAGTCTTGCCATTTCAGAATGGATTGTACCCTGTTTTTCCCCAAAATAAGACATCCCCTGATAATAAGCCCAATCAGGCTTTTGAGCACATGGCAATAAGGCCAAGCACTTATTTCAGGGTTCAAAAATATAAAAGACAGGATCTTATTTTTGGGGAAACACGGTATCTATCTATCTATCATCTATCTATCTATCTATCTATCTATCTATCTATCTATCTATCTATCATCTACCCTGTTCCCCCCAAAATAAGACATTCCCTGATAATAAGCCCAATCGGGCTTTTGAACACATAGGAATAAGGCCAAGCACTTATTTCAGGGTTCAAAAAAATATAAGACAGGGTCTTATTTTCGGGGAAACACAGTATCTATCTATCATCTCTAGATAGATGGATAGATCTATCATCTATGTATGGTATCTATTATCTATCTATCTATCTATCTATCTATCTATCTATCTATCTATCTATCTATCTCCTACCTTATTTCCCCCAAAAGAAGACATCCCCTGATAATAAGCCCAATTGGGCTTTTGAGCTTATGGCAAAAAGGCCAAGTGCTTATTTCAGGGTTTAAAAAAATATAAGACAAGGTCTTATTTTTGGGGAAACACGGGTACCACTTCAGGTTCCGATGAGGCTTGATCATTTTAGAAGGGCTTGGACACGTATAAGATCTTATCTTGAAAATGTAGGAGCCAGTGAAACTTTTCTACTTGCAAGAAATGTTTGAAAGAAAAGTGTGCCATAAATGAATTGCATATATCTAGAAGGAGTAGGGGTGAAATGATAGTAGTGTTCCAATATTTAAGAGGCTGCCACAAAGAAGAGGGGGTCAACTTATTTTCCAAAGCCGGAAAGGGCAAAAAAATGGAGCAAAATAATTACAGTCATACAGTCATAGGTGGAATGAGATGGGTGGTGGGAACGATGAGAAGATTAACAGTAGCACAGACTTAGTGAATAGTTTGACAGTGTTGAAGGAATTAGTTGTTTAGCAGAGTGATGGCGTTCGGGAAAAAACTGTTCTTGTGTCTAGTTGTTCTGGTGTGCAGTGCTCTATAGTGTCGTTTTGAGGGTAGGAGTTGAAACAGGTTATGTCCAGGATGTGAGGGGTCTGTAGATATTTTCACAGCCCTCTTTTTGACTCGTACAGTATAACAGGTCCTCCATGGAAGGCAGGTTGGTAGCCATGGTTTTTTCTGCAGTTCTAATTATCCTCTGAAGTCTGTGTCTGTCTTGTTGGGTTGCACAGCCAAACCAGACAGTGATAGAGGTGCAGATGACAGACTCCATAATTCCTCTGTAGAACTGGATCAGCAGCTCCTTGGGCAGTTTGAGCTTTCTGAGTTGGCACAGAAAGAACATTCTTTGTTGTGCTTTTTTGATGACGTTTTTGACATTAGCTGTCCATTTTACATCTTGTGATATAGTAGAACCTAGAAATTTGAAGGTCTCTACTGTTGATACTGTGTTGTCTAGTATTGTGAGAGGCGGAAGTATGGAAGAGTTTCTCCTAAAGTCCAACCACCATTTCTACGGTTTTGAGTGTGTTCAGTTCCAGATTGTTCCGGTTGCACCACGAGGCTAGTTGTTCAATCTCCCATCTTGAATTATTAAGTTTCTACCAGTCTTAGCAAATCTACCTATAAATTAGCCACACAGAATGTATTCAAACATCTCCCTTTCTCTGTCTCTCTCCCTCTCCTCCCTCCCTCCCTCTTCTCCCTCCTTCTCTCTGTCTCTTTCTCTCATCTTTATCATACATACTGAATTGTTTATAAACAGAATAGAAATAACATTTATTTTTATTATCAAATGCATGTGCAGGAAAGCAGCTCTGGCAGTTTTCTCCCCATCCCTATTTTCTGTTATGATGCTTTATTCCCATCAGCTGGGTTACCACAATTTTGCTAAAGGTTAAAAGAAAGAAAGCTTCCGAAATACCCCGTTGTACATAGGACAGTTGCAGCCAGCCTGCTTATTTATTGTAAACTTACCCTCTTATATTCTCCCTTCAAAGACAGCCCCTTACAATGATTACAGCTAATTCACATAAAATGATGGTAGCTCCTCATGTCTAGCACCCCTTGGTCAGGGCCCTAAGCAGGTGTTTGCTTAATAATTTGGTCAAAGATCAGTGAGTTAAAGGTTAGGCCATGGAGAAGGAGAATGGAAGGGTCACTAAAACACAGCACTTTCAGGAGGGGTTTGAGACTTGATCTTTCTGAGGCTGGAATGGTCGAACCTCAAGGTCACCCATTAGTGATCCTGCGGTAACAGCCTGAGATATGTCGGTCATAAATTCACCGTGGCAGCACCTTTAACCCTATTAATACTTGGAACATTGGAGGTAAAAGCAAGGACCTAAAAAGATCCCCTTGGCCCAGAGAGAATTACTCACACATTGTTGGCGGTATTAAATGCGTAGCAGGACGCTTGCAGCTGTGTGGGCTGTGTAAGGGGGAGGGTTATGCCGAACTGTCTTGCAAAGAAGGTCCCTTCCTTCACCATTTACTTGTCTTTGGATAAGATGCTCTTGCTAATAATACATGTCTGGATTGAGAATGTTTCTGGCAATTGTAGACTTTGAGTATAAAATGGAGGAGAGGCGTGTAATTCCTAGGGTTCAGTTCTTGTTGTTCATTTATTTATAACTTGCTCAATTCTAGCAAGCATTTTCTTCAATAAAATCAATACCTGGAAGATTTTCTTCAAACATCTCATCTTTCAGGCAAAAAATTAGAGCCCCTTTTTTTTCTCTTACATGAGATGTAAAGATGATATAAAGAAAAAACCATGGCTACCAACCTGCCTTCCATTGAGGACCTGTATACTGCATGAGTCAAAAAGAGGGCTGTGAAAATATTTACAGACCCCTTGCATCCTGGACATAAACTGCTTCAACTCTTATCCTCAAAACGACGCTATAGAGCACTGCACATCAGAACAACTAGACACAAGAACAGTTTTTTTCCCGAATGCCATCACTCTGCTAAACAAATAATTACTTGAACACTGTCAAATTAGTTACTAAGTCTGCACTACTATTAATCTTCTCATCATTCCCACCACCCATCTCCTCCCACTTATGATTGTAACCTTGTTGCTGGTATCCTTACGATTTATATTGAGATTGTTTCCTAGTATGACTTGATTGCTTATTTGTTCCCTATGACTATCATTAAGTGTTGTACCTTATGATTCTTGACGAATGTATCTTTTCTTTTATGTACTCTGAGAGCATATGCACCAAGACAAATTCCTTGTGTGTCCAATCACACTTGGCCAATAAAGAATTCTCTTCTCTTCTCTTCTCTTCTCTTCTCTTCTCTTCTCTTCTCTTCTCTTCTCTTCTCTTCTACCCTACCCTACCCTACCCTACCCTACCCTACCCTACCCTACCCTATTCTATTCTATTCTATTCTATTCTATTCTATTCTATTCTATTCTATTCTATATAATTCTTCTTTTCACCTTTCTGTAGTCTGCTGCACTGGAGGACTTCTGGACAGAATGGGACAATCCACTTTGGCCAACTTGCTGCGGTCATCGCACCACAGCCATCTCATCAAAACCAAGTTGCCACAGTCATCTCATTGTGGCCAACTCACCGTGGGACAATTCCCCATGGCCAACTCAACCCTCTGGGTAACTCGCCACATAAAATTTCATGCGAAATAACTCACAATAAATGTTATCCGCCACTGTTTCTTCAACATTATTTCCATTTTTGTCAATGGAAATAATGTCAAAGAAACAGTGGTGGGTAGCATTTATTGTATTGAGTTATCCCCCATGGAATTGGCCCTGTGGTGAGCTGGTTGCAGCAAATTGTCCTAGACAGTCTTCTGGATGTCTTTCTTAGGGAGGTCATCATGGATTAAGATAGGGATGAAATGCTCAGCTGATCCAGTAGCGATGGCGGCAGGTGGTTCGGAGAACCAGTAGCAAAAATCCCTGCCCCCACCCCCCACTCCCTGCCCATGCCCACCCAATCGCTCGGTCACCCGCTTGCTGCTTCATTTAAAAAATGCTTTTAAAAGGTTAAAAAAAGGGAGGCTCTGACGATCCCAGCTGAGCTGCCTGATCTTCAGAGCCTTTTTTTTTTTACTTTTTAAAGCATTTTTAAACAACCTATTCGGCCAAATAGGTTGTTAAAAAAATGCTTTTAAAAGGTAAAAAAAGGCTCTGACGATCCCAGCTGAGCTGCCTGATCTTCAGAGCCTTTTTTTACTTTTAAAAGCATTTTTTTTTTACAACCTATAGATCTGACTGTCCGACTCCTCACTGTCTGACTCCGCTACTAGGTCCTCAGGCTGCTGGCGGACCACAACACCCTCTGATGATGCAGCCTAGGATTGCCTTGGCAGAATATAAGATTGTAGTATTTCCTGATTTTCATCCAAGATGTTTATTCCACAAGTAGGAGATGGGGACAGAGAGAAGAGAAAGCCTCCTGCTGAGGAACTGGTAAGATGAGATACTTCCTCCTCCATTTCTTCTTTTCTCCAGGTACCTGACTGGATAAGTCCTATCTGCTTTCTCCACCTTATACCATTTTATGGAAGTTGTGTGTTTTGAAAATGTTGATCAACACTCTCTTTATTCGTCTGCTAGACACATGGCTTTCTGTCCATCTTTAAAAGTTCCTCATTTATGTAAATGTGAAGTGGCCAACTTCAGAAGGAATTTGTATGCCAAAAATTCTTGTTCAATTTGATTTATTTCATGTTTTTTTTTTCAATTCCATTTGCTTTTTAGCTTTATCATTTTGTGGAATTTTTATTTCTTTTTGTAATTCTTTCTCAAATCTTTTATATTCCTCTTCCATTTTTTTTTGTGTTTGTCTTTTCTTTTTATTCTTTTTTCCCTAATATGTAATTGCCAAGCCTCTAATATACAGTATGCTTTCATTGCATCCCATACATTCTGAAGTGAAGTATCTTCCTTTTTATTTATTTTAAAGAAAAACTCAAGTTCTTTTTCCATAAATTGTTGAAATTCTTTTTCATTTAGGATTGCTTGATTCAAAGTTCATCTATACTTTTTCTTTTGTCCTTTCCATGTTATTGTAATTGGATTATGGTCCACCCAAAGATTTGAGTCAATATTTATTTCTTGTATATTGTCTAATAAATCTGTTGAAGTATAGTTGCTTGCACACGAAAACGGTAGGACACTTTGATTCCCATAATGGATGAACGACTGCAAAAGTTGGTGGAGTTAGCAGAGATGGCCAATAGCAGAGATTAAAGAAAAGAACAAAATAATGTTCTTTCATCTTGAAAATCTCTTTTAGACTTTGTGCTTGAGGTGGGAAAAAACTTTGAGGTGGACTAGGGGCTATTGAGGTAGAAAAAAACCCATTGATTTTGGGTTTTGCAGATTAGATAAATTTGTTGTTATAGAAGTGACTAGTTTATATTATTATTATAAACATAAAAAGTTGAGATTTGATCTTACTCTACCATCAGAAACCAATGCTTTTTCTTTGGCTTTTTCCCTTTTTCCCTATACTTTTCTCTTCCCCCTTTCCTCCCTCATTTTTCCATTATTTTCTTTTGCATTTTGATACTTTATATTGTATTTTAGTAAACTAATAAAAGCAGGGGGTGTGGCTCAGTGGCTAAGACGCTGAGCTTGTCCCTCAGAAAGGTTGGCAGTTCAGCGGTTCGAATCCCTAGTTCTAATCCGCGTAATGGGGTGAGCTCCCGTTACTTGTCCCAGCTTCTGCCAACCTAGCAGTTCGAAAGCAGGTAAAAAATGCCAGTAGAAGAATAGGGACCACCTTTGGTGGGAAGGTAACACAGCATTCCGTGCGCCTTTGGCGTTGAGTCAGGCCGGCCACATGACCACGGAGACGTCTTTGGGCAGTGCTGGCTCTTCAGCTTTGAAACGGAGATGAGCATCGCCCCCTAGAGTTGGGAACGACTAGCACATATGTGCAAGGGAAATCTTTACTTTTTAAACTAATAATTTTTTTTTGAATTGAAGTATAGTGACTTGCCACCTGTGGCCCCAGACTACAAACTGGAAAATGATTCTCTAAAAATCTGTTATTTTGGCTTTAGCAACACAACAAAAATCTGATTATTTTAAGCAAAGTCCTATTTTCTTTTTATTCCTGTGCAGCATTATAAGTGTCTTTAAACAAGTAGGGTTTTTTTTTCCCCCTAGCTTCCATTACCACCCATTTAAAGCAATAGATTAATCAACTAATGCTTTGGTTGATTTATCTACAGCTTAGACTCTTAACTGAACTGATCAACTGCGATTGCAAAAGCAGGCACTTACCCCCCCCCCACACACACACACTCCCCTCCCCTCCCCTGTTCCCTGCTGCAACAATGAGAGGCACTGTGTCAAAGGAATTAAGATGAAAAGATGCTGACAGGTGCAAGATTACTCCACTTTGCACGCCTGTAGACAACAGAAGTGACATCGCATCTCTTTGAGTTGACACATTAATGAATTTAGCAACACCTGAACTTTTCTGGAGGAGGAAACCTTTGACACTGGCAAGTTAGTTGGTGTCAGTAATAATAGGATTATGTATCAGGCTCCTTTACTCCATATTGGATGATAGAATTACCTTTGAGGAGTGGGGGAGGGGTGGCAGCCTTAACAAGTTGACAGGGGTTCATTTAGCTTCCTCTTTTAATGACATCTTTGAAGGTGAACTACAGATGGAATAATTGCTTCTTTCTTTCCTTTCTTTCTTTCTTTCTTTCTTTCTTCTCTGTCCCCCTTTCCCTTTCATTTTCGCTTCCCTCTTTCCCTTTCCCCGTCCCTTCCCTATTTCCTTCCCCTCCCTTCTCTATTTCCTTCCCTTTCCTCCATCCCTTCCCTTTCCTCCACCTTTCCTTTCCTTTCCTTTCCTTTCCTTTCCTTTCCTTTCCTTTCCTTTCCTTTCCTTTCCTTTCCTTTTCCTTCCCTTCCCTTCCCTTCCTTCCCTTCCCTTTCCTTTCCTTTCCTTTCCTTTCCTTCCCTTCCCTTCCCTTCCCTTCCCTTCCCTTCCCTTCCCTTCCTTTCCTTTCCTTTCCTTTCCTTTCCTTTCCTTTCCTTTCCTTCCCTTTCCTTTCCTTTCCTTTCCTTTTCCTTCCCTTCCCTTCCCTTCCTTCCCTTCCCTTCCCTTCCTTCCCTTCCTTTCTTTTCCTTTCCTTTCCTTCCCTTCCCTTCTTTTCTTTTCCTTCCCTTCCCTTCCCTTCCCTTCCCTTCCCTTCCTTCCCTTCCCTTCCCTTCCCTTCCTTTCCTTTCCTTTCTTTTCCTTTCCTTTCCTTTCCTTCCCTTCCCTTTCCTTTCCTTTTCCTTCTCTTCCCTTCCCTTCCTTCCCTTCCCTTCCCTTCCCTTCCTTCCCTTCCTTTCTTTTCCTTTCCTTCCCTTCCCTTCCCTTCCCTTCCCTTCCCTTCCCTTCTTTTCTTTTCCTTCCCTTTCCTTCCCTTCCCTTCTTTTCTTTTCCTTCCCTTCCTTCCCTTCCTTTCCTTTCCTTTCCTTCCCTTCCCTTCCCTTCTTTTCTTTTCCTTCCCTTCCCTTCCCTTCCCTTCCCTTCCCTTCCTTCCCTTCCCTTCCCTTCCCTTCCTTTCCTTTTCTTTCCTTTCCTTTCCTTTCCTTCCCTCCCTTTCCTTTCCTTTCCTTTCCTTTCCTTTCCTTTCCTTTTCCTTCCCTTCCCTTCCCTTCCCTTCCCTTCCCTTCCCTTCCCTTCCTTCCCTTCCCTTCCCTTCCTTCCCTTCCTTTCTTTTCCTTTCCTTCCCTTCCCTTCCCTTCTTTTCTTTTCCTTCCCTTTCCTTTCCTTCCCTTCCCTTCTTTTCTTTTCCTTCCCTTCCCTTCCCTTCTTTTCCTTCCCTTCCCTTCCCTTCCTTTCCTTTCCTTTCCTTCCCAGGAATCTTCCTGAAATGTCATTGCAGCCCTGAGATGTCTCAATTGAGCTTCATGCAAAGGAGAAGCATGGAGGGCAGGGGAGTGGAGGGGAAGAGAGGGTGGAATATGCACAGTTTAAAGGTGAAATGGATCTTGATAATTAAGAAATAGTCTTTCTTTTTCTGGACAAGTCTTGTTTGGTGGAGACAGGTGAATGTCAGAGGTGAGGGATCAAGCATAACACAGCAATGTGACAAAAGCTTCTCTCTTTTTTTAATTGCTTATTGATATAAATATTCCAGTCAAAGCAAAGGAATGTTGAGTTTTCCAAATGGATGGTTTTTAGAAAAACCCAGGTGTAAAACATAGTTTTGAAGGCTCAAACAATGAGGGCTGTTGTAGAATCATTCATTAAAATGAAAACAAAATCATTCTGAAAAATACGCTCCATCTCCCTCCCTCCCTCCCTCCCTCCCTCTCTCTCTCTCTCTCTCTCTCTCTCTCTCTCTCTCTCTCTCTCTCTCTCCTCTCCACGCCTAACAATAGTGAATCTTACTATACCATGTAAATTTCAGATAGTAATAAACATGTCCTACTCAGAGCATCAAATTCATTTTTAGCAGCCTATTATTCAGGTTTTTTTCCTTGATCAACTTAAATAAGTTTCAAAGAGAGATAGAATACAAAATAACAGAAAAGGAAAATAAAATGGGGTTGGGAGGAGATCAAAAAGGGAGAAAGTGAAAAAGTGGCAAGAAAAAAAAATAGAACGAAAGAAAAGTCAAATTCCGATTTTCTTCACTAGAGATACAAATTTATAATAAAGGAACCTCCTACTCCAGCTTAAAATAAAAACACAGCGAAATAAGATAATATATATACAAACCAAAGAATCAAAACAACATGAGAATTATATTTAAGAATAACCTCTTATTCTAAGTTGAAACATAAACACAAAAGAATTTGTAGCATACGTGTCTAATAATAACAACAGTAAACATAAACAATATTGATATAATATCAAAATTGTCAGGTGCAAGAAGTCAGAAACAGGAGTAGAGTTCAAAGCATGAAATGTTTATTTCACACTATTTATACACAAGCGTCATTTTTAATCAAGTCAAATTGGTGTTGGATAACAGTCAATGGAATTCATGGAGTGGGGAGGGGGCTGGTCATGGATCTCTTGTGTGAATGTAATGATTCTGAACTGATGACATGTTTGACTCCACCTTCAGGCTCCACCTGGTCATCTCCAACAAAAATAGATCTAATCACTGAATCGTTAAATCAAAAGTTAACTTTTACCTTTCTCAGAAAAGTCCAAAGGTGACCTCCATGTAGAAACAAAGCTGGATAGGATTTTGTCTTTTCATCAAAGCAATCATTTTTGCCAAATAATTTATTTATTTATTAAATTTGTTTGCTGCTCATCTTGTCACAGGGCAACTCTGAAACAAATGTATTGGCAGAAAAATTATGGAGTTTATTTATTTGCAGATGAGTTTGAGCCACAATTACTCAAAATAATTACATGGAATTCTAATAGGGAAACTGACCCAACATCTTAATCATATGATAGATAGATAGATAGATAGATAGATAGATAGATAGATAGATGATGGGATAGATAGATAATAGAGTGATAGATAGATAGATAGATAGATAGATAGATAGATAGATAGATATGCTCTCAATGTACATAAAAAGACAAGATACAAGTTTGAAAAGAAGATGTATAGATGAATTTTTGTTTACTTGTTTTATATGTTTTGTTGTTTGCTTGTTTGTATTTTCTAATTTTTTTTTTTAAAAAAAAGACAAGATACATTTGTCAAGAATCATAAGTTACAACACTTAATAATAGTCACAGGGTACAAATAAGCAATCAAATTACACTAGGAAACAATCAATATAAATTGTAAGGATCCAAGCAACAAAGTTACAGTCATACAGTCATAAGTGGGAGGAGATGGGTGGTGGGAATGATGAGAAGACCAATAGTAATAGTAATGCAGCCTTAGTGAATAGTTTGACAGTGTTGAGGGAATTATTTGTTTAGCAGAGTGATTACGGTTGGGAAAAAACTGTCCTTGTGTCTAGTTGTTCTGGTGTCCAGTGCTGTATAGTGTCATTTTGAGGGTAGGAGTTGAAACAGTTTATGTCCAGGATGTGAGGGTTTATGTCCAGTTTATGTCCAGGATGTATCAGTGGTGGATTTCGAATTTTTTTACTACGGGTTCTGTGGGCGTGGCTTGGTGGGTGTGGCATGGCTTGGTGAATGTGCTTCTTGTCCTACCCTCAGGGGCTTTGGAGAATAGCTTGACTCCCTCTTCTTTGGGGCAGCCCCTGAGATATCGGAACACTGCTATCATGTCTCCCTTAGTCCTTCTTTTCATTAAACTAGACATACCCAATTCCAGCAATCATTCCTTATCTATTTCATCCTCAAGTCCCCTAATCATCTTCGTTGCTCTTCTCTGCACTCTTTCCAGAGTCTCTACATCTTTTTTACAACGTGGCGACCAAAACTGGATGCCATATTCCAAGTGTGGCCTTACCAAGGCCTTATAAAGTGGCATTAACCCTTCATGTGATCTTGATTCTATCCCTCTGTTTATGCAGCCTAGAACTGTGTCCAATCTTGCATTCAGTCTTGGAAAGTATTTTCAGAAATGCAGACTGAAATAAAGCAAGGTGGAACACGGCTCCCTTTGCAGATGTTTCCTACACGCTGAAATCATTCAAGAAACATTATTTTGTTTGTTTGTTTATAGCCTCGTTCTTGGCAGGACTCTTTCATTTAAAACAGCTAATTATTTTTCAGAAGCGCTGAACGTTCTGTGTAAACAAATGCATGAATGGGCCCAGCTTTAAGTAGACTTTCTTAAACACATGCACACACGGAGACAAGTTTGGGAGTGACTCACCGAAAAAAGAAAGTGTCAAGCTTTCGTAAATTCAAGTCTTTAACTAAGGTGACCAGACATCCCGCTTTTGGCGGGACAGTCCCGCTTTTGAGAAATTTGTCCCGCGTCCCGCGGCGTTTTAAAAAAGTCCCGATTTTTCATTCTGCCTCCTGGTTCCCGGCTGCCTCCTGAATCCCCGCTGATGGCTAGAGGGAAAAGACCTGTTTAAACTCTTGCCGCGGGGCTTCAAAGGGCCGCCCTACGTTAATTAGCTCGGCTTCCCCCTCTCAGCTGATTTGCACAGGGCTCTGCTCTTGCTAAATTGCTCAGTTTTTTTTTCCTCTTTGTGCAAACCAAGCTCAAAACGAAACTGAAAGTAAAACAGGCTGTTGGCTTTGCGGTTTGCTTGCAACGTTGGAAAATTAGGCAGCAGATTTATTTTCCTTTTCCTCACCAAAAAAGGTAAGTGCAAACAATGGAAAATTATTTAGGGCAAAAGAGGAGAGTTCAAGATTTTAAAACACAAAAGAAAAAAAAGCTCTTTTTAACTAGGGAATTGTAATAATTGAGATATTATTAATTGTATACTGTGTTGAAAGCAGAAATGGTTAAGTTGTGGTTTGGAGGAATATATGGGGGAAATTATTTGGTTTATTATTATTGGTAAGTATAATTAATTGATTTGTAAGAAATTGGATTGCATGGAAATAATTGGAATATTCATGTTCATATTGATTAATATACAAAAAAGATAGTTATATAACTAATTGATTTATATTAAAATGTTGAATTTGTATTAAACAACTGTATTACATAATTACATAATTAACCAATGTGAGGATGGATATAAAAATAGATGACAATGGGAAGGGGTATAAAATAGAATAGAAGGGAAAAATTTAATTTGATTAAGATTAGACATGAGGATGAAGGGTAAAATTGTTTTTTTTAAAAAAATAGATGAGGAATAAATATGGCAAAAAGGAAATATAGAAATTGTAAATTTAATTGAAATGACTAAACACTGTTTAAATTTGTGAACCAGCCAAATATTCTGTTCAAAGAAAATACATTGTATGTATGTGTGTTTCTAATTATTGCTATTTATTCATATTTGTTCTCTTTTATTCTTTAAAGTTTAACAATTCATTCTTTATCTTAATATCTTTATATTTGTTTGGGGTTGGCTTTCTTCCCTTTCATCTTTTTTATTGTACAGCAATCTTTCTCCTCAAACCTACCACCACTCTCTTTTCTTTCCTTCTTACTTTCTCTTCCCCCCCTCTTCTTCTCCTCCCTACTTCCTCTTCCTTTCTCCTTCTCCTTCTCTCTTCCTCCCTCTCTTACCCTCACTCCTACTCTAATCTCCCTTCCCTTCCTTCATCCCTCTCTTGGTGTATCCTTTTATGCATATGGACTACTCAGAGGGCTGAAAAAGTTATTTTTGACTGGTCCTCACATTTTTGACCAGTCCTCGAACTTACGACTGTCCTCACATTTTACGTTTTTGCCCTATCTTGTCACCATGGTGAAGAGAAGCAGTTGTGAAATGAGTGACATGGTTGTTAAGAATGCTGCACGGGCATAAATGTGAGGATGGGCATAAGTGTGAGGACCAGTCAAAAGTGTGAGGACCTGTCAGAAATGACTTTTCAGCCCTCTGAGTAGTCCCTATACACACAGCCATGGCCACCCGGTCACATGACCAGCTAGCCACGCCCACCCAGTCACATGGCCTCCAAGCCACGCCCACAATGTCCCTCTTTACCAATGTTAAAATCTGGTCACCTTACTTTAACTAAATTAGGGATTATATTTAACAGAGGCCATGAAAAAGGAATCTGGCTATCTCTGGCGTTCTCTTTCAGGAGTGCTAACTATCCTGAAATTTCAGGGGATTGAAAATTGCAGGTGACTGGTACAAAAATGTGAACTTTGAACTCCTGTACCTATTGGCATAATAAGCCTTATGCAATTTCAAACAGCACAATAAGCCAAAAAAACAACAACAACAAAACGTATTTTTCAGAGTATAAGACACACCTTAGTTTTGGGGGAGGAAAATAAGAATAAAGCTGATTGGCAGGTGGATCAGCTGTCCCCAGAGGTGAATTTTAGCAACAGGTTCGTTGATTGTGAGCTCTGTGCCTTGCTTTTTTTTTTCAGCCTCTGAAATTTCTGAAACTGTATTTCAGAAAAAAACTTTTTTTTTTGCCTCTGAAAGCCTCCAAAATAGAGTTTCAGAAAAAAAAAAGCCTCTGAAACTTCATTTCTGAGGCTTTATTTCTGAAGCTATGTTTAGAGGCTTTTTTTCTGAAACTCTGTTTGGAGGCTTTTTTTCTGAAGCTTCGTTTGGAGGCTTTTTTCTGAAGCTTCCTTTCAGAGGCTTTTTCCCCGTGAAGCTCTTCTTTGGAGGCTTTTTTCTGAAGCTTCCCTTCAGAGGTTTTGTTCAGCCTCTGAAACCTCCGTTTGAGAGGCTGGGTGGGGCTGCATTCGGAGTATAAGATGCATCCAGATTTTCACCCTCTTTTTGGGGGGAAAAAAGTGCAACTTATACTCTGAAAAATATGGTATTTTCAAGTTGAAATGAAGAGAAGGACTAGAAGGGTGACATGATAGAAGTCTTTCAATGTTGGAGGGGCTGTCATAGAGAAGAAGGGATCAACTTCCCCAAAGCTCCTGAGGGCAGGACAAGAAGTAACTGATGGAAGCTTCATCAAGAAGAGAAGCAACCTGGAACTTAGGAGGAATTTCCTGACAGTGAGAACAATTGATTAGTAGAACAGCTTGCCTCCAGAAGTTGTGGGTGCTCCATTGCTGGAGGTTTTTAAAGGAAGACAGTGGACAGCCATTTGTCCAGAATGTATAGGGTCTCCTGCTT
Source organism: Arizona elegans (assembly GCA_022577455.1). Lineage (NCBI taxonomy): Eukaryota > Metazoa > Chordata > Lepidosauria > Squamata > Colubridae > Arizona > Arizona elegans. The sequence continues at coordinate 1,561,305 of JAKOOJ010000067.1, read as the reverse complement.
GAGCATGGGGCTGGACTAGAACAGGGCTCTCCAACCTTGACAACTTTAAGATTTGTGGACTTCAACTCCCAGAGTTCCTCAGTCCACAAGTCTTAAAGTTACCAAGACCTCCAAGGTCTATTCCAAATCTGTTCTTCTGTCATTCTAAATGACCATGTGCTGAGAATCTAAACAATACCATTCCAGTCAAGTGCAAGATGACTAAAGGAGTATCACAGAAACTAGTTCATGACATTGTGGTGAGGTCAGGGGTCTTTAGCCATCTTGTGCTTCTCATCTCTCAGTCTCTGATAATAGAATAGAATAGAATAGAATAGAATAGAATAGAATAGAATAGAATAGAATAGAATAGAATGGAATGGAATGGAATGGAATGGAATGGAATGGAATGGAATGGAATGGAATGGAATGGAATAGAGCTGGAAGGGACCTTGGAGGTCTTCTAGTCCAACCCCCTGCTTAGGCAGGAAACCCTATACCAATTCAGACAAATGGTTATCCAGCATCTTCTTAAAAACTTCCAGTGTTGGAGCATTCACAACTTCTGGAGGCAAGTTGTTCCACTGATTAATTGTTCTAAGTGTCAGGAAATTTCTCCTTAGTTCTAGGTTGCTTCTCTCCTTGATTAGTTTCCACCCATTGCTTCTTGTTCTATTCTCAGGTGCTTTGGAGAATGTTTGACTCCCTCTTCTTTGGGGCAGCCCCTGAGATATTGGAACTCTGCCATCATGTCTCCCCTAGTCCTTCCTTTCATTAAACCAGACATACCCAGGTCCCGCAACCGTTCTTCATATGTTTTAGCCTTCAGTCCCCTAATCATCTTTGTTGCTCTTCTCTGCACTCTTTATAGAGTCTCCACATCCTTTTTACATCGTGGCGACCAAAACTGGATGCAGTATTCCAAGTGTGGCCTTACCAAGGCATTATAAAGTGGTATAAACACTTCATGTAATCTTGATTCTATCCCTCTGAAACATTCACCCATTTATCATGTTTTGAGATTTGTTGCAAACAATGTTGTATCTTCCAAATGTTCAACAGTTTTTCTTCCCCTGTGAAAATAAGCATCTGTTTTTCTTCCTTATTCCCAGAGCCATCAGCATGTGTTCTGAAGATCTCTTGGTGGTCATTTTGAATGGACTTTCCTGCTGGGGCAATCATAGCTGCTGCTTTCTTGAAAAACATTTTTCCCATCTTCCTAAAGGTTCCCACGTGTGAAGAATTTTGTGTTTCCCTCGGGGACTGAATGGAAATGTGGACAATCAGGGGGGAAGTAAGGCAACAGACTGAAATTTGTAAATATTCCTTCAAACCGTCCTTGGCAGCCTGTAGCTAAAAACAAAAATACATTCCACTCAAGTATAAGTATAATTTTATTAAGTATAACCCATACAACGAAATTCACTTAACACCCAAAGACCAGGCCCAACACACATAACAATCCCCAAACACATCCCCACCCACCACGAATTCTCTGCCCTGAATCACCCAAACATCCAGACCAAGTAATGCTGTCCAACAGCTCATTGATGGTGGCTCTTTAGTTCATTGTTGAGTGCAATTATAGCTCTGGGATAAAAGCTATTCAGAAAACGTGTGGTCCAAGTTTTAATTGTTCTGTATCTTCTGCCAGAAGGCAACACTCCAAAAAAATTGTAAGCAGGATGGGAAGAGTCTCTGAGAATGTTATGCAACTTCCTCAAACAGCGAGATGCAAAGATGTCGTCCAGGGCTGGTAGCTGGAGCCCAATGATTCATGCATAAAAGAAACTTCTTTATATACAGTAATATAAATCATGATGCATGTATACAATACCCACGAGGCAGAAGCCAGAATCAGAACTCAGAAATCACAGAAGCACAGAATCAATATAATCACAGAATCAATAATATATATATATATATATATATATATATATATATATATATATATATATATATATATCCTAGAAGCATGAAGCTGAAAACACCAGCCTGAAGATGACGAATGAGACTTTGTCGAAACGTCGCCAAGACACTTCCAATTCCAAAACTCGAATAACCAAAGACCTACACACACACACACACACACACACAAAACAGATCCTGTTTCTTAGTCATCAAACAGTTCCCATGGGCTAACTTGTTGTTATGGCTATCCCAGCTCATAATTTCTTACACACTGACACATTTGTCAGAAATGGTGTAGGGTCTCCTGCTTGGGTGGGGGTTGGACTAGATGACCTACGAGGTCCCTTCCAACTTTTTTATTCTATTATTCTAAATGGCTTCAGGAAATCCTATTTCATCAAGCTGAGAGAAAAGGAAGAGGGAGGATTTCTTGTTCGGTGTGGTGCTTCTCCTTTCAAAGCAACAGCTGGAACTGTAAGCACAGATGGGTGAGGTTTAAGAAACAGTCTCAGTGTCTTGTTGGCTTGAGGTAAGAAGAGGAGAGATAAAAAGCTGTGGAGCTAACAAATTAAGGTTTTCCCAGAATACAAATAGTCCTCAACATACAACAGTTTATTTAGCAACCGTTTCAAGATACAATGGCACTGAAAAGGTGACTTATGACCAGTTTTCAGACCTACGACCATTCTAGCGTTCTCCCTGATTGTGTGATTAAAATTCAGATGCTTGGCAATTGACTCGTATTTATGACGATTGCAGTGTCCTGGGGTGACATAACCACCCTTTGCGACCTTCTGACAAACCAAGTGTAAGACTGCGATGCTATCTCAAAATTAAATGAATTTCCAAACTGCCAATCTTTAAGGAAATCTTTCTTTGATTGAGCACAGCCACCGGATCATGACTCCGGGCGGACAAGACTGACCTTTTGCCCCCCAATCCCTCCCTTTCCGATCCCCAAATCTCTGCTTCTCATTGACTATCTTCCAAGTCATTCTTCAGACTCCTTTTCTCGTCATCTCCCAGGAATGTGCCCCCTCCCCTCATTTCCACGACTACCCGACTTCAAAGGGATTTGGCAGGCAAAAGTTTCAGAGTTTATCTCTCACTCTCCTCTGCTCTCTATGCCAGCATTGAAATGCTGACACCAAGTCAATGGGGAAGTCCGATTCACTTAACAACAGTTTGACTAATTTAACAACTACAGTGATTCACTTAACAACGATGACAAGAAAGTCTATAGAGATTCTCCGTCATCCAGGTCGTGGTTGTCCCAAAGGTGTTTTTTTTTTTCAAGAGGCCACTGGACTTTCTGATTTTTCTTTGAAGATGTTTCGCTTCTCATCCAAGAAGCTTCTTCAGCTCTGACTGGATGGTGGGGAATGGAAGGATGTTTTTGAAAGAGGTTTGAAAGAGGGGTCATAGAGGCCATCTATGTCCAAATTGAACAGCCCTCTCTCAACAGAAGGGGAGGGGGGAATATGACATCATCTATCTCCAGTCGACAACACAGTCCTTTCAGCAGTTCCAAGAAGGCTCCATACCCATTTGCACCACTCAAGTGACCCTGAGGACACAGATAAACCTCTAAGTGGCCCAGGGGTGGGTTCTAAAATTTTTTACTACCGGTTCTGTGGGCATGGCTTATTTTGTGGGTGTGGCTTGATGGTCATGTGACAATTCTTTAGGATTTAGCAGAGGTACTGGTCTACCAGGCTTTTAACTGCTTGCAGAGCTGTACCGGTCTACCCATTTGTTTTTGGAGGCACCGGTCTATCATTTGTTTTTGGAGGCATTGGTCTACCCATTTGTTTTTGGAGGCACCGGTCTACCCATTTGTTTTTCGAGCACACTGGTCTACCACCACACTGCCTTTTAACACAGATCAGCTGTAGGGTGGCCCTTTGAAGCCCCGTGGCAACAGTTTAAACAGTTTTTTTCCTTCTAGCCAATCAACTGGGACTCAGGAGGCAGCAATAGATTGGGGGCAGGGCCAAATAAAAGGTAAGAATAATGCGGGGGGGGCAGAGGGGGGTGGGAGGGCCCAGCTCCCAAACAAAGAGAACCGGTTCAGTGATGTCATATCATCACCGCTACCGGCTCGGCTGAAACGGGCTGAACCAGGAGGAACCCACCACTGAAGTGGCTTCAACAACCCTCTAAAAGGATGCAAATGATCAGCTGTCTGCAAGGAGTATAAATCCATCACTAGCAGTCAGCTGAAGTAGCTGCAGTACTGCAGCTCTAACCACTGCGCCACCTCGGCTTATGATTCAATGTTCTTCTATATTTTCAAATTTCAAACCTAGGGAGGAAAGATAAGTGCTTGTAACCAGATAAAATCAGATCACTTTACATAACTGTTCTCCTTGGGAAGTCCAGATTGGTTGCATACAACTTTTTCTAAGCCATCAACAACTGCTCGGTTAGGATTTTTTCAAGCAGAGATGCTGTGAGGAAGAGAGAAACATTACATGTTAATGCAAAACTGACGGATCTGCTTAGACAAAAACACAGGAAGGCTCTAGTCATCTGAATGTTCCAGGGCACTGCTCCAATTTAAGAATGTATGAAAAATGCACGTATTAAGGAAAAGTGTGCCCAAGAACGCATACATGAATGATGGGGAGGAACACAATGCTATAATAGGATGATGACATTTTAGCAAAATGCATGCTCAAAATGCATTGGAAAGGTTTTGTTTTGAATAGTGGTATGGAGAAATAAAGAGAGAGATGAGAAATGAGAGAGAGAGAGATGAGAGAGAGAGAGAGAAACACACACAGAGAAACAATGACAGAGAAAGGAAAAGGGAGAGGAAGAAAAAGAGAAAAAGAGAGAGAAAAGATAGAAACAGAGAGAAAGAGAAAGAGAAAGGAGACAGATATATATAGAGAGAGAGAAAGAGAGAGAAGGAGAAAGAGATTGAGATCAAGAGATTGAGAGAGAGAGAGAGAAAGAGAAAGAGAAAAAAGAAAGAGAGAAAGAGAAAGAGAGATAATAGATGTATATATTTGTGTTGGTATCTGGGCACACGTACCATTGGGAAAAAAAACCTGAGAGTGATGGACAAATGAGAGGAAATGAATAAGAAATAAGAAAGAGAATGCTAAATTGAGCAAAACTAAAATGGGTAAATTTGTTCACTGGCCAATCTCAATCTTATTGCATTGCTTTGTTCACTGATAAATGTCTGACGAATCCATTTTCTTTTCTTTCCTTTTTCTTTCTTTTCTTTTGTTGTTGTTGTTGTTGTTGTTTTCAAGACTTGAGAGAGGGTTGGTTAGCGGTAGGGGAAGAAGGTTAGCTCAGAAACAAGGCAAGGACTCATCGTTGAGATCCTTTCTGCAATTAAAACCCTCTTTAAGCCACTGTCTCCATGTCGCTTCAGCCAAGCAAACAATTGCACTTCAGCCTAGCAGGTAAAATAATGACTTCTTCCTCCGTCAGCTGCGATCTTAAAAATTCCCACACTTGTGCGCCGTCCCCATTTTCTCGTTTCCCTTTGAATTTCAGCTGCATTTGGTTTTCAATGTGGACGCTTGGCTGGTGCCGCCTTTGTGTGAGAAACCCCCACACTGAGTCCTGTGGCTTTGGTGGCAAAGCTTCTTTCACTCTGCCATTTCAACATAAACAGTCAATATTCATAGCCTCAAAGGAGGCCTCCTTCGTATTGCTGACCAATTAAATACCAGCTGAGTCAGACAGACAAAGAAAGAAAGAAAGAAAGAAAGAAAGAGAAAGAAAGAAAGAAAGAAAGAAAGAAAGAAAGAAAGAAAGAAAGAAAGAAAGAAAGAAAGAAAGAAAGAAAGCTGTAACACGCTGCTGTTTGGGGTAGAGTCATTTTTCAGCAACCAAGAAACATTTTAATGGAGAAAAAATTAATTCAAAATGATACTGCCACATTCCCTCAAGAGGAAAATCCCCTTCTTTGGGGCTCTCCTGTTTTTTTTTTTGTTTGTTTGTTTTTTTGCACCATTCCTTTTATTTATTGCTTTGGGATAAATACATGGTCGGAGTGTTGAAAAGAGCGGGTTTCTTTTGCAGAGATTTGTTCCAAAGTTGGACTGGAAGTTTTCATTGTTCTTTCAGTTTTTTTTTTTTTAAAAAAGGCAGAAGAACCAATCAGGGATACTTTTGTGATTCAGGAATGGAATTAGTTAACCTTCTGACCATCTCTCTTTCCCAGGTATTCCAGGCTCCTGTGAGATGGCTTAGAATTCAAACATCATTTTTTTGCTTTAACCAATGTAATCATCTTTGTAATGTCTCTTTCATATGTCTTAAATATTAATTCCAGTTGTAGCATGTAAGAAGATTAATTTCTTCTTCTCCTCCTCCTCCTTTTCTTCTTCTTCTTTTCTTCTTCTTCTTCTTCTCCTTCTCCTCCTCCTCCTCCTTTTCTTCCTCTTCTTTTCTTCTTCTTCTTCTCCTCCCTGAAGTTGTCAAAGTTGAAAGAACACTATACTCACAGAGAGGGGAAAAAAACCCCATTCCTTCTGATTGTAGATCAAATCAGCCAAATTATGATGCCAAAGGAAATGGGGGAAAAAAAACTAAGGCATTTTCCTAGAATTTTCCTAGAATTTGCATTATTTTCATGTGCAGTGCTGAGTTGCAGTCCTGTATCACTCAATCTGAATCTGGTTTTCAGATTCCGAGCGGACACATTGTATGATGAAATCTTGTTCGTCCTCTTTAATAGAATTTAGGGTTCAGAGATCAAAGAAGCCAAACTCCCATCGTCCTTGTGAACTTCCTTGTTATTTTCTGGATTGTATGCCGCTATTGGATGTGATTCGACATCCAAGAGGCCCTCTTAAATCTGCATTTTAAAAAAAAAGTTGCTCTACAAATTTCTCTGCGTGAATGTCAAGTTTGTTTGGTTTTTTGGTTTTTTTTTTAAAATCACATTCCTCTTTGTGTGATTTCCCAGACTGATGATTTTCTCTGCCGTGAAAAATGCCTCTGTCCAAACAGATTTATTAATTTTTTTTAGATGTCTTCCATCTGCTTTCACGACTGGAGGCAATCATGCTTTTCCCAGCTAAAATGGCAGCTCCATAGCCCACCTTTGCTTGAACCCCCAACCTGCCTATTAAGAGTGTAGACCTACAACCAAGTGCCTTTCTCTACAGACGTATGTGTGTGATCCCTCCCCACCCCCTGCGCTTTCGACTCCACCCCAACCTTTGTTCCAAACCATGCAACCATAAGCTTTTTGGCGTCTTCTGTATTTAAATCCAGCCAGGTTGATACCATTATTTTCATACTCTTGTGAGGCTCTCTGGGTGTTTGCCCAGATTCACAGAGGATGTCTTGTGGGCTCTTTGTAGGTTAACCTTTCAAAACAAGGACCACCTGCAAATTTAGCCGAGGGCGGGCAGCGTTTCACTAGGCTACTACATAGGCTTCAAAACAGAGATTAGCGCCACTTGGGCGACTTCCATCTCTTTTGCAAGCATCATCTTCTCTCTCTCTCTTTTATACTCTTCTTTGGCGGCAAAATTCCACCGCAGACCCGGAGCAAATGCTCAATAGAGCAAATTAAAAAGAGAAGAAAAAAAGAAGAGAGAGAGAAAGGATAAGAAAAGAACAGGATGATAAACTCACATAGTATTTTGTCCGGATTAAACATAACCAACTTTCCATTTGTCGGACTAACTTCTCTGCCTCCCTTCACCCCAGTCCTGCTTTGCAGTTACCTCGCTATAAACGAAATCTTGGCCCTGAATTGCAAGTATAATTTAGCAACGCCTAGAGTGGAACAGGATAGGACTTTCTATGAAATGGGCCACTTGCTATCAGTTGGAGCTGGGAATGCCAGCATGATTTTCAATTGCTTCTGAGATTTTGAGATAAGCACTCTGAAAATGGCTTTCTTTACAAGATAAAAAGAGAAGATGTCTAGAAAAGTTCTTTATCACAAACTTTGTTATAGCTTGCTCGTGTCTCAATTCTCAATCCCTCAAAGTTTTCTCTCACTTTGCAATTATTGCTTCTGAGGCTCCTGTTTACTACTACTGCTAGTAAGTAAACACATTAACATTAAAAAAAAACCTTGAGTAGTATTTCAATTGATCACTTTTATTAATTAATAGCAATCACTTTTATTCATGGCAAGTGGGATTGCATAAAGATATTGCTATTGAATGTCCTGCTATTAATTCACAGTTCCAAGAAATCCAGAAAGCTTGTTTTTCAATCCCTAAATTTTCCTGAAACAAGTCGCTGAATTTTGATAACATGATGGTTAACTATTGTAAGCATATTTCCCTGCATTTCAGGAAGACAAATTGCCCCATGTTGTTTGAATACCGGTTCTTGTTCAGGAGAATTTATTTTTGAAATTTTGTTCAAAAGAGAACAATTTTTGGTGAATTTTTTTGCCTGGCAGGTGGTGTTCTTATTGAACAGATTAACAGAGTTGGAAGGGACCTTGTAGGTCATCTAGATCGTCTCCAATTCTTTCTCTTCTATTCTGTTGTCTCCAGGCACTGCCATGACCACTCGCCAGATTTGTGTGTGTGTGTATTTCTTATCGACAATTGTTAAGTCCTGAGTGTTACGTGATAGGTACCTGTCTGTTTGAATATTTCGTCATTGCGATCAGCAATATTTTTCAAGAAAATATTGGACAACCACTTGCCCAGGGTAGTATATGGTCTACTACCTTGGGCAGGGGATTGAATTAGAAGACCAGCAAAATCCTTTCCAGTTCTGTTACTCTATTTTCCTCTATTCTATTTAGAAGATGAAACTCAAATATTTTGGCCACCTAATGAGAAGGAAGGACTCACTGGAGAAGAGCCGAATGCTGGGAACGATTGAAGGCAAAAGAAGGGGATGACAGAGAACGAGGTGGCTGGATGGAGTCACTGAAGCAGTCGGCGTGAGCTTAAATGGACTTCAGAGGATGGTGGTGGACAGGAAGGCCTGGAGGAACGTTGTCCATTGAGTCACGATGGGTCGGATATGACTTCACGACTAACAACTATTTAGGAGAAGGAGATGAGGATCTTGGTAGCTGACTCAACTGAAAGTAATCCTTTTCAGCAAGGATTTAACACATTCCTCTTTAACAGGAGTTATTGAGACGGAAGAATCCATGTTGCAAGAATTTCAGCAACAGAATCATTTCCAATTTAGAAACATCGATCCCCCATAGGGCAGAGATTATTTCAGGTTCTTTTTAATGGCTTTCTTGTGCACGAGCCAGGAGGCAATGCTTTCAGAGATCACAGAGAAGCTCACAGGTGACTGTTAACAAAGCCATCTTCCTGAATCCTTAATAGATCTCTGAACCACCCATTACAGCAGGAATATTCTCCATTCTGAAATTAGCTTAGCTTTTTGAGTGGTACTTAGGCAGCGTGCTCCAAAAATTAGAGCATGGAACCAGAATAAAAAGTAAGCTTAATTTAACTTCAAAATGATTGAATCCCATTTAACAGAATGACAGAGTTGGAAGGGATTTTGGAGGTCTTCTAGACCAACCCTTTGCTCAAGCAGGAGACTCTATTTCAGATAAAGGCTGTTTAGTTTCTTCTTAAAAGCCTCCAGTGATGGAGTACCCCACAACTTCTGGAGGCAAGGTTTATTGTTCTCACTGTTGGGAAATTTCTCCTTCATTCTAGGTTGCTTCTCTCCTTGATTAGTTCCCATTTATTTATGTTCAATGCAATTGAAGGCAATTCAGTTCAATGCAATTGAAATTAATTATAGTTAATGAGATGACCTGGCATTCGTGTATTTAATTATTTTCTCTTTCTGTCATGTTATAAATGTCAACATGACAACAGCTACTGGAGCTCTACTCAACATTTTTCAGAAGTTTCATGGGGTCTTGGAGAGCATCAGCAGATTTGAGTTCAACACCATGTGCCTTGAGAACATTATTTCCATTGTCATGAAAAGATTTTTTTCCCCAGTCCTCATTTACTAGTTCTTTGATCACTTAAGGATATTTTTTTCCAATTAGGAGGTATATATGTATCCATTTTTGTAGAAGACTATGGGGACAGCCTTGAAGAACGAACACAAAGGCAGTTATCACCAGCTGAGCCTTGAAAGAGAGGAGAAGGGTGAGAAAAATAATTCAAAATTGCTCTGTCTTGACTCAAAGAACATAGAATAAAAATTATTATTACTGTTATTATTATAAAGTTCCTTGGATACAAGAAAAGGAAATAGAAACTCTTACAGACATTCAAAATTCTGTTATGATGTGACAATAGAATCTGTTTTCTAACTAAGCCTACTTTGACATGGTCCCCATTGTAATGATGATTTATGCCTTGGACTTTATCCATTTATCAAGTTTATATATGATTATTTATTAAATCATAGAGGAGACCTATGGATAAAGGGCCCTTGATTTAAGGCATATGGAAACTTATATTCATGAAAAACCAAATGCACAAGTATAGAATAGCTGGTACCTGGCTCAACAGTCGTACCTATGAGATGGATCATGGAGTCCCAGTGGACAATTACTTAAATATGAGCCAGCAGTATGCTGCAGCTGACAAAAAAATTCTTAGGCTGCATTAACAGAGGGATAGAATCAAGATTATGTGAAGTGTTAGTACCATTTTATAAGACCACACTTGGAATATTACATCCAATATTGGTCACCACATTATAAAATAAAGAAGTTGAGACTCAGGAAAGAGTGCAGGGCAAGGGGGAAATCCAGTAGGTTCTGACAGGTTCTGGAGAACCGGTAGCGGAAATTTTGAGCAGTTTGGAGAACCGGCAAATACCACCTCTGGCTGGCCCCAGAGTGGGGTGGGAATGGAGATTTTGCAGTATCCTTCCCCTGCCAAGCCCACCAAGCCATGCCCACCAAGCCACACCATGCCCATCAAGCCACGCCCACAGAACCAGTAGTAAAAAAAAATTGGATTTCACCACTGGTGCAGAGAAGAGCAACAAAGATGATTATAGGGTTGGAGGCTAAAGCATATGATGAACATCAGCAAGGATTTGAGTATGGCTAGTTTAGAGAAAAGGAACAATATGGTTTGCCATTGCTCTTTCCCAAAGTATTTTTAACTTTTTAATCTAGCCTATAGACCTGAGTTGTCAAGATAGTTACTCGCCCGAGTACTTACCGGGCCCAACCCTGATTAGAACTTGAAATCAGTCAAGGTCTGTTGGTATTGCCATTAATTAGATAATTTTAAGGCTATGGGCAGAAACTATTTTGAAATATATTTCTCTCTGGAGTCCTTGGTTGCTTCCTTGGAGTTGTTTCATGATCCAATTAGGTAACATCATTAGTACTAGTGAGTGTGGTGGTTGCTCTCTGTTTACGTACAGTAGCTTGACTTGTCTTGGTAGGAATGTAGCTTTCTCCTGGTTGTTGGTTGCACCTTTTTGTATTGTGACAATCAGAACTGGATGCAGAATTCCAAGTGTGGCCTCACTAGTGCAGTATAGAACATGATCTTGATTCTGTTCAGTGGTGAAATCCAATTTTTTTTACTACAGGTTCTGTGGGCATGGCTTGGTAGGCGTGGCAGGGGAAGGATACTGAAATATCCCCATTCCCTTCCCCACTCCTGGGGGAAGGATATTGCACAATCTCGATTCCCACCCCATTCTGAAGCCAGCCAGAGGTAGTATTTGCCAGTTCTCCGAACTACTCAAAATTTCCACTACCGGTTTCTCTGAACTGGTCATAATTTCCGCTACCGGTTCTTCAGAACCTGTCAGAACTTGCTGGATTTCCCCCCTGATTCTATTCTTCTGTTAAGTAGGGGGTTGGACTGGAACAGGGGTGTCAAACTCGATTTCATTGAGGGCTGCATCAGGGTTATGTTTGACTTTGGGGGACTGGGGTGGATGTGGCCAGCTCGATGTCACTCATGTTGGGGTGCCTGTGGTGGCCTGAACGCTCTGCCAGCGAAAACAGGCTCCTGAGCTCTGTTTTCGCTGGCAGAGACACCACGGGCTGGTCCTTTGCTGTTTCCAAGGCAGCCCTGTGGGCCAAATCTAAGCACCCTGTGGGCCAGATCAGGCCCCCGAGCCTTGAGTTTGACACCCCTGGACTAGAAGATCTCTGAGGTCCCTTCCAACACCAGTGTAGGCTGGTGACCCCCAGGGGGAGAGCCTTCTCTGTGGGGGCACCTACCCTCTGGAATCAGCTCCCCCCAGAGATAAGGAGAATCCAGGACCTCAGTGCCTTCCGTCGTGCCCTTAAAACCCATTTATTCAAACAAGCCGGGCTGGCTTAAGATGAAATTTTTAACTGTTTTAAATGTTTTAAATGTTTTAATTGGTAATGAGTTTTAATTGGGCCAAATTTATATATCTTTTAATTGTTTTTTAATATTTGTCTTGCATGTCTTTTTAATTCTGGCTGTACACCGCCCTGAGTCCTCAGGGAGAAGGGCGGTATAGAAATTCAATAATATAACTTTGTTATTCTGATGCAACCCAGGACTGCATTGGCTCTTTTGGCATCTGCAATACACTGCTGGTTCACACTAGAATAGAATAGAATAGAATAGAATAGAATAGAATAGAATAGAATAGAATAGAATAGAATAGAATAGAATAGAATAGAATAGAACAGAGTTTTTTATTGGCCAAGTGTGACAGGACACACAAGGAATTTGTCTTTGGTGCATACACTCTCAGTGTACATAAAAGAAAAGATACGTTCATCAAGAATCATAAAGTACAACACTTAATGATAGTCATAGGGTACAAATAAGCAATCAGGAAACAATCAATATAAATCGTAAGGATACCAGCAACAAGATTACAGTCATACAGTCATAAGTGGGAGGAGATGGGTGATGGGAACGATGAGAAGATAAGAAGATTAATAGAAGTGCAGACTTAGTAAATAGTTTGACAGTGTTGAGGGAATTATTTGTTTAGCAGAGTGATGGCATTGGGGAAAAAACTGTCCTTGTGTCTAGTTGTTCTGGTGTGCAGTGCCCTATAGCATCATTTTGAGGGTAGGAGTTGAAACAGTTTATGTCCAGGATGTGAGGGGTTTGTAAATATTTTCACAGCCCTCCACTAGTGACGGTCCACAGATTTGAAAGTTTCTCATGCTTGTTACAGGAGAGGGGTTATCATTCAGCGGGGCCCTTTCCTGCAGCCTTCCAAATGCCCAAGGGCTTTGTTTGATCACAGACTTGCAACGCTTATTTCTGTTTTATAAAATTATGCCTTACTCTTGAACAATGCTAACCCCCACTGGCATGTAACTACATCTTCCATTTTTGCCCAGAACAGGATGCTTTTTTCTTCTTTGTGGTTTCTCTGTTTCTAGACTGAATAGGGTTTGCCATTTATTCTCATGATAACATCACAGTCTGGATTATCTTTGCGTTGGCTTCATTTGCACATACTTTCCGGTGGCATGAAGGAACTGAAGCCTATGATAAATTACTTGCACTTTATCGCTACCTAGTTAGGATTCCACTCTAAACATGCACACGCACACACACAATTCTATTAAAAATCCCTCAGTAAAAAAATATTTCCCACTGAAGTGGGAAAATTCTACATTTGTCCCCCTGCACTTCCGTAACATTCTCCTATTGCAGTTTTTGACTTATTATTAATTAGGCAAAGTTATGATAAATATGTCTAGATTAGAACTTTGAAAAGTAGCATGGACTCAGGCTGTGAAATAATCTGTGTTGGTCTCCCCCAAAAGATGATTTCAAAGGATGTGAGTTGCACAAATTTGAGCATAGAGACGCATGTTTAGAAATACTTGTTGTAACTTAAATAGTAATGCAGTGAATCAGAAATAGTGTCATGTTTGAATCTGAAGTAGGAAGATCTGTTTAAATCCCCATTTAACTAAGATCTCTTTCAAGGATTCAGACCTAGTTTCAGTGGTGAAATCCAATTTCTTTTACTAGTGGTTCTGTGGGTGTGGCTTGGTGGGCGTGGCTTGATGGGCGTGGCAGGGGAAGGATACTGCAAAATCCCCATTCCCTCCCCACTCCTGGGGAAAGGATGTTGCAAAATCTCCATTCCCACCCCATTCTGGGGCCAGCCAGAGGTGGTATTTGCTGGTTCTCCAAACTACTCAAAATTTCTGCTACTGGTTCTCTGAACTGCTCAAAATTTCCGCTACTGGTTCTCTAGAACCTGTCAGAACCTGCTGGATTTCACCCCTGCCTAGTTTCCCCCTCACCCCAAGCTAAGCAAATTCACAGGGTGGTCATTAGGAGATATAATGAGGGGAAGACCCCATTTAAATTACCTTGAATTCACTGAGAAAAGGTGGGATATAAATGCTAAAAATATTTTTTTAATAAGAAGAAGATTAAGACTATCAGAATACAAACGTCAGCAAATAGAAGTAGAGCAACTATGGCAAGAGAAAGCAAAGGCTGTACCAATATTGATATGCACCTTGGGTGCAGTACCAAACAACTGGAGCACCACCGGAACCCCATCAACAAAATTGCTATTAATCAATTGCAAACTTTTTTTACTTGGAATAATTTTCTTCCGGTGATGATACCTTTAATACCATCAAACATCTCCTTTACTGACATCTTTGGAAAGAACTCAATAGTGAATAAAAATGCCAAATCAAGTCAGAATCCAGAACACAGAATAAAAGAGTTGGAAGGGACCTTGTAGGTCATCTAAGTCCAACCCCTGCTCAAGCAGGAGACCCTATACCATTTCTGACAAATGGCTGTCCAGTCTCTTCTTGAAAACCTACAGTGATGGAGCACCCACAGCTTCTGAAAGCAAGCTGTTCCATTGGTTGATTGTTCTTCTAACAGTTGTTAGAAGATTTCTCCTTATTTCTAGGTTGAATCTCTCCCTGATCAGTTTCCATGCATTGTTCCTTGTCTGGCCTTCAGGTGCTTTGGAAAACAGTTTGATCCCCTCCTCTCTGTGGCAGCCCCTCAAATATTGGAACACTGTTATCGTGTCATCCCTGGTCCTTCTCTTCAATAGACTAGCCATGCCCAGTTCTTGCAACCTAAACATGTGGTGTCCAATCTAATAGCAGAGTCTATGCTAACATGTTACTAGCTCTAAAAGTCATCTAATAATGACATGTGTGTCAGCTTACAAATGGTTCTTCAACTCTAAGAAGGAATTTCCTGACAGTGAGAACAATTAATGAAATAGCTTGCCTTCTGGACTCATGGGTGCTCTATCACTGGAGGATTTCAAGAAGAAACTGGACATCTTCTATTCCAGTTATGGGATGGGCTCTCCTGTTTGATCAGATAGCTGGATTAGAAGACCTCAAAGATCCCTTCCAATCTTATCATTCTATGGTTTATGTTCTAATTCAAGTTTGAGTTTCACATGTTGGACAGATGTGAAATGATTGCTCGCTTTGATACTCAGACAGAAACTGATGTGTGTAATTTGGATTTTCATAAATTACAAAAAGTCTAATTTCTGAATTTCCAAGATAGTGACTGTCACTTGTCTGCAAGGATGAATTAGACATCCTGAAGTAGCATGGTGTTATGTATTATCACAAACTGATGTTTACAGTTAGTGTACTTAGTCAACCTAGTGAAGTGTCAGATTGTTGGTCCAATTGGCTCAGCATAGTCTAAACTAGATGGCAACTCTTAATTCAGTTGGGCAGAAATCATCCTCAGTCATTGTTTCAATCCCCAATTAAAAATGGGATGCTTGTCATGCAAAGACTGCCATGCCAGGAAAAATACAGAGCTTCTTTCGCTAATATCTGCCTCTGCAACGTGATTAGGACTCTTTCTTTAGACATGCTTGCAAAACATTAATTTGTAATATGGCTACACAAAAAATCCAAATTAGAAGGGGGAAAACTTGATTTGGAATGGGTGAGGATGGTTAGCACCTATTAGCAAACTCAGAGGATACCCATTTACCTAGAAAATGAGAAAAATAAATAAATTTTAGCTAAAGGACATGGTGTGAAACACACCTAGGGAACCTCCAAAGTCCAATTTCATAGATAAATTGTATAACTAAAGAACTATAGCAGGGGTCGGCAACCTTAAACACTCAAAGAGCCACAAAGGCCCTAACCGGAAGCCTCCCATTCAATTCTGGAGCCAACCAGAAGTCAGGTTCCCACATCATAGAGTCTCTTCCTAGCACAGTGTCCTTTTCCCTCTACCTATCCTAACTGAAAGCCCTATCAATTGTGGAGCTTACTGGTGACAGGGAGCCACAGCAGAGGGGTGAAAGAGCCACATGTGGCTCCAGAGACGCAGTTTGCCAACCCCTGAACTATACAAACTTCAACAAATTTTATGACCAGTCTTACTCAGTTCTATACAATAGAGGTAGGAGGGTTACATGTTGAGGATGCTGGAGTGGCAGATTCTGTACTGGGCAGGTGATTGGCCTAGATGGTTTCCCAAATCCCTCTCAACTCCTCCGTTCTATGACCCCATAATTATCTAAGGGAGAGCAACCAAGGTTATAAAGAACCATTGTAGAATGCTATGAGGAACAAATGGAGGTATTGTGTATGCTTCTCCTTCATTATGAAGGGATTTTGCCTTGTTGGTCTAGAATGGCCTAAAACCCCTTTCAAGCCTTATAGTTTGTGGGAGAAGAAATGGCAGAACCTGGGGTGAAGTCAAAAGGGGGATCAGCTTAGAATCCCTAGGTAGCCACAAGTGAACCAAGTCCAATCACCCCTTGAGTGACATTGACTCTTATCTAATTCTCTATCCTGGTGTCCATTATTAGTTAAGAAGATTCCCGTGCGTAGGCCTTTAGCAATGAATGAGTCAAATTAGATCTTTGCGTGTGGATTATGATTCCATGCTATGTCAAGGCCCTTGGCATTCCCTCAGCCTTTAAAATGTGAGATACTAAAAGTTACATACAGGTCCTTACCTCATTATGACTGAGATATTAAATTAGAATCATAGAATCCTACGGCTGGAAGGGATCTTGGAGGTTTTCTTATCCAATCCCCTGCCCAAGGCAGGAACCTTATATTATCCCAATAGAGTTTCATCTCTCATTGTTGACTCCGGACCACTGAATGACCATCCATTCTGTTTTCCTTAAGGGCACCAAAATCATCATCATTTTCTTCACCCTCTAGATCCAGAGGTCCCCAAACTCCATGGACTGACACCGGTCCACAGCATGCCAGAAACTGAGCCACGCAAACAAGCCAACCCCCATCCATGGGATGAAGGCAGCATGTGAAACAACATCCCCTCCGGTCTGCAGAAGAATCTCTTACCACAGAACCAGTCCCTGGTGCCCCAAAGTTTGGGGGGCATTGCTCTAGATCAGGGGTGTCAAACTCAAGGCCTGAAGGCCAGATCCAGCCTATGGGGTGCTTAGATCTGGCCCGTGGGGCCTCCCCGGAAACAGCGAAGCACCAGCCCATGGTGCCTCTGCCAGTGAAAATGGAGCTCAGGCGGGGTATGTACGGCCCTCCTGAGCTCCATTTTTGCTGGCAGAGGGTTGCAGGGGGCCGTTGCAGCCGGAAACGGAGCTTGGGAGGGCCACGCACTGCCCTCCCAAGCTCCATTTTCACTGGCAGAGCACTTGGGCCGCCACAGGCACCCCCAACATGACTGATGTTGAGCTGGCCACGCCCACCCTGGCCACGTGCACCCAGGCCCCCCCGAGGTCAAAGACGACCCTGATGTGGCCCTCCATGAAATCGAGTTTGACACCTCTGCTCTAGATGCTATAATCAGTGATTCATAATGATCAATGCATTCCTTTTTTCTAAGGGGATACCCCTTGGTTCATCATTGCAGAGTGTCTGTGTACGTATATAAAGGTATGCAAGAGAAAGTGAATATGTACAATATTATTTTTTTTAGGTTTAGGTGGCACACACATTTTATTTCCTCCTCCAAACTCTTTAAATTTTATTTTTCATAATAATATTGTACGGAGCATCAGAACGGCTCTCCAATCTCCTTTCTTTCCCCTGCCACAACCTTTTGCTTCGTTCTAAACCACAGTCATTTTGTTCGACATTGGAAATGTCTTGATTTAGTTGTCTTGCCTTTTGGGGGCTTGTCCTGCCTCCTGCAGTGGTAATAAGGATGGGGTTTCCTGCTGGGCGCTGAAGAATACCATTTCACAGCCGCAACATCGCTGGCGGCTTTTATTTATGGAGCCAAGAAAATGAATGGGTATTAGTGTCCAAACATTTCAACATGCTCCTGCAGCCATGCACAAAAGGGGCTGAATCACAGCAAATTTCCACCTATTTTCCGAGAGTCATTTACCTTGCGAGAATCTTACTTGAACGTTATGATGATGACAGAGAAGAGGGGAGAAAACGATCATTTCAGAATACCGTGGGTTTTTGGTTTATTTTATTTTATTTTATTTTAAAAAGGTAATACTTCTTTGGAATAAAAGTAACCGTGGAGTTGCGACAGGAAAAGGGGCAACTTTTCATTCTTTTTAATTCCTCTTTTGATTTCTTTTTTTTTTCCTCTCTCCAGAAATGCAGAGGGCCGTGGACATTTCTGCACTGCTAAAGCTTTATTCTACTGCTCTGTGTGAAGGAGATTTGCTTCAGGATTCAGGACAAAGGCGCTGGAATTCAACAAAGAAGAAGCAATGCCCACTAACAAGAACGTGATGGAAAGCTATGTTTCCTATGCCATTGCTGACCTGTAGGGGGCAGTGCGGTGCTTAGTTCTGTGGCGCCCTAGGGAGGTGTCCTCTTAGGAAATTCACTTCCTTTTTGTCGCGAATCCTGAGTGTGCAAAACTATGTCATCTCCTGAATGAATCATCCTCTTACATCTTCAAATGCATGTTGGCAACCGTGAAAGGCATCGTGTTCTGGGCCTCCGTTTGCCTTCTCTTTTGAATGCAATAGCAAAAAAAAAAAAAAGCAGAGGTCTCCCATGACAGACCCCAGAAATGGGTGACAACCTAATTTTTAAATTATCCCCAGTCTCTGTGCACGGGTATGCGTGGGAACTTCCTGTGGGGATGTTTGTTTGTTTACGGGAGAAAATAAATCTAGTTCAATCTGTCGTCTCCTTCCACTAACTTCTTGCTTTCTCCTAGCACAGAAGGACATGGATGGCCTACAGGTCAAGCATTGTTGTTCATCAAAATGTCTGGGGCAGTGGTGAAATTCAATTTTTTTTACTACCGGTTCTGTGGGCATGGCTTGCTGGGTGTGGCTTGGTGGGCGTGGCAGGGGAAGGATACTGCAAAACCTCCATTCCCACCCCACTCTGGGGCCAGCCAGAGGTGCCATTTGCCGGTTCTTTGAACTACTCAAAATTTCCGCTACTGGTTCTCCAGAACCTGTCAGAACCTGCTGGATTTCACCCCTGGTCTGAGGGTATGCCTCCTTATGATGAGGAGCGATTCATCTTTCTTTCTTTCTTTTTTTTTAAATGTTTTTTATTGAATTATAAACAAAAATATGAAGACAATACAAAGACAAACGAAATCCCACCACCTACATACCCACACCACATTCTACATATATGTTTTAGTCATCAACAGAATATATATTATGTTACTTTATGGATTAGTATAAAAGTAGTAAACTCTTGGTTCAAGTGTTTTAAATTAAAAATAATCTTGCATCTTCCCTGTATTGTCTCCTATTTTTAAATTTTCACCCTATTTTCTGTCATCTACATTTGTACTGATTTTCCTTTCCAGCCATTGGTACCATCGGTGCCACACAAGATAGTATTCACTTTCTTCCTTATCCTGGAGCATGAGGAGCGATTCACTTTCAACCAGTAGAACTCATTTAGTCCAAATACCTAAGATCGGTCCTTTGAGCCCCAAAATGTGTCTCTAATGCAGGGGTGAAATCCAGCAGGTTCTGATATATTCTGGGGAATCGATAGTGGAAATTTTGAGCAGTTCAGAGAACTGGCAAATACCACCTCTGGCTGGCCCGAGGGTGGGAATGGAGATTTTGCAGTATCCTTCCCCCAGGAGTGGGGAGGGAATGGGGATTTTGCAGTATCCTTCCCCGAGGAGTCAGGAGGGAATGGGGATTTTGCCGTATCCTTCCCCTGGAGTGGGGTGGGAATGGAGCTTTTGCAATATCCTTCCCCAGCCACGCCCACCGAGCCACGCCCACAGAACCAGTAGTAAAAAAATTTGGATTTCACCACTCCTCTAATGCCACCTTGAGCCTAGAGACAGGCCTCATGAAAGTAGAGTCTTGAGTCATATTTAAGGTACTGGCGTAGACTATCCTTTTTTCCCTCTTGGCCTTCTCCCACTAACTATGAAGGATGATTTTCAGTTCATGGAAAAAAGATAGTGACAACTAAAATCTCATCCTTGGGATTCTCTCCAGGTCTTCTATTCAGCCTAGGATGTGGTCAAGCTGTGTGTAGTGTAGTGGACACAGTCATACAGTGTATAGTATACACACTGTGTAGTGGCACAGATATCAGTTTGTAGGAGAAGGAGTAGCAGAACCTGGGGGCAGAGTTAAAAAAAGAATCATCCTAGAATCTCTTATGTAGCCACAAGCTATCTAAGTCAACCTCCCTTGAATTCCGTTGACCCTTCTCTAACATCAACAGTAGGGTCCAACTGTTGAAAGGATTCCTGTGCATAGGTATGATTAGCAATAAAGGTAAAGATTCCCCTCGCACATACGTGCTAGTCGTTCTTAACTCTAGGGGGCGGTGCTCATCTCCATTTCAAAGCCAAAGAGCCAGCGCTGTCCGAAGATGCCTCCATGATCATGACTCAACATCAAAGGTGCATGGACTGCTGTTACCTTCCCACCAGTGGTGAAATCCATTTTTTTTTTTTTTTTGCTACCGGTTCTGTGGACGTGGCTTGGTGGGCATTGTGTGACTTGGTGGGCACGGCTTGGTGTGCCGGGAAGGGGAAGGATACTGCAAAACCTCCATTCCCACCCCACTCCAGGGAAAAGATACTGCAAAACCTCCATTCCCACCCCACTCCAGGGAAAAGATACTGCAAAACCTCCATTCCCACCCCACTCTGGGGCCAGCCAGAGGGGGTATTTGCTGGTTTTCTGAACTGCTCAAAATTTCCGCTACCGGTTCTCCAGAACCTGTCAGAACCTGCTGGATTTCACCCCTGCTTCCCACCAAGGTGGTCCCTATTTTTCTACTTGCATTTTTACATGCTTTTGAACTGCAGAAGCTGGGGCAAGTAACGGGAGCTGACTCCCAGTACTAGGGATTCGAACCACTGAACTGCCGACCTTTCTGATCGGCAAGCTTGGCATCTTAGCCACTGTAGATCAGTTTAATTACATCTTCACTAGTGGATCTGATCTTTTGTACCCGACACAATTGAACCTAACCAGCTCTCTAATTTTTTATCACCAGTGAATCCAGCAGTTACTTTGCCTACCCTATGGCACACTTAACCAATTCAATGAAGCACCTACTCATAAAAGAGTCTTTATTTTGGCACGATGCCATGCCCTCACATCAGCTGTCCTTCATGGCCAATATAAGAAGATCCCCTATCCAGAGAGACAATGAATCTGGAGATGAAGAAACAACAAAACGTGTACTTCTCCAGTACCTATACTACAAAGACGTTCATACCAGCCTTATTTCACCATTACTGGATTAATACACAGGAGGCATAGGACAATTTTATACCTCCTTGCTGCTCTCAAATACCAACACTGCTATAACATACAGTATTGCTAGGTTTTTATGCAGCAGCATTTAAAATACATCAAAAGACGAGAGCTGTGTCACAAATCAGTTTTAATGAGCACTGTCTTTATGGACTGTTTTGTATTGTGATAGATTTCGATGCTTAAGTTTTTTTTATGTCCATCTGTTGCTTTTATTTTTCTTTTAGACATTTGTTTTAAGGTTTGGTTTTTATATTTTCTAGATTCTTGTGTAATTTGATTCTTGTATATTTTTATTGTGTTTTTTAATACCCTGCCCTCTGGTCATTGACCATCGTAAAGGTTGATTGATAGAGTAGGGATTCATTTCATTCAACCGGTCAGTCAACCCTGAAGCTGAGCTGACCGAAGCCCTTTTGAAGCATCAGTGTTTGTTCACTATGGGTGTATTACTTGTAACCCTAACATGGTCATTCTAGGGTAAGTGATGGGGAAGAGGAGGAGTCTATTTTTGTAGCATCACTGAATCAAAAAATTGCAGGGTTTTATTTATTTATTTAATCTGTATAATCTCTTGACCAGTACATATCTCTCTCTTGAACATCACTATCACTCTGCTAAACAAATAATTCCCCCAACACTGTCAAACTATTTACTAAGTCTGCACTACTATTAATCTTCTCATCTTCTCATCATTCCTATCACCCATCTCTTCCCACTTACGACTGTATGACTGTAACCTTGTTGCTGGTATCCTTACGATTTATATTGATATTGTTTCCTGATTGCTTATTTATAACCTATGACTATCATTAAGTGTTGTACCTTGTGATTCTTGATGAATGTATCTTTTCTTTTATGTACACTAAGAGCATATGCACCAAGACAAATTCCTTGTGTGTCCAATCACACTTGGCCAATAAAAATTCTATTCTATTCTGTTCTACTAACTGATGGTCATCTATGATATGCTGGTGTAATGTTCATTGAGGTTAACCAAGCTTTTCAAATTCAACGTTTTTCACCATCATGAAGCATCCATTGTAGACCTTTCATGTCCTAAAACCTGGGAGACAAGGTAACCATCTTCTGAATTTCTAAGGTCTCATGTTTGAAAGTAAAAACTTCTGCTACTGAGATTCAAAAATTGCACTCCTTAACTAGTGGGTTTCTGTAATTTTTGGCATTCCCCCTCTCCAAAAATATGTCAGTAAAATGTAAGCAAGTGATGAGATTATTTTTCTGCCATTCTAAACAGCTAGTGTTCAGGTAGACTTCTACACAAATCCATTTAGCTGCTACCATTTGACAAAACCTCTCTGATTTTTTTTTTCTACTTCCATTGTAGATTCAGGCTCAAGGTCAGTAAAAGCAAATGCTTTTGATGTTTGGCTTTTCACCAGTCCATTTCTGAAAGTTACTTACTGGATTATACTGTGAGTAGATTGGATACAGGTAAACCTATGATGGAAAGTCTATAAAAAGTTTAATAGATTGAATTAGAATTATGATCACTTGTATTTATTTATTTATTTATAATTAAACTTCTATACCACCCTTCTCCTGAAGGACTCAGGATGGTGTACAGTCATATTAAAACACATAGATTTACAAAATTTAAAACCAATTAAAATCAAATATATAGAATTTGGCTCAAAAATTAAAACACACATACACCCCTTATAAAATTTGTATTAGGCTTGCTGGAACAGAAGGGTCTTCAGGGCATGGCGAAAGGTACGCAGGTTGGGGCTACGACGAAGCTCTAGGGGGAGCTCATTCCAGAGAGCTGTAATGTATGATGCTTATTGCTCCTCAAATGTCTGCCATGTCTTCCATGTGTCTATGGAGACACAAATCAAATGTTAACTAAATAACCAAACCAATAAGAAAATTGGGTATCCTTCCAGAGAAAATTAGCAAAGAAAAGGTATTTTTGATTATACATATAATAACTGCAGCGAGGATAGTATTTGTGCAAAGATGGAAAGTAGAGAAAATCCCTTCAGAAGACAAAGTAATTAAGAAAATATTAGATTGTGCAGAAATGAATAGACTGACTTTGATAATTAAAGAAAGAGAGGATTCGGAATATTAAAAGGTATGGAGACAATTTTACACTTGGTTAGAGAAAAGATATAGATAAATGTTTCAATAGTAAACAAGAAAATGTTATAATAAATGAAGTATGGGGAGAATGTCATAATAAAGAAATGGAAAAAAAAATCAAGAAATGATGAAGATTGGAGGAGTAAGAAGAAGACACAAGAGAAACACCTAGATGACACACTGAATGATTGATTATGTATTGTATGTTTGTTTATAAACATTTTTAAAAGGAAATAAATATATAAAAATATGCAAAAACTTTTAAAAATCTACCAAAAGTTCCCATGAGATAGCAATAGCGCTTAAGACTTATATACCGCTTCAGAGTGCTTTACAGCCCTCTCTAAGTGGCTTACAGAGTGAGCATATTGCCCCCAACAATCTGGGTCCTCATTTTACCCACCTCGGAAGGATGGAAGGCTGAGTCAACCTTGAGCCTGCTGAGATTCGAACTGCCAAATTGCAGTCAGACAGCAGTCAGCAGAGGTAGCCTGCAGTACTCTAAGCACTGTGCCACCATGGCTTATGGAAAAGTTGCATATGACATGAGATTTATGGGAAGATATGAGTCAGCTGAAATCTTATCAGATATGTCAAATCTTAAGAGATTTTGAACATGAATATCTAAACAAGGAAATCTTCAAAAGGCCTTCATATGAGAAGAGTCAAAGATTCTTTGCAGCCTGAAGAGGACTAATAGTATGCAGCCTTTGAATTGCAAATCCTTCCCTTCCCTTCCCTTCCCTTCCCTTCCCTTCATCTCTTCTTCCTTTCCTTTCCTTTCCTTTCCTCTTCCTTTCCTTTCCTTTCCTTTCCTTTCCTTCCCCTTCCCCTTCCCCTTCCCCTTCCCTTTCCCCTTCCCTTTCCTTCCCTTCCCCTTCCCTTTCCCTTTCCCCTCCCCTCCCCTTCCTGTTCCTTGCATTGCCTCACCTTTCCTTCATTCTTGAACTATCCCCTTCATTCCACTGAATGTTACAGACTCTTCCAAGTTTCCATCCACACAACATTTGGCATACCAATAGTTATTCTATTAGGTTAGGTGACCTATTTTCATCTCAGCTGATCCTGTGACAAACAATAGCTTTTAAAAACTTCCTGGATCTGCAGATTATTCACCCAACTTTGCAGGGATGAAAGCTGAAGGCAATTATTCCCTTACGTCAAACTTATCTTCTCCTAATGATTTCATAGAAATGTCTATACAATGATGCACAAAAGTTTACGTGTGAGAGAGAGAGAGACAGAGAATCTACCGTAGCTTTGCTGTTTTTCCTCCTCCTCCCTACATATTTTTCCTGGTCTGTTATGTTTTGTACAATAGTGGCCAAAATTGTGGAAACCTTTTGGGAAAAGTGTATTTTTGAGGTCTGATGGCTAATAACACCATTTTTTTTTCTTTGGAGATTCAAGATAACCCTATTCCACCGCTGGAATGGCCTGGGAATAGCCCAGACTTTCACCCAATGGAAAATCTATGGAGCCAACTAAAGAAACCTGTTAGTCAGAAGTGACCCAGCAATAAAACCCAGTTAATAGAAGCCATCATTCAATCTTGGTTTCACATTATAACAGCTGCAGAACTAAAAGGCTTGGTTCACTCCATGGGAAGACGTTGTAAGGCTGTAATTCATGCTAAAGGTTACCCAACTAAGTATTAACTGACATGATAATCGTTTTTGTATATCTCATTTTTTCTACGTGTTTCACTTTTCTTCTTTATACTGTAAATGCTATTCTAATAGCAAATCCTTCATAAAAGTGATTGCATTACATTTTTGATTAAATTATTTTCCCATGGATGTATAATTTTAGAGTACTACTCCAAAAAAAGTGGTGCTATTAGCTAGTTTTAGAAAATACACTTTTCTCAAAAGGTTTCCCCAATTTTGGCCACCACTGTAGAATGTCACCTCAGTGGCAAGGATTATCCAATTACTCATTTAACAAAACAGTTGCAGGAACCTAGCTAAAGGGAGAGGTAATTATGATCAGTATTATTACAACCCAATGATTTCACTTACAGCGTTTCCTCCTATCTCAACCAGTCAACCAACCCATCATAATTAACCCACCTTCTCTTCTATGCTTCAAGATTGTAATATGAAAGTTTATGTCCCATCACTGATGATACATATCAAACATAAATCCAAATTGGTCTGATCACTTTATCCTTTGTGTTTTTCACCTATGACTGTAAATAGCACAGCCAAACTCTCTCTCTCTCTTTAAAGTTGGTGAGGTTCACAGCCCTATTTTTTCTAATTGTAGAGTTCCTTAGCATTTTGGGAAGTCCCATGGAGGAGGAGGAGGAGGAGGAGGAGGAGGAGGAGGAGGAGGAGGAGGAGGAGAAACAGATACCTTAAAGTTGAAAGTCTCCCAACTTTTTCCAAATGTAGATGAGCCCCGATTAAGAAAGCAGTAATTAATTTCCTTTGACCTCAGACTGAAATTCTTTTCTAAAGCTGTCATAAAGAGAAAGAGGCCAGAGAGAAGACGTGAAACAGTGTAACAATGCAATTAAACCCTTGTAATGAGGTCAGCTATTGGACTGGTTGCAACTGATATCATTACAGCAATGAAGAGACATTACGAATGGCCTGATTCCTTACTCTTCCCCCATCCCATTTTAATTCATTCTCTCTCCCCACCTCCTGAAACTCTTTAACAGTCAGATGAATTCATTTTTTTTTTAAATGTAGCAGCTTGACATGAAAGCAAATGGGTTGGCCGTCCTATGGTTTGGTCATTTCTGAACATCAGAAAGAAGTAAAGATGAAAGCAAGGAAATGACATGACTCAACAGATGGGGTTGACCCAATGTGCCACCTTAACATCGGAAGAAAATCTTGTCATTCTGGTAGTGACATTTCCCCAGGATCACCTGCTAGAAGGTCAATGGGAGCAGAAATAAAGAGGGGCAGGGCCCAAGGCCCAAAGTGGACAGAGATATCCCACGCTTTTTCTGACACCATATTCTTTTTGACATGTTCTTCCTCTACCACCAAACTTTTGTCTTTCTGCCATCCTTTTTTCCATCTCAATGGCCATTTGCTGTCTTATTGTGGTAGAACGTAGTCTGGATTCCCAGCAGGGAGGGGCTGCATTCCAGAGGAGCAATAAACAGCAAAGTTTAGATTCTTGTGTGGAAGGAAGAGAGTCAAGACAGCTCCTCCCTAGGATTTGGGGTTAGGGTTAAATAGACTATATTTAACTAGTTTAAATATATACAATATAATTGGCTTCAGGAGGAAGAGAGATGTACATTTACCATTGTACATAAATGGTGAGGAGGTGGAGAGGGTTGGTAGTTTTAAATTTCTGGGCTTTTATATCTCGGAGGACTTCTCATGGACTATGAATGTTAACATGCTTGCGAAGAAGGCACAGAAGAGGCTGTACTTCCTGAGAATGCTCAGGAAGATAAATCTATCTCAGCATCTACTTCTGTCCTACTATCGCAGCACCATTGAGAGTGTCCTGACATACGGCATTCTTGCATGTTATGGGAGCAGCTCTGTAGCAGACAAAAAAGCTCTACAGAGAATCATTAAAACTGCTCAGAATATCATTGGGCTCCAGCTACCAGCCCTGGATGACATCTTCGAATCTCGCTGTTTGAGAAAGTTGCATAACATTCTCAGAGACTCTTCCCATCCTGCTTACAATCTTTTTGGACTGTTGCCTTCTGGCAGAAGATACAGAACAATTAAAACGCGGACCACATGTTTTCTGAATAGTTTTTATCCTAGAGCCATAATTGCACTCAACAATGAACTAAAGGGCCACCATCAGTGAACTGTTGGACAGCATTACTTGGTCTGTTGTGTGGATGTTTGGGTGGTTTACGGGTGGGGAATTGTGGTGGGTGGGAGTGTGTTTGGGGATTGTTTAATTTATTTATTTATTTATTTATTTATTTATTTATTTATTTATTGTTATGTGTGTTGGACCTGGTCTTTGGGTGTTAAGTGAATTTCGTTATTATTTATTTATTTATTATTCAAATTTCTATACCGCCCTTCTCCTTTCGGACTCAGGGCGGTGAACAGCCAAAATAAAACATTTATACATAAAGTACAATTAAAAATAAATTTAAAATAATTAAATTTGGCCCATAGTTTAAAATTTGTCAATTTAAAATCCATATCAAAATTTAAAATCAACCATAAAATCATAAAATCAAGAGAGACCAGCTAACTGAAAGAGATGAGTTTTTAGGGCCCGACGAAAAGTCCGGAGGTTGGAGATCACTCGTATCTCTGGGGGTAGATTGTTCCAAAGGGTAGGTGCCACCACAGAGAAGGCTCTCCTCCTGGGGGTCACCAGCCGGCATTGTCTAGCCGACGGCACCCTGAGGAGGCCCTCTCTGTGGGAGCGAACTGGCCGGTGGGAGGCTATTGGTGGCAGAAGGCGGTCCCGTAAGTACCCTGCCCCTAAGCCATGGAGCGCTTGTATGGGTATGGGTATACTGTGTATACACGTACAATGACAATAAAGTTATTATTATTATATATATTTTAATAATGCAAGTCGTCTGCTTTAGTTTGGCAAGATTTCTGTCTGTAGGTGAGGAACAATAATGAAAGTGCTTAGAAGAACCTCAGCATGTAATTCTTGGTTTTTGTTTTTGTTTTGTTTTTTTTTTTGTTTTTTTGTAGCCTGACATTCATGCCCTTGTTCTTTCCCTCTGGTGCTGTTGTGGCCCGCCAGCTGCCAGCAGAGCTGGCCGCAGACTTGGATGAGGAGGAGGTTGGGCAGGAATTTGGGCCAGTTCTGGAGTCTGGCAAAGGCTCTGATGGATGCTCTGCATCAGATGCAGAGATAGAGCCAGGGCTGTCCAACATTTCCCAGCCACTGGAGAGGCAGCTGTCTTTGGAGGCTGAGATGAGTGAGGAGGAAGAACTGCTGGGGCCTGTTCTAGATGCACATATGTGCAGAGAAGTTAGAAAAAGTGAACAACGGAGAACAAGGCATCAACTTGGGAGGCAAAGCACATGTGGATGCTGAATGACCCCTCCCTGGCTGGGGAATAAATAGAAGGAAAGGGGAGTGGTGGTTGTAGGAGACAACAGTTCGTATTTCTGAAGATTTTGCTCATTGTGTTTCATGCCACAAAGACTGCTTGCCGGGACTTAATTTTCAGCCTTTTGGCTGGGAGCTCACGGCCTTGCAATGATCGTAAGGAACTGATAAGGTCTGTTTCTGCAGTTAACTCCTTGAAGGACTCTTGCCTGGACTTTTCAATGGATGAATGCCATTAATTCACAAGAGGTAAATAAAGAGGGGATTTTTTACTGACCAGGAGTCTGTTTCTTGTTTCTGCTAAGGCTGGGTCAGAACAGGTGTTGACTTTTTCTTGTTAAAACTCAAATTGCAGAGAAGCAATAAGCAGGAGAACAGCAGTGAGCTTCTGTTAGGAATATGACTATTACCTAACTTGTTGGGTTGGGTAACTGTCTTACTGTTTGCAACTCTAGGAGAACTGTTTACTATGTAAGATTAATACGACTGGTACGAGGACTTTGTTTATTGGACTGTATAACCTATAACACGACTCAGTGTATCTGTGTTTATTCATTACTACTCTCAACCGCTTTCATGTGCACACGCTTGCTACTCAAGGGTTATTCCTTAACAGCTTCAAAACATCAGTCCATGCAATTCACTGAATCAAGGCAATGAATTAAAAGGAGACTATCATACCAAGGCCCTTTCGGTTGGGCTGAAGTGGCCAGCAGCATGAGATCTGTCCACCTGAGGTCTCAAGGCAGAAAGAGGCTCAGTGTACAGAGCTGAGACATGGCCTTGAATCAAAGTGTTGTGAGAATACAGGTTAAGACAACTGGCTATGTCAGAGCAGAGCTGCTTTGCACAAGGGTTGATCTCTTGCAAGAAGGTTTGGCATTACATTTGGTCGTATATAGACTGAAAATCACCCAGCCCTGTCTGGATTTAGGTCTTGGTGACTCAATGGGCATATCCGTGTAGCTTTCTTATCAACAATATGAAAGTACTTCAAAATAACAGATTAACTGAGTGGGAAGGGACTGTATAGGTCTTCTAGTCCAACCCCCCACCTAAGTAGGAGACCCTATACCATTTCTGACAAGTGGCAGTCCAGTCTCTTCTTGAAAGCTTCCACTGATGGAGCTCCCACAACTTCCAAAGGCAACTTCTGTTCCATGGGTTCATTGTCCTCACTGTCAGAAAAATCCTCCTTATTTCCAGATTGAATCTCTCCTTGTTCAGTTTCCATCCATTATTCCTTATCTGGCCTTCAGGTGCTTTGGAAAATAGCTTGACCCCCTCCTCTCTGTGGCAACCCCTCAAATATTGAAAGACTGCTATTATGTCTCCCCTGGTCCTTCTCTTCACTAGACTAGCCAGGCCCAGGTCCCGCAACCGTTCATCGTATGTTTTAGCCTCCAGTCCCCTAATCATCCTGGTTGCTCTTCTCTGCACTTTTTCTAGAGTCTCAATATCTTTTTCATAGTGTGGTGACCAAAACTGGATGCAGTACTCTAGGTGTGATCTTACTAAGACTTTATAGAGTGGTATTAGTACCTCCATGATCTTTTCCTAGTCTAGTCTTCAGCCCTAGGATTCTTGTTGGTCCCACATGTCAGTGCTAACCGGGCCTAACCCATCTTAGTATTGAAGCCCAGGAAAGCAGATACTTAAGTTCTGAGCTACAGAATGTTAATGAACAGTCTAAAATTCCAGCCAGGAACTTTTCGTAACCTTAACCTAACCTTTTTATTAGAGATTTGGAAATAAAAGCTGAATCCTTCTCTATGAAAGCTTGAGGAGATGCTTTCTCACCGAGTACGGACACATCCCTCGTGATGGATATTGATATGGACTGAGCACAATTCTGAGATTGCTTTGAAAAACAAGAAATGGAAACTGGCAGGGAAGTGTGTTCATTTCTTTGCACCAAACAAAAATGGATTGCTCACTCTATCCAAATTAAATGTCTGGAGTCCTATTGCTCCATTTCACAATGTCCACGTAGAGCCAAAAATCTCAGTTTGCTGCCCCCTTTACTTTGCTAACAGCAGGTTTTTTTGGGAATTTTAACCAACAACTTTTGAGGTCTTAAGACTTTTGCAAATGCAATGCACTGTGATACAAATTTCGCCCTTATGCCTAATAGATGATATTTATTGTTCTGTCCAGCTCTTGCTAATTTTATAGGCACACACTCTCCATGCTACTCTACCTAGGACAGCTTCTTTCAGTTGTGGAATAGATGATATAGCTGGGATTATATCTCTGCTACCAAAGAGGAGTAGAAGGAGAAAGAGAAGGAGAAGGGGAAGGGGAAAGGGAAAGGGAAAGGAAAGGGGAAGGAGGAGGAGGAGGAGGAGGAGGAGGAGGAGGAGGAGGAGGAGGAGGAGGAGAAAGAGAAGGAGAAGGGGGAGGGGAAGGAGAAAGAGAAGGAGAAAGGGAAGGAGAAAGGGAAGAAGGAGGAGGGGAAGAGGAAGGAGAAGGAGAAAGGGAAGGGGAAAGGGAAGGGGAAGGAGAAGGAGAAGAAGAAAGGGAAGGAGGAAGGGAAGGAGGAAGAGGAGGGGAAGGAGAAGGGGAAGGGGAAGGGGAAAGAGAAGGAGAAGGAGAAAGGGAAGGAGGAAGGGAAGGGAAGGGGAAGGAGAAGGAGGAAGGGAAGGGGAAAGGGAAGGGAAGGGGAAGGAGAAGGAGAAGAAGAAAGGGAAGGAGGAAGGGAAGGAGGAAGAGGAGGGGAAGGAGAAGGAGAAGGGGAAAGAGAAGGAGAAGGAGAAAGGAAAGGGGAAGGAGGAAGAGGAGGAGGAGAGGAAGGGGAAGGGGAAGGAGAAGGAGAACTACATGAGGGGAAGCGGAAGAATAGATGTGTGAATCCACGGGCAAGGCAGTCTTCTATGGCTGGCTAGCTATCAACACTACATAAAAATGATCCCTGCATTATAGGAAATTACTACCTTTGACTTAAGTGCAGAAGGAGGAGGAGGAGGAGGAGCTTTGTTGAATATTTTTTCGTTTATACTTATTATTGATTGGCAACCTTCCCCCACCCATCAGAGAACCAGTGACAAGAACGTCTCCAAAGCGTAAGCGTTCTGAGCTTGATTCCCATTAAACATCATAAGACCATTACAACTTGACATTTATCTGGCAGCCTGCAACATCAAAGACCCACAGAGTCTGAATAAAGATGCCTGCCTACTTTTCCACTGGGGCTGCTTTTATAGGTTTGGGTCAGGTGCGGTGACAGCCAAGTGGAAGGAGAAAGTCTCACTTCACTGCCGGCTTGAACTACATTTGACCCACCTCCCCCCAGGCTTTTTAATGACTTCCTTCGAAATTGCAAGAAAGTGGCTTTGCCCTTTATGGAATTAGGACACCTTGCCATTCATGTCAAAAGTTTGATAAAGAAAAAGTTTAATTAAAATATCCAGGCTACTACTGTGGGAACATAGAAGATAACTTTCCAGAAATAAATAGTCAAGAAGCACAGAGCTGTTGTTTTTTCCCCTCTGATTTTGTGGGAAGATAGACAGGGAAGTGTGGTTTGGCTTCTCATTCCTAACTATTTCTACGAGGTTAACTTCCATCATCCCAGAGTCACAAATAAATAAAACCACAATTAATTGCTTTTTTTTTTTTTTTTGCAGTAACCAATGCATATTTGTTTTTGTAATAAAACCTTCAGGAGTTAATTTGGTTCCTGCCACTTAATAGGGAATGCATTCCTGGAGGCAGGAAACACGGAAAAATTGGTTGCGTTCCCACAATGTTCTAGATGAGGTTTTAGTGGGGTAAATTACCATACTTTTCAGAGTATAAGATGCACTTCCCCCCCCAAAAAAAAGAGGGTGGAAATGTCGGTGCATCTTATATGGCCATTTTTGGCCTCCTGAAGCCCCACCCTGCATGTCCCATTTTTCACAAAAACGGGATGTGCAGAGGGTTTGGGAGGCCTATGGAGTGCTCCTGGGGGCTGGGGAGGGCAAAAACCAGATGTGCAGATGCCAAAATCTTTTTTTTTTCTTGTTTTCCTCTTCAAAATCTTGGTGCGTTTTATACTCCGGTGCGTCTTATAGTCCAAAAAATATGGTAGTTTATGGTTCAAAATATTATGGTTTTCTTAACTTAGATTATTTGGCACATTATGTGAAACCAAGTAATGTTTTGGAAGAGGCTACGTTCATCTGGAGACAGTAGCATTTGTCTCAAACTCTTTCTTGTACCCCTGGAGCATGAAAGCAAATTGCTGTTATTCAGTGTGTGTGTGGGGGGGGGGGGATGTTAAGAAACACTCATTGTTTCTTCCTTGGTTTAAATCATGATAATCCTGAACTATTTCAGGATTAGAGCCAATTTGGTTTCTAGCACCAGGATAAAAACTGGGAGACTGGGAGTTCCAGTCCTGCCTTAGATATGAAACTAGCTAAATGGCTTTGGTCCAGTTCCTCTCTCTTTCTCTCCCCCTGAAAAAGAAGATAAGGGAAGCCACTTCTGAATTTTTTTTGCCTTTCCAAGAGTTGTGTGGTGGTCTAGTGGTGAAGACACTTGCTTCCCACTTGAAAGGTTGAGAGTCCAATTCTAGATAGCGGCAGATGTTTCTCTCCTCAGGTGCAAAGAAAAAAAATCTGCTGTGAACTTTGCATAGGTGTCAGGAACGGCATCTGGCTAGTAAATGCTCAGCTCCATCCAGTTGCCCAGGCTCTTCCTCGAATTAAGAGACTATGGGGTCATAAAAAGGGACTTTTTTCTTGCCTTAGAGGCTTTGGAAATTATTTTAATTTTTTCTTGGGGGTGTTTCGGAGTTGACTTCTGCTTTTGTGGCCTATCTTTCTGTGTTAGATGATACAGACTATCCCTAATTAATTGAAATGAATGAATGAATGAATGGTGTCCCTCTTTTCAGCTCTGCCCCTTCCCAACTGACATTTGAAGCAAGACTAAATTGTTACTTGGGTAAAAGTTTTAGCAGAACAAGTTTCGATAGGAGTGTTTCAAGTTTCCTCCAAACAGCAAGCTACAGCTCTTTTCACCTTTTAATCATTTATGGTGCCTTTTTGTCTATATTCATTAAATGTTTATAATGAAATAAGATCACATCCACCACCTTCCTGGAATTTGCTGGGTTCATTAATTGTTCTTCTAGTTTTCCACGTAGATTCCCAATGGATGCTATCAATGTCCCGCTCACACTTCAACTCCCATTGAATCACATCCCTAAAAATGCAATCAGAATTATTCTCCTTTTTTTTTTTGCCTGAGCTTCTTTTGCTGGCTGTGTTCCAGCGAGAACCATCTTTTATCACCCTTTCTCCATTAATAGGGATACCGTTCTGACATTCTGTACTAAAAAGCACTCTTCCGTTCAAAGTTTTATCAATTAGCTTGGAACAAGCATTCCGTTGGGCAGCCCACTGGATTTTTAAAAACTCAATCGCGTCAGAGAGGCAACCATTTCCACCTCCCCAACCTTTTAAACAGTGCTAAACTCAGAGCCATTTCTGCTTCTAAAACAAAGACTTCTTGGAAAGAAATGCCAGTTTGATAATTGGTTATTGATCATGGCCAATGCAGAGATGGATGCCATAGGAATAAACAGACGCCAGCACGTCGCAAGACTGAGTTTTCCTTATCGCAATAATCTGCAGAAAAAAGGAACGCACAAGAAAGGCCACAGCAGGGTTCAATTTTAGTGGAATGGGGCTTTCAGACTCTAAATTCCTGATTGTTATGATTGTTAACAAAATGAAAATGCTAACGCAAACAATGGGGGTAAAGATATTTAAGCCACTCGGCAAGTCATGCATATTTGGGGGAAAAACGATTTCTTCCGTTGTAATATGCAAAATTATTGGGAAAAAGAAAACGTTATTTTAGCCAAGATTTTTACCTCTTTGTTGCACCATTAACCTCCCTGCCCTTCTAATGTCCATTAAGGGGAGCGGGGGGAGGGAATGAAGAATCTGAGCACACAAAAATCAGTAACAATAATACAGTTTAAAAGTATAATTGCCTTTTTTCCATTGAAGGGGCAATTCGAGGGCAGCATAAAAACCATCATATCCAATATACATTTTTTTTAAAAAAAAAATAAAATCAAAAATTGGATGGAAAACCCCAAGAGTAATAATTAATTACGAACTGAATATGATTCAGCAGTGTGGTGTGACTTGAAAAATACACAATTGTAAGATGAATACTGACAAAAGTATGTCTTTCAGCTCATAAAATGTTTTAGAAGATATTTACTGAACAGAATACAGAGCTGGAAAGGGACCTTAGAGGTCTTCTAGTCCAACCCCCTGCCCAGGCAGGAAACCCTATACCATTTCACACAAATGGTTGTCCAATCTCTTCTTAAAATCCTCCAGTGATGGAGCACTCACAACCTCTGGGGGCAAATTGCTACTTGCCTTACCTTATGCCAGGGGTCTGCAACCTTAAAACACTCAAAGAGTCATTTAGACTCCATTTCCCACAGAAAAGAAAACACCGGGAGCCACAAAACCCTTCCCATGCCTGACTATTTGTTGAGCGGCCACAAAACTAGCATATATAGTTGAATTAAATGTTCCATTTTCTTCTGAAACTTTTCTTGGATTTATCCACGGTTGGCCTACCAGGGGTTGAAAAGCTCAGTAAATCGTGTGCCGGCGGGTGTCGCAGATTGGTGGTTGTGACACATATTTTGAGTGACAGGGAGCCGCAGCAGTGGGATGAAAGAGCCACATGCAGCTCCAGAGCCGCAGGTTGCTGACCCCTGCCTTATGCTATTGCATTAAAAAGAGTTGGAAATCACAGCTTTTCTTTCTTTATTTTTCCTTCTTCTCCTGCACTTTTTTGTCTTTCCTCTTTCCTCCTTTGATTTCCATTTACTTTCATTTTTCTTTGTATTTTTCTTTTCTTTGTATTTTACATTTTGGTCAAGTAATTAAAAAAAAAATTAAATACTTTGTCATGAGGAGTGTACCAAGTTCTAGACACCATGATTTGAGAAAGATTTCAACAAGCCGGAAGAGATTCAGGGAAAGGCAATGAAAGATGGTCAAGGATGTAGAAGTTAATCTTGTGGTGGGCAGAGGGGATAAACTGAGATTGTTGAGCCCTGGGAAGAAAAGATTGAGAAGGGTTTTATTCGTCAAACGTGTACATTGGCTAAGTTCCAATGATTTGGGGCAGTTGACTCTAGGATAGGATAGTAGCAGGGGTGAAGTCCAACGGGTTCTGACAGGTTCTAGAGAACCAGTAGCAGAAATTTTGAGCAGTTCGGAGAACCAGTAGTGGAAATTTTGAGTAGTTCAGAGAACTGGCAAATACCACCTCTTGCTGGCCCCAAAGTAGGATGAGAATGGAGATTTTGCAATATCCTTCCCCCAGGAGTGGGGAGGGAATGCAGTTTTGCAGTATCCTTCCCCTGCCACGCCCACCAAGCCATGCCCACAGAAGCGGTAGTAAAAAGATTTGGATTTCATCACTGGATAGTAGTCTTAAAATCTCCAAAAGGATGCTGTGTAAGAAGCTCAAGATCTGTTCTTTCTCCTCCCACATAGGATGAAAGATCATAAATTACTGGAAGATAGATTTTAGAACATAGAAAAATAGAGTTGGAGATTTTCTAATTCAAGCCCCTGATCAAGCAGGAGACTCTATACCAGCGGTCACCAACTGGTGATCCGCGATAAAATTTTGCTGGTCCACAGAAAAATTATTTGCATTTTTTATATTGCACTAAATCAGGGGTTCTCAAACTATGGCCCCTGGGCTGGATACATGCAATGAATGTTTGTGTTGCTAGAGAGGGTCTCCCACTTTGGGGTCTTCTTGTGCAGGTCAGAGGGGGGCAGAAATTCCAACTTGGGGTCTGCTTCAGCCTCCTGGTGCGGGGTTTTGGGCAAAGGCTGGAGGGAAGTGCTGCTGGTGGCGAAGAGCTGGAGGACCTTGTTCCAGTGGGACCACATTATGGCCTGGAACTGGCTGACCATCTCAGCCCACTGAGCCTCCAGGTGCCAGTACCTGGCCTTGCACTCCCACAGGTCTTCCCTCTGCTTGGAAAGCCTATGCTCCTAGTCCTCAGTGAGGTGCTTCTGCTGAGCCTCTTTCTCGGTCAGATCCAATTTGAACAAGTTTTGCCAACTCTTTCTCATGGTGGCTGCTTAGCTCCAACAACTGGTTCTTGTTGGGGCCCTAAGGAGCCTGGGTGGGGAGGTGAGAAGTGGCTGGGAGGGGAGGGGGTGAGTAAAGGCCGGCGAGGTGCCCTTCGACATGAGTGACATCGAGTTGACCATTCCCACCCAGTCACATGACCACCTAGCCATGACCACCCAGCTGGTCATTAGGCAGATCATATTAGTGGTCCGTGGGATTTAAAATTATGAATTTAGTGGTCTCTGAGGTCTGAAAGGTTGGTGACCCCTGGTCTATACCATTCTAGACAAATTGTTGCCCAGTCTCTTCTTGAAAACCTCCAGTGATGGAGCACCCACAACCTGTTCCACTGGTTAAATGTTCTCACTGTCAGGTAGTTTCTCCTTAGATCTAGGTTGGATCTCTAATGATCTTCTACTCATTACTTCTTGTCCTATCATCAGATGCTTTCGAGAATAGGTCAAGCCTATAGGTTCTCTATGACAGCCTCTCAAATACTGGAAGGTTGCCATCATATCACCCTTAATTCTTCTCCTTGTTAGACTAGATATACCTAGTTCCCTCAACCATTCATCAAATGTTAGGAAATATTTCTTAATACTGAACAATTTGGCATAGAGTTCATTCTCCAAGACATCAGTGGTTTCCTTCCTCTTCACTAGATGGATTCAGGCAGATAAAGCCATGGCAATCCATCAGTATAACAGGTAAACATTTTTCAGCTACATTTCTATTGGTTTCTATATCATTAAGATGCTTATATAATATGTCCCTTGGTTAGAGTCTAGCATGTCCTGTGATTTTGCCCCTCATGCAGGAAGGATGCATTGGGGGGGTGGATCGTCTTCAGGTCTTGCCTCCAGGTGAGGTGAAAGGAAAATGCACTAAAAGGTCTCACACTGTAGAACATGCTAGACACCTTTCTGTTTCTTGTTGTTCAATTTTTCTACCTGCAATGTGCATGAAGTTGGACTCCATGATGTCAATGACTCATTTACTATTAGATTCAGACAAGAATACATCCCTGCTTATTTCCTGTGTTTCATTCCTTCAATCTGATGCATGTGAGAAGGGACATTTCAGGAAATTCTCATAGGTGGGCCACGTAATGCTTCTTGGTCTTCAATTGCAAGATGTGAAGAGGTGTGTAGGCTCGCCTTGTTCGATTGTACCATGGTACCATTCTTTGTTCGTAGCTCCTAGGGTTCTGATGACAACACCCAAGGTTGTATATGTTCCTGAGGTCTTAGGATTGGTATCCTTTCTTCATGAACCTAGAGATCTCAACAGTTGGTATAAGCCATACACGGAAATTGTAATGAGCTTTGTGTTCGTGTCACAACTCTATCTTGTGGACATCCGTTGTGCACACCGTAAGTGCAGGGGTGGGATTCAGATCGTTTAGCAAGGGGTTCTCTGCCCTGTTGCTGGGTGGGCATGGCCATGGTGGGTGTGGCCTAGTCGGCTGCCTGCACCATGGTGTGTGTGTGTGTGGGGGGGGGTGTTTTTCACCCTTCCCAGGCTCTGGAGGCTTTCCTCGAGCCTCCTGGAGGGCAAAAACATCTTCCCCTGGGGTCCAGAGGCCCTCCGGAGGCTGGAAACAGGCCCATTTCTGGACTTCTGGAACCTCCAATTGGCCTGTTTTTTGCCCTCCCAGACCCTCTGTGTGGCCCCTGCACTTACCTGGAATGATGAACGGGCCGCGTGGAGACTCCTGGGAGGGGAGGGGAGGGGTGGGTGTGGCCAGCCAGGGATGGCATTTGGGGGTTCACTGAACCCCAGTGAACCTTGGCTAGAGGATTGCCCGAACCCTGCTGAACCCCCAGGAGCCCACCCCTGCGTAAGTGTTACCTCTGCCTGCAGAGAGACAGAGTCTCTCGGTCTCCTAGTTGTATTTCTCACAAATTTTGGCAAGTGGAAATGCGTCTCTTTCCCTGCAGAGATCGACCCGAAGCAAGTGGAATGTATGAGTTCTGGCGCTACGTGATCCCTGTACCACCAGTTCCCCTGCCCCTGCCCCTCCTCGTGCTCCCCCCTTCCCTATTTGCGTGAGTCAGGAGGATGTTCTGACTCCACCCAGCTGAGAAACCTCTCTCCCATTAAACAGTAGAGGTAGAGACACTGAGCAAACAATGGAAAACTGTCAGGACTGACAGCAGGCCATGGATCTCTGAGCATGGAGCTGACAGTCAAGGCCTCAGAGGGTAAACCCTTTTGCTGGAACTAATTAAACAGATGAAATTATTACACGGATATGCAGATGTTGTTTACATTTTACCATATGGTATTATTTCAGGTAATGACTCGCAGGAGGATCCCTTTCCTGTCATCAAGAAGAGAAGGGCTGAAAAGGCAGACACACACACACACACACACACACACACACACACACACACCCTTCATTTCCTAGGCATGAAGCTCTTGCGATGGCTTTGGAGGAAAAGCTGAAGAGCCCGTGTTTAGATCCAGAGCAGAGGCGGAGTCAATAGCCCCCCCGGCTGCAGGAGGCCCTTGCACTTTGGCTACTTGGCTTCCATGGAATTCTCCCCTTGGAATTCTGCGGCTGACCTGAATGTCAAGGGCAGGATGGCCAGCCCCTTTTGATTGGTGGCGCACCTAGGAGATAAAATGCATGAGGCTGTCAGAGCAATGCACCGTGTGTAGAAGACAAGAAAGGGAGTGAAATAATTTGGCAATGGAGTCAATTACCAAAGGCATCAGTGCTTTCCAGGAAGGGATGAAGGGAGGAGGGGAGGAAGGAAGGAAGGAAGGAAGGAGAAGGGAGGAAAGAAGGAAGGAAGAATAAGGGATGAAAGAAGGGTGGAAGGAAGGAAGGGAAGGAAGGAAGGAAGGAGAAGGGAGGAAAGAAGGAAGGAAGAATAAGGGATGAAAGAAGGGAGGAAGGAAGGAAGGAAGGAGAAGGGAGGAAAGAAGGAAGGGAAGGAAGGAAGGAAGGAAGGAAGGAAGGAAGAAAGAAGAAGAAAGGATGAAAGAAGGGAGGCAGGAAGGAAGGAAGGAAAGGAAGGAAGGGAGGGAGGGAGGAGAAAGGAGAAAAGAAGGGAGGAAAGGAAGGAAGGAAGGAAGGAAGGAAGGAAGGAAGGAAGGAAGGATAATAATTAACTACTCAACATTTGGGGGACAGGAGGAGAAAAATTCCTTTTCCTTCAGATCACGCTCAACTGTCCTGAATTAATATATTGTCTTGGTTAAAGGAAACTTTGAAACTAAATGGATGATTCTGGATTATATGTATATGTACATGTACATGTACATGCATATATATGTATGTTCAGGTGCAAAAGGTCCCACCTTATAGAACAGGGTTTCTCAACCTTGGAAGCTTGAGGATGGGTGGATTTCAACTCCCAGAATCCCCCAGCCAGCAATGGGGGATTCTGGGAGTTGAAGTCCACCCATCTTCAAGCTACCAAGTTTGAAAAACACTGTTATAGAACATTCTTCCATCGAAGGTATTCCCTACATTGAAAGAACAATGCAGACTGTTAGAACAATTAATCAATGGAGTAGCTTGCTTTCAGAAGTTGTGGGTGCTCCAGGTTTTTGAGAAGAGATTGGTCATTTATTTGTCTGGAAAGGTATGGTGAGGACTAGAAGAACTCCAAGATTCCTTCCAACTTTGTTATTCTGATGTTCTGATGCTTTCTAGATGAGCCTAGCCCCTTACTGTATGATAGACAGATGATGTATTTGCATAACAAGGCAGGGTAAAATAGGGTTGGAGATAGGATTCCGATTCGGCATTTGATGGGAACCCAGCCATTTGTTGAAGCATATTGTCTGAAATGGGCCACTATATTAGGAGACCATTTGAGGGTGTGGGGAAGATCTCTTGTAATGTGAACAGTCATTGAGTTTTCTTCACACAGTTGTTGTTAGTTGCGAAGTCGTGTCCAACCCATCGTGACCCCATGGACAACGTTCCTGCAGGCCTTCCTGTCCTCTACCATCCTCTGGAGTCCATTTAAGCTCATGCCGACTGCTTCAGTGACTCCATCCAGCCACCTCGTTCTCTGTTGTCCTCTTCTTCTTTTGCCCTCAATCTTTCCCAGCATTAGGCTCTTCTCCAGTGAGTCCTTCCTTCTAATTAGGTGGCCAAAGTATTTGAGTTTCATCTTCAGAATCTGGCCTTCTAAGGTTGATCTCCTCTAGGACTGACTGGTTGGTTCGCCTTGCAGTCCAAGAGATTCGCAGGAGTCTTCTCCAGCCCCATAGTTCAAAGGCCTCCATTCTTTCACACAGTTTTGAGGTTAAACATGTTGTAAGAACCTGGAGTTATTATCTATCTCCATGGTGCACTTGCAGTAACAAGTTAAGCCCCTGCTGAATGTGAATATCAACAGCCATAAAGCTAAACCAAACAATAAATGGATCACTGTGCACCAGCAACTAGCCAGGTGAAGATCTATCTTCTTCCACCTGCCTCCCTGAAAGCGACCATCGGCATATGCTTCATAATTGAGACCTCGCCAAATTGGAACAGGTTGGTGAAAATTGACAGTCCTGTCCAAACA
This sequence comes from Arizona elegans, assembly GCA_022577455.1. Lineage (NCBI taxonomy): Eukaryota > Metazoa > Chordata > Lepidosauria > Squamata > Colubridae > Arizona > Arizona elegans. Next base: position 1,520,068 of record JAKOOJ010000067.1, on the reverse strand, counting down.
CCCCAAGAGCTGCACATCTGACATTTCTGCTGAGAAGCTTGACATGCCGTCCGTGCCAGTTAGCATTTTCAGCTTTGGGCTGACATGAAATGTTGATAATGGGAGAACTCTCCTTTTCAATAAATTTCCATTCATCAAGTTGAAAAGGTTGTACTCTAGAATTAGAGAGGCCTAGGATTATCACAGACCCAGATGGGGAGGGAAAGTGGGAGAAAAAAAATCACTAATAGCAGGCATTTAAGGATGGTCAGCGAGTTAGACTTTGACACTGCACAATTACCACCAAGGCAATGATGCAAATATTAATGGGTGTTTGCTTGCTGAAAGAATGATGAGCAACATAATAGACCCACAGCAGCCTGAAGAGAGTGATGAACTTCTCTTAGAATTCCATAAACTCAAGTGGGGCCTTTTTTTGGGGGGGTGCTTTGATGCAACTAAGGTTGTTCTGAAATTTGCCTTGAAAGTTCTCAAGAAATTTTCTTCCCATGCGAAAGGAGTTTCTCTTTTCTTACCAGAAGCTCAGATCACTTGAGCGTTTCTTGGCCCTGTCTCCTGGGAGTTTATTTTTGAGCTGGTGGATGTGTTCCTCTTGGTGCTTATTGTTTATATATTCTATTTGCATGGCTGCCCACCTTGGGCTGACAACATAGTGTTTGAAATAGCAAAATACAAAACAAACAACAATATAAGAAACACTAATAATAATAATAATAATAATAATACTGCTTGAACACCATCGGCATTGATAAGATCATAATCAGACAATTGCACAAGGGAGCTTTACTTGGAAGGGGTCTATGACCATTTGCCATGGCCAACTAGCCATGGTCAACACACAAGAGCGAACTTGCCATAGTTGATTGTCTGTGGCCAACTCACCATGGCCAACTTACCATGGCCAACTCACCATTGTCAACTCACCATGGCCTACTTGTCATGGCCAACTCACCACAGCCAACTTGTCATGGCCAACTCACCACGGTCAACTCACTATGGCCAACTCACCACGGCCAATTTACCATGGCCAACTCACCATGGCCAACTTGTCATGGCCAACTCACCACAGCCAACTTGTCAAGGCCAACTCATCACGGTCAACTCACCATGGCCAGCTTACCATGGCCAACTCACCACAGCCAACTCACCATGATCAACTCACCACAGCCAACTTGTCACGGCCAACTCACCATGGCCAACTTACCACGGCCAACTCATCATGGTCAAGTTGCCATGATCAACTCCCCATGGCCAACTCACCATGGCCAAATTGCCATGATCAACTCCCCATGGCCAACTTACCATGGCCAACTCACCATGGCCAACTTGTCATGGCCAACTCGTCACGGTCAACTCACCATGGCCAGTTTACCATGGCCAATTCACCACAGCCAACTCACTATGATCAACTCACCAAAGCCAACTTACCATGGCCAACTCACCACAGCCAACTTGTCATGGCCAACTAACCATGGCCAACTTACCATGGCCAACTCATCATGGCCAAGTTGCCATGATCAACTCACCATGGCCAACTCCCCATGGCCAACTCACCATGGCCAACTCACCATGGCCAAATTGCCATGATCAACTCACCACAGCCAACTTGTCATGGCCAACTCACCCTGGCCAACTTACCATGGCCAACTCACCATGGCCAAATTGCCATGATCAACTCACCACAGCCAACTTATCATAGCCAACTCACCACAGCCAACTTGTCATGGCCAACTCACCATGGCCAACTTACCATGGCCAACTCACCATGGCCAAATTGCCATGATCAACTCACCACGGTCAACTCACCATAGCCAACTCTCTGCAGGACAAATCTCCACGGACAACTTGCCACTGGATAACTTACTGCAGGACAAGAGTTACACTAATATTAAAGAAGTGGTGAAATAGAATCATTAAAGAAAGGATGCAAAAGGAGGGACAGAATGAAACGTGAATGACAAAGCTTAAAATATTTTTTTTATTTATTCTAAAAAATTAAATTGAATTGTTAAATTGTCCTGCAGCGAGTTGTCCCACAGTGAGTTGGCGATAGAGAGTTGGCTGTGGCAAGTTGTTCCATTCTCCTTAGAAGAACTTACGTCCTGCAATGATACCTTTAACACCATCAAAGAACAACATCTGCCTGCCCCAATTCCCCAGGAAGGATTCAATGGATGGACAAAAATGCCAAATTTAATCTAAACATCTGGCTGACTGTGCAACCAGCCATAATTATAACATTTATAATAAGTCTTATAATAAGACTTATAGATCAAAATTCAATACTTTGCTATTATACCAGTCATGATGGGATCCAGTGGTGAAATCTAAATTTTTTTACTATCGGTTTTGTGGGCGTGGTTTTGTGGGCGTGGTGTGGTGTGTTGTGGCTTGGTGGGCGTGGTTTAATGGGTATGGCAGGGGAAGGATACTGCAAAATCTCCATTCCCTCCCCACTTCAGGGGAAGGATACTGCAAAATCCCCATTCCCTCCCCACTCCTGGGGGAAGGATATTGCAAAATCTCCATTCCCACCCCACTCTGGGGCCAGCCAGAGGTGGTATTTGCCGGTTCTCCGAACTGCTCAAAATTTCCACTACCAGTTCTCCAGAATCTGTCAGAACCTCCTGGATTACACCCCTGACTGGATCTCTTAGAGCAAGGGTCTCCAGCCTTGGCAACTTTAAGACTTCTGGACTTCAACTCCCAGAATTTGTCAGCCGGCAGGAACTCTGGGAGCTGAAGTCCACAAGTCTTAAAGTTGCCAAGGTTGGAGATCTCTGTCTTAGAGGACTTTCTTGATATTTGAAAAATTTGAATTTATCAGACCGGGATACCTTAATTTTACAAAAAAATAAAATAAAAAAAAAATACCTGGCTTGGAATTACCTGTATCTTCAGATACTGGACCCGGATTGTGGGGGCAATAAGCTGACTTTGTACAAAAAGAATACCGCTTAGGGGGGGCCCAAAAGCCCTACTAAGCAGGTATATACAAAAAAGTATGAAGGCTATTGCTTAACGCATTGTAAGCCGCCCTGAGTCTCTGGAGAAGGGCGGCATATAAATCGAACCAATAAATAATTAAATAAATAAATACCTTAATAATTCTTAGGCCCTTGGTTAGGAATTAAATTATTAAGTTTCTATCTAACTTTGACTGTGGATCTAATTTTGGTGTTTTGATCTAATGTTGAGACTCTAGAAAGAGTTCTCCAGGGGGATTTGGGATGGGGTAGAAGAGAATTGGCCTTTTTGTCAGGCATAAAGAATCAAGATCACACATTAAATTCCTGATAAGAAAGTTTATTGCCCAAGTCTATAAGCAAGAAACTAGTCAATTAAGAGTCAGCACTAAATTGGTGCTAGATAAGACCACAAGGGATGTGGTGACTCATTGGCTAAGGCGCTGAGCTTGCCGATCAGAAGGTTGGCAGTTCAGCGGTTCAAATCCCTAGTGCCGCGTAATGGGGTGAGCTCCCATTCCTTGTCCCAGCTTCTGCCAACCTAGTAGTTTGAAAGCACATAAAAAAATGCAAGTAGAAAAATAGGGACCGCCTTTGGGGGGGTAAGATAACAGCGTTCTGTGTGCCTTTGGCATTTAGTCATGCCAGCCACATGACCACAGAGACCTTTTTGGACAGTGCTGTCTCTTCGGCTTTGAAATGGAAATGAGCACTGCCCCCTAGAGTCGGGAATGACTAGCACATATGTGACAGGGGAACTTTTACCTTTACCTAAGAGTCAACAGAATTCAAGGGAGAGCTGGATTACATGACATTTGTGGACATGTAATGATTCTAGGCTGAGTCCTTGTTTGTTTGTTTGTTTATTAAATTTATTAAATTTATATAACCTCCTACTCACTCACAGTGATTCTAGGTCGCTTACAAGCCAAGAAATCACAGTATAGAACGTGTCCCCCAGACAAGTTCTGTTTTTTCTTCTCCTACGCTCTCCTACATCCGTTTACTTTTCTTTTTGTTCATGTGTTATTTTCTTACAAAAAAACAAAACAAAACACCTTCTTGCTTTGGAAAGCAAGAAAAGGAGAAGGGCAAGGTGGCTACTTAATTAATTAGCAAGTTCCATACTAGTGACACATGATACTTTAAAAGATATTGAATCACTTTGCCTTGATCGCTTGGTTAATATATTCCATTTTATGGAGAGGTACGGAATCTTGCATGGCTTCCCAAAACGACGTACAGAAGGCATTTGCAATTTCACAGCCAAATGAAAGAGGCTTAAGATAGCCAACGGTGTGTATAAACATGAATAGGCTAAAGCAGTGCATCATTACCCTTGTCCAAATTATATAAGGACATATGCTAAAGAGATGTAGACTGTGCCAATTCTGAAAGTCTGCCATATATAGAAACCACTGCCATGAATTTTGCTTTGGAAAGCAAGGTGCTATATGATTTGTTGGATTTAATTTCCATCCAGGGTGGTGCAGTGGTTTAGAACTCAGTATTGCAAGCTAACTCACTGCTCACTGCCAGGCGTTCGATCCTGACGGCTCAAGGTTTGACTCAGCCTTTCATCCTTCCAAAGTTGGTTAAAATCAGGATCCAGATAGTGGGAGGCAATATGCTAACTCTGGAAACTGCTTAAAAAGGGCTGTAAGCAGTTTTATGTGTGTAAGTGTTATTGCTATCCTCTGAATATCTGCAGGGAGCCACCAAGGCTTATTAAAATGAATGAATTCAGCCGAAGAGGTTGTAGAAAAAATGGTTTTAAAAGTAAAAGTAAAAAAAATGTTGGCCACGCCCACTCAGTCATATTACCCCACCATCACCACCAAGTCACGCCCACAGAACCGGTAGTAACAAATTTTACATTTCACTACTGATGGAAAGTCAATGTAACATAAGTTAGTCCTTTCTACTCTGTTATACAAGAGCAGTGAAAATACCATCTTTGTTGTTTGTTTGTTTGTTTGTTTGCCAAGAAGTACAAGGAAACAAGTAACAGTATAGACATAGACATGGACATGGACACATGAAAAAAAAATGGCATAAATAAAAGGAAATAAATAAGCAAAACATAGCCATAAACACATAGAATGAGTACATATAAATGGGGACAGTAGGACAGAGACGGTAGGCACGCTGGTGGGTTTATATATGCCCCCTTTACGGACCTCTTAAAAATGTGAAAGGTCCACGATAGACAGTTTAAGGTCTACAAGGTATGGGGATTAAAGGATCAGGTAGAGTGTTCCAGACATTTACTACTCTATTGCAGAAGTCATATTTCCTACAATCAAGATTAGAGCGAATGACATTGAGTTTGAATCTATTGATAGCCCTTGTGTTATAACGGTTGAAATTAAAGTACTTATTTACAAGTACTTTTTGGTAAATAATCTTATGAACTAAGCTTAGGTTGGAACGTAGAAGGCGTAGTTCGAGGCTATCCAAGCCTAAAATTTCAAGCCTGGTGGGATAGGGAATTTTGTTTTGAGCAGAGGATTTGAGTACCCTTCTAGTAAAATATCTCCGGATCCTCTCTAATGGATTGATGTCTGAAATACAGTGAGGATTCCAGGCAGGTGAGCAGAATTCAAGGATAGGTCTGGCAAAAGTTTTGTATGCTCTAGTTTGAAGTATAGCGTTACCAGAGAGAAAACTTTGTAAAATAAGATTGACAACTCTTAATGCCTTAATGTTAATGTTGTTGTTTTGGTTTTGGGCTTTCACTTCCAGGTGTCACCTTAAAAGGTCACAAGCCCAAACAAATTTATATTTGCAAGTAGTTAAGCCAATTAGGCATTTTTACAGCCATGTCGATTTACGTTTTTAAACACTGGTGTCAGAGGATACTGCTAGTGACAAGAATACCATAAACCAAGATTAGGGAAAGGACAGGAAGGAAGCAATATATTTCTGGGTAAAATGGCTTTATTAATGCCCGTTCTTCTTCTTCTTCTTCTGAGGCATTCTATTTGATAGACGCCAGGCCAAATCGGTAGTCAATTTCAAAGCATTTGGGAACCTCCAGGATCCCTGGGAAATTTTGAGCTGACATCTCTTGTTGAAGTGCTGCATGCAAAGGTCATTGGGAGAACTGACTCCTAGGCTTAGTTTACTTGGCCTATGTCACGAGTCAAGACCAAAATAAATTAAAATCCAAAAGGCATACTGTGAAAGCCGTCTTTGTTCTCTGGAGGTAGTGATTGTAGCATTTCTCTCTCTCTCTCTCTCTCTCTCCCTCTCTCTCCCTCTCTCTCTCTCTCTCTCTCTCTCTCTCTCCTCTCTCTCTCTCCTCTCTCTCTCTCTCTCTCTCTCTCCCCCTCCCTCCCTCTCTCCCTCTCTCTCTCTCTTTCTTTCTTTCTTTCTTTCTTTCTTTCTCTCTCTCTTATTTTCCTTTTGTCAGCTTTCATATTATTCTATTCTTAATTTTCATAAATAGTAATGCATTTATAGTGAGCTTTAAAAAATGAGAATGAGTCAAGACTTTCCTTTCCTTTCCTTTCCTTTCCTTTCCTTTCCTTTCCTTTCCTTTCCTCTCCTCTCCTCTCCTCTCCTCTCCTCTCCTCTCCTCTCCTCTCCTCTCCTCCACCTTTCCTTTCCTTTCCTTTCCTTTCCTTTCCTTTCCTTTCCTTTCCTTCTTTCCTTTCCTTTCTTTCCTTTCTTTCCTTTCTTTCCTTTCCTCTCCTCTCCTCTCCTCTCCTTTCCTCTCTTCTCCTCTCCTCTCCTCCACCTTTCCTTTCCTTTCCTTTCCATTCCTTTCCTTTCCTTTCCTTTCCTTTCCTTTCCTTTCCTTTCCTTTCCTTTCCTTTCCTTTCCTTTCCTTTCCTTTCCTTTCTTTCCCCAATACATTTTAATACTTTTCCAAGACAAAAAAAATGGTTGATAGTTGAGGGGCTCTGTTGAAATGATAACAATGCTAGAAGCTGCTTATCATCTGCAAACATGACAGTGTTTGCGGTGAGTTGAAAAAAATGGGACCCAAAATGGATAGTGACAGTCATCGAAGGAGCAAGCCTGAAATTGGATCCTAACTTATAAAATACAGACTAACCCAATAGGCCCATCCACTTTTATGATATTAATATTGTTCAAAAATATTGAAAAGAGTTTTAAAAAATAGAATTGCATTGTGAGCAGAAAAAATATATAGGGTTTTTTTTCCCCCCCTCCTTGATAGAAAACAGTGGGAGAAATTCATTTCTTGTTGGGTTTAGATATGTCATGGCAATATATTGCTCTGAGTGAAGGAATGGACATTTCAGAAAAATAAAATAGATTCCATGTCCAATTGTGCAATTCTTTCCTGAGCTGGTTTGTGTTACAGCCCTTTATTTCTCTGCTAATTTAAGACTCAGTGGAAAACAGGTTAACAGGGATTAGATTTCAGCTTTACAAATATTGAGATGGGAGGAGATGCATTCAAAACATTTTTTTTTAAAAAAAAAAAGTCATCTCGTAGAAGCTTTATTATTTCACCTGCTGCGTCCCAAAGGTATCTCCTATGCATGGACAAATTAGTCACTTATGGTTTTTCTGAGGTTTTCACTTTTCAGAATTCGCCAGATTCTGTTCATCTTCACTTGAGAATTCTATATAGAATTAGCTTAGCACATTTTTCTAAAACAAAATGTTTTGGCATATGTTTACATGGCTTTTGCAAGTATACTGTATTTTTGTGTATTAATTTATGAATGGATGCAATAACAATAATAACAACAACAATTTAGAATGGTGGCAGCAACCTGTATCAACCATTAGCACCAGTCAATGGTATTTATGATACATTTTTAAATATTCAGTTGACTGAGTTTCATGTTTAATGAAAATAATAATAATAATAATAATAATAATAATAATAATAAGTGTTTGATTTGTGATACGAAATCCAGCATGGTTATCTCGTTTGCTGTGTATACTGTCATTTTTGTGTATATAAAATAATAATAATAATAATAATAATAATAATAATAATAATAATAATAATATTAATAATAATAATATTTGACATCGCTGTACCAGGAGATGCCAGAGTCAAAAAAAAAAAAGAACTGGGAAAAAAATCAACCATTAGCATCAGTCAAGGGTATTTGTGACACATTTTTAAATGATCAGTTCACTGAGTTTCATGTTTAATGAATAAAAAAGATAATAATAGTAATAGTAATAACAACAGCCATAATAAAGTCAGAGCATGGATTTTAAATATTATATTTTGGTTCAAAAGAAAAAGTTGCAATTTTAGGTATATTTGCATTTATATGTGAGTGAAATTGATTTATTCTTCTCTTGCTTTTGCAACAGTAATAGCAGACAGGGCATCATAAATATAAGCTGCTTATAGATATTTATTTAAATAATGCAGTTTGTTTAAAAAAAGCTTTGCTACTAAATATATTTGCATTTATATGTAAGGGAAATTGGTTTATTGAAAGTATCATTAATATGAGCTCCTTACAGGTATTTATTATGCAATTTTTTATTAATATTTATTGCCTATGAAATTTATATGCTGCAGAATGATTAGAACGTAAGAGTTCTTAAGATGACTTACAACAATAACTAAATACTAGCTGTAAAATGTATAAAAGATTCACCTTATTTATATCCTAAAATTCTTTAGGATATAATTTTTAGGCACTAAAAATTTATAAATTTTTAATGCCTAAAAATCAGGCGCTGTAAAATGTGTGCAGGCACAATTGGCTTTGATTTAATTTAACATAGACGACCCCCAAATAACAGTGTTTCATCATAAAACATTTGTGGGACAATATTGTGATACGCCACCTGGGAAAGCAAAATGAAATCATCAAAACCACTAAAAAGTGAAAGTTACAATATTTCGGACAGGTGATGCGACACCCGGAAAAATACACCATCCTTCACTTAATCTTCCAGGGAAAGATTGAAGGCAAACGAGGTCCAGGCAGAAAAACAACATCATGGCTTCAAAATCTATAGTAGTGGCCAAAATTGTGGAAACCTTTTGGGAAAAGTGTATTTTCTAAAAGTAGCCAATATCACCAGTTTTTTTGTTTTTTTGTTTTTTTTTTTGGGAGTAGTACCATAAAATTATATGTCAATGGAAAGATAATTTAATCAAGAATGTGATGCAATCACTTTTATGAAGGATTTGCTATTAGAATAGCAGTTACAGTATAAAGAAAAAAAGTGAAACACGTAGAAAAAAACGAGATATACAAAAATGATCACCATGTCAGTTAATACTTAGTTGGGTAACCTTTAGCATTGAATTACGGCCTTCCAACGTCTTCCCATGGAGTGAACCAAGCCTTTTAGTTCTGCAGCTGTTCTAATGTGAAACCAAGATAGAATGATTTCTTCTATGAACTGGGTTTTATTGCTGGGTGGCTTCTGACTAACAAGTTTCTTTAGTCAGCTCTATAAATTTTCAATTGGGTTAAGATCTGGGCTATTCCCAGGCCATTCCAGCAGTGGAATAGGATTATCTTGAAACTCCAAAAAAGAAAAATGGTGTTATTAGCCACCAAACCTCAAAAATACACTTTTCCCAAAAGGGTCCCACAATTTTGGCCACTACTGTAAGGGACTGATTTGGACAAAACTCAGCAGCATTTTTTCATGCAGCTGTTGATAAAAATAGGATCACCAACATGATCATCAATGTCCGATGACGGATAAGGCACAAGAAGAAGATTGTGGAAATATTTCCATAAAAGTCTTTGAAAATCAAACAAAGTGTTTAGATTTTAAACTGACCAGCTTGTTCTGGTCAAGAAGCCCAGCATCTTAAACCACTCCTTATAGTTATTACAGATTCCCTCTATATAAAAGGAATAAAGTAGAGCAGGGATTGGATTACAAGACTTCAAAGAACCCTTCCAACTCTTACATATTATTCTATGTATGAAAGGCAATTTGTTGTAGTGGTTAAGGAGAAATTGTGATTCTGCCTTAAAATTCTGCCTTAAGGGTGAAGCCACTTCATCTTTTTTTTTTTTAATAGTACAGCAATCTTTCTCCTCAAACCTACCCTCTCCCTCTCCCCTCTCCCTTCCTACTTTCTTTCCCCATCCTCTTCTTCTCTTCTCTATTTCCCCTTCCCTTCTCCTTCTCCTCCTCTCTTCCCCCCTGTCTTCCCTCCTACTCTAAATTAAGAGAGTGGAAGAAGTGGAAGAAAGGCAGTGCCGGACAAATAAATATAAATATATTAAGATAAAGAATGAACTGTTTAAGAATAAAAGAGAATAAATATGAATAAACAGTAAAGTTAGAATTTAGGGACAAATGAAGACGGTGTTTATGTGTGCAAGTATAGAAATATGGAGATATCTTTTAAAAAGAAAAGGGGGAAGACAACTTTGGCAAGAATTGTAACTGAGTAAAATGTATTCGAATTTGATTAATTGTATAAGATAAGAAACGGCCAACACTCTGTTCAAAAAAAAAAAGAGATGTGGGTGAATGTGGGAGAGGAGAAAAAACCAATAAAACTTGTTGAAAAAAAAAAAGCAGGAAGCCAATTAGAGTTGACTTTTGGTCAGTCACTCTGTCTCAGCCTGAGCAAGAAAACAAGGACAAATCACTTCTGAAAACGTGGCAAGGTAATGGCCTGGATTTGCTCATGGAAGTGCCAGGAGTGACAAGTGACTTGAAAGTGCATGCACACACACACAACACACAAACCCCTGTTGTATACTGCATTTATAATGCATTTGGATAAGGAGGAGTCACATTTTTTCATTCAAAACACTTAAAGGAGTACACAACATAAAGGAATCATGACCAATTAATTACATTCTCATGGGAAGATAAAATAAGATACGAAATGAGAACAGGAACCTAAAATTAGAATGCAGGACATTATATTTTTCTGGGGTGGGGGGAGCCAACTTGCAACTAAGTGAGATGATCAAAGGCTGATGTATAATATTTGAAATCAATCGAGCCTATGATAGACAGTTGCCTTTTTTCAAATTTGTAAACTCTTCCTGGAACAGGTGACTGTGGAGGGAAGTGGGAAGGAAGAGCAAATCACAAGCTATGTAGGTTGATCTGAGTTATGAACCTGAATCAGGTCGTGACCCAATTACATGATCGCTTCTTTTGATTTTTATTTTAAAACTCATCCTGACCTGTTAGAGAAACCATTGCTTCCTGCATGGAGAAAAACTCCACAAAAGGGATGATTCCCTTACCTTCTTTTGTCTCTGCCATAAGCAAATGAGAGAACTCAAGATAGGAGTAGGACCAAATTTGAAGATTTCAGAACATCGATAGGTAAAATGAAAGCTAAGGAGCATTTTTCTTGTTCTACAAAAGCCCTTCTCTTCTCTTCTCTTCTCTTCTCTTCCCTTCTCTCTGGCCTAGGTTAGTTTACTTAGTTTATTTATTTCTATCAAAGACTCCAAGCTGATATACCATGTAAATAAAACATACTTAAAATACATAATAATAATAATAATAATAATAATAATAATAATAATAATAATAATAATAATAATAATAATAATAATAATATTGGTGAATAAAATATAAAAATACCTACCTATTATAATGAATGTGAGATAACAATAGTGGCATTTGATCTAAATCTTATACGATTGTCACTCAGCAAAACTTAGCAACCATCTGAGATCTTTCAGGGGAGAAGTTCTTCTGGCAAGAAAAATATACCTTTTCTGCATCTGGCTGGTCCAGCTGTCCTGAGAAAAGGTGAGCACTAGTATAGAAATCAAGACTGGTGTAGAGAATCATGAAACAAAACCAGTGAAACGGACACTTCTGAAGTTCCAAATTGGACAGACACAATCTTGCCAAGGGACATTATTATAACAGTCTCTCAAAGGTCCAAGTTCACTTTGGAAAGCAACCTGGGCTCGCTTTGAAATATTAGAATCATATCCAGTTCAACAACATCATCTAAAAATTAATTTCATGTCCTATTTATGTCCACCTCTTTCATTCTGTTTGGTGAAGAGAAAATACACACCCTAAACCAAAGATGAAAGAAATATCAGGCAGATATCACCGGATATAATCTGGCCCTGTCATCTCAATTTAACATTCAACATAGAACATAGAATCATTGGGCTGGAAGGGACCTCAGAGGTCTTCTAGTTCAACACCCTGCCCAAGCAGTAGACTCTATACCATTCTGGACAAACAGGTGTCCATTCTGTTCTTAAAAACCTCCAGTGATGGAGCTCCTACAACTTCTGGGAGGCCAGCTGTTCCATTGATTAACCATTCTCACTGTCAGGAAATGTCTTACTTCTAGGTTGGGTTCTCTTTTCGACAAGCTTCCACCTCAACAATTCTCCATTCCTCAGCAATCCCTGCTCCTCAGTTCTTCAGCGAACCCGCTAACTTGTCCATCTTTTTTTCCCCTGAGGGACCACACCTTACAAGCGAACCCTCGTTAACACTGGTACTCTGTGTCCTGCTCCTTGCTGACACAAATTAAAATTATCTTTCTTCCCACACACACACACACACACTTGGTGCTCAAGGGTATGTTGGATGTGCCTTCCATCCTCAAATCACTCCTCGCCCCCCCCCCCAATTCTCCTCTCTTTTTTTCCTGTACGAGTATAAAAATAACCAACAGCCAAGATTAGAAGCTGCTAATGCTTATCGCTGTCTGGCTTTTTCCTCACTGCCATCTTCAAGACAAGCTTTCGTTTTCGGGGAAGCCTTGAAGATTGACTTGAGGGAAAGCATGTGGCAAAATAGCCAGCTCTTTATATGCAAGGCACCCCCTGAGGAACACGTAAAGGCCTCCTTCTCGACTTCTGATAAAGTAATTTAAAGCCAAGTCTAGCCTGCCAACTGAAACCTAAAGGGATTTGATGCAGTGTCAAAACCTTTGCCTTAGAAGGTCACTCTTCCTTCTAGGCTTTCATATAACAAAAGCAGAATAGTCCTTTTTTTGCGGGGGGAGCAATTCTCCTCCTCCTCCTCTTCATCTTCTTCCTCCCTCCCACCTCCCTTTGTCAGTTTTGTTTCAGTTTTACGAGATCCCTGACAGTCGTTGTTATTGTTGTTGTTGTTCGTTGAGATTTGGGGGCCTTTGATTTCAGCCTTCCTGAAAATTATTTTCATTAGACGAGAGAGAAAGAGAGAGAGAGCCTCTGAAGTAGCCTCCAAACTGTAAAAGGGTGGCCTCTCTCTCTCTCTCTCTCTCTCTCTGTGTGTGTGTGTGTGTGTGTGTGTGTGTGTATGTGTGTGTGTGGTGTGTGTAATTGTCAAGGCTCTCCAGAAAGTTGCCTGATTGAAATCAACCCAGTGTCAGAGGCTGTCATATCTCAGAAAAGACATAAAACACGCAGAAACATCAATAAGCAACACGATTCTGACAGCTCGGAGACATTCCAGCTGACTAGAAGAGAAAAGGGGTAAGGTTAAGGCTCTGAGGGAATATTTAAAATGCCTAACAGCCCGTTGAAGTGTTGGCAGGCATCAGGGAAGACCAGAAAAGACAAGATAAAGTCTATCAGGTTATCACCTGGTTCAAGACAGATCCCTCACAGCACGACCACGAGAACGAGACAATGGCACCCGTTGCCCTCCCACTCCTCTGACCGTCCTTCCCTTCCCCTCCCCTCCCTGTTTTGGCCGCCGCGAGAAATGAAAAAATATGATTTTATTCTTTTATTTCCAAATGTAGCTAAGAAACCGTCAGCGTTACACCAAGGTTACCCAGACAACATCGCATGGAAGAAGAAGATTTTTTTTTCCTTTCGTTGTTGTTGTTGTTGTCGTTGTTGTTGTTATTATTGTTATTATTATTATTATTATTATTATTATTTTGCTTTGTTTTGTTTTTGCTTTAAAGGATGTGGAGGAAAGATGTGACGGGGACAGAACCAAATGGAAGACAGAAAGAGCCGGAGAGAAGGCCAAAATAAATAAATAAATAAATAAAAATCCGTGTGAATTCTGCTTCCAGCTAACATGTACAGAAATCAAAAGGAGGGTTTTTTTTTTTTTTTTAATTTAATTTCCTGTACACCGGCAGCTTTTGTTAAAAGATCAGAGATATTGCTATTTATTGAATTTTTAATATGATCTTTATTAAAAGGCGGCCTGCATGTTTGAGGTTTTTTTTCCCTCCTCCTCCTCTCTCTCTCTCTCTCTCTCTTTTTAAATATACAGAGATATAACAATCAAAGCAAAGGAATGAACTGTATTCCCTATCATTCTTTTAGATTGTTATGATGATTCAGATACTCATTTCGTGTTTTTTTTTTTTTAAATAGATAAAAGTAGCCTGCAGATAAATGATTGTTCGATCAATGCAAGTCTATTTTGTTGGATAAACAATGGAGTTAAAGCCTTGCGGCAGGCAAGCAAGGCCTGTAGTTTTACAGGCTGAATGTAGCTCATGTGTCATACCATTGCACCTTCTGGAAGCTAGAGGCAACCTATGTAGGTAAAGCTGCTAAGAGAGGAAGCCAGCCAAAGCTGTTCGGAGATGCTATGACATCTAACGTGATTGTAGTGACTCATGAATTGTTGTGACAATCTGCAAGAGGGCTGTAGTGGACTACAAGAAATTATGGAATGCAAACAGCACTCTGTCGCAAGAGTGAGATACCTGCTTTGAATGCAGAAGATCCCAGTTGGGATTTCTGATCCCTCTGAGGAGAATCCACCAATGAAATTGTGGAGAATTCCAGAGCTTCGGGGTGATCAGTAGTGAAGCCAAGATATTCTAATGTGCTGTCTCTCTCTCTCCCTCTCTCTCTCTCCCTTCTCTCTTCTCTCTTCTCTCTCTCTTTTCTCCCTCCCTCCCTCCCTCTCTATCCCTCTCTCTCTTCTCTCTCTCTCTCTTTCCTTCTCTCCCTCCCTCCTTCTCTCTCTCCTTCTCTCCCTCTCTCCCCACCTCTCTTTTCCTTGATCTTCTAGATAAAGCACTGAGATCTGTATAGAAAAATGTAGATATATTCTCAAAGGAAGTGTTTGCTCTTGGCATTTCACATCATCTGAAAAATGAGCATTTGTGTTATAGTAGAGGCCCCCAGTGTAAAGGTCCCACGGTCCCACCTTAATCCATCTATAATGACTAAAATTCCTGTTCAAAGCTCCTGGTACAAGAATTGACTATCCTGCAATTGTCTCACAGGTTTCTGGCAGATCCAACTACATGAGTAGATTTGAGAATGGTGCAGCTAAAAAAAAAATTGCTTGGAAAACAAATGGGCATATTTCCTAAAGAACCACATTTGTTTTTTTAAAAAATAACATAATGATTGCATCATTTCCGATTAAGTCTTTTATCAAGTGAAGATTGAACTAAAAGACAGTTGATAGGCCCCAATCATTCTCCAACCATGCTGTCATTTCCACTTTGGAAGCAATGTCTAAAGCAAATGAGAAATGAAAAAGGGCAGAGAGGAGCAACTAAGATGATTAAAGGTCTGGTGACACATGAAGAACAGTTGCAGGAACTGGGTATGGTTAGTCTAGAAAAAAGGAAGGACTAGGATGACGTGATAGCAGTGTTCCAGTATTTGAGAGGCTACCACAAAGAAGAGGTGATCAATTTATTTTCCAAAGCACCAGAAGGCAAAACAAGAAACTATGAATGGAAACTAATCAAGGAGACAAGCAACCTGGAATTAAGGAGAAACTTCCTAACAGTGTGGACAATTAATCAGAGGAACTGCTTAAGGGGGAAAGTTGTAGATTCTTCATCACTGGAGGTTTTTAAGAAGAAACTGGGCAGTCACTTGTCTGAAATTGTATAGAGTTTCCTGCTTGAGCAGAGAGTTGGACTAGAAGACCTTCAAGTTCCCTCCCATCTCCATTCTGATTGATTGATTGACTTGGACTAACTCTTACTTATTATTTATTTATTTTATTAAATGTATTTATATGCCGCCATTCTCCCAAAGGACTCAGGGCAGCGAACACAAGTTAAGAAACAAGTACAATAAAATCATAATTTAATCCAAATAATTAATTAGTAGTAAATAATAAAGCCCGGAATCAGTCTCAGCCTATTTGTTTGAAAAGCCAAGTCTTCATTCCCGAAGGAAGGAGTGGAGATCAGGAGCCGTCCGGAGCTCAGTAGGCAATTCATTCCAGAGGGTGGGAGCACCCACAGAGAACGCCCTACCCCTGGGCACAGCAAGGTGACATTGGCTCACCGTTGGAACCCTGAGGAGAGTGGCCCTATGTGAGCGAACAGGATGGTGAGAGGCAGGCAGGAGAAGGTCATGCAAATATCCTGGACCTAAGTCATGAAGGGCCTTATAGGTGAGGACTAGCACCTTGAAGCGGACCCGGAGAACCACTGGTAACCAGTGCAGCTCCTGCAGGAGGGGTGTTATATGGGAGTAACGAGGGGCTCCCATAACAACCCATGCAGCTGCATTCTGGATCAGCTGGAGTCTCCGGGTGCATCTCAGGGGCAGGCCCATGTAGAGGGAATTACTTAATGAAGATCCATATTCTACCCATTAAAAGTTCACTAAATATATGTGTGTGTGTGTCTGTATGTCTGTCTGGGTTTGTGTCTGTGTTTAAAACACACCCTCTCAGAAACTGAAAATATGTCAAGGCGAACTTCCTCAATAGTGAAATTGTTGAGGGGGGGTTGTTGGGAGGAGATCCAAGAATTCATTAACTGGATCCATTGTCAATCCATTCTTTTGGTTCAGAGAGTTTGTCTAATTTTCAGGTGGAATTTATCTACTTATAACTTCAGTCCATTAACCTGCATCCTTCAATCTGAAATTACAAATAGAGTCTAGCTGGAATTGAAGAGAGCATCCATGCTGATATCTGGCGTCAAAGGTTAGCACTTTTTTTTTTTTTTTGCTACTGATCTATATTGACTCATATAAGGGACACGGTGGCTCAGTGGCTAAGATGCTGAGCTTGTTGATCGAAAGGTCGGCAGTTCAGCAGTTCGAGTCCCTAGTGCCACATAACGGGGTGAGCTCCCATTACTTGTTCGAGCTTCTGCCAACCTAGCAGTTCGAAAGCAGGCAAAAAATGCAAGTAGAAAAATAGGGACCACCTTTGGTGGGAAGGGAACAGTGTTCCGTGCCCCTTTGGCATTGAGTCATGCCGGCCACATGACCACGGAGACTTCTTCGGACATCGCTGGCCCTTCAGCTTTGAAACGGAGATGAGCACTGCCCCCTAGAGTCAGGAATGACTAGCACATATGTGCAAGGGGAATCTTTACCTTTATATTGACTCATTTTCTTCAGCAGTTCCCGCAGCTTTTCATGGGGTGGTATAAATATATTAATATTGCAGCCCTCAATTGTCCCTGCAGGTCATTATGCAGTCAATTCTGTTGATCGGGCAAAGTCTAGCTTACTCAGAAATCACAGAAGAAGTTGACGCCCCCAGGAGAAAACTGGAAAGCAAAAGGGAACATTTTATTAAATTATTCAGATAGTCCCACACGTTTTAGTGGGATTTACTTCAAAGGAGTCAACTTTGGTGTTTAAAGTGGTGTTAAGCATGGTTAAAGGCAAGGTCCTCCTTAGTTGTGGGTCACTGTCCATGAAATGGTCACACCTGGGAGAAAAAACAGAGCCAGAATCAAAAATCTATTGGTGCTGGCCCAAATGATTGTTCTTGGATATTTCCTTAAATATTTATGGAGTTGGATAGTCCATTTTGGCTGCTGGATCCAAACTCCTGTTCAGAATACTGATCCAAATTAAAGGATCTCATAAGTTCCTGGTTTCTAGCCTGACACCTTAGCAACAACACCAAACTGGCTCTCTCTCTCTTTCTCTCTCTTTCTCTCTCTCTCTCTCACGCACTTTAGCTAAATTAACATTAAATTAAACTTAGGTATTCACCAATCTCTTCCATGTCTTTGCCTTGACCATTATACCATCCATGTTTGGAATTTGGCCCTTCTCCTATTTGAAGGTCAAATCTGGCCCTTGACCTTTAATAATTTTGCAAACCTGGTTTAAAGAAAGTGGTAGAAAGATATAAATTGAATACACATATTTACATCCAACTAGCCCCATGATGGTGAACCTATGGCACGGAGCCATATCTGTGGGCACGCGAGCATTGCCCTAGCTCAGCTCCAGCATGCATGCACGTGCTGGCCAGCTAATTTTTGGGCCTTCTGGGCCCACCAGAAGTCAGGAAACAGGCCATTTCCGGCCTCCAGATGGCTTCCGGGAGGTGGGGGAGGCCGTTTTCACCTTCTCCAGGCTCCAAGAAAGCCTCTGGAGCCTGGGGAGGGCGAAAAAACAAGCCTACCAGGCCCACCAGTAACCTTTTTGCTGTCATGTGCCAAAAGCGGGGGGAGTTGGGGGGGTCACACACACATGTGCGGGACGGATGGGTCACGAGGCATTGAATTATGGGTGTGGGCACATGTGCGTGTGACCCCTCCACACTCCCCTGCTTTTGGCACATGATGGCAAAACGGTTAGCCATCACTGAACTAGCCATTCATGAGTAAGAATAAGAAGATTTTCTGATGGATACTTTTGGTCAGTGGGTTTCCCACTCATAGACCATTTTTCTGGTTCTGCCTGCTAACCTTCATCTTCTATGTAGTTTCACAATATGTAACTCTGAAGGAATGGGGAGTAGAAGATGAAGTGAACATTTGTTTCCAATGTTGTAATGTACTGTATTTTTCGGAGTATAAGATGCTCTGGAGTATAAGACGCACCTTAGCTTTTGGGGAGGAAAATAAGAAAAAAAAAAAGATTCTGCCTCTGCCTACCAGCATCCATCGGTATTCATCTGGCTAGCGTCCTGTCAGTGTGTGAGAGAGTTGAGGGCTGTTTGGAAACTGAAACAGTATTTGCTATGTGAGCAACAAGGAAGGAGACAGCACAGAGTCTGGGCGTGGCCACTGAGCTCAACTGTTCTGTACTAAAGCTGAATGCTGTGCTGATCTCTGGAAACTAAAACTGAAACTGAAACTCCTCTCCTCTGCTTGTGTTTTGCTTGTATTTACTACCATGTTGGAAAACCTGCTTTTGGTATGGTATATTTACTTCATGTGTTATATTATATATAAAGAGAAGTTATTGAATTCTGCTGAATCAGTTACTTGTCTGTGCTTTCTGGATGTGATTTCTGCTGCCAACTCTGACACGTCCTTGCAGCAAATAGCAAACAGCCAGGTCAGCTTCACCACATTATTGTAGCCTGATTCAGCATGAGCAGCTGATTGGTGGGTGGATCAGTTTCCCAGAATACCTCCAATCAGCTGTTCCAGACTGCAGGGATTGCCACAGACTATCGCCATCTCCCTGCCTTGCATTTTTGGCCTCGTGGACGGGGCTACATTCGGTGTATAAGACGCACCCAAATTTTCACCCACTTTTTTTGAGGTGGGGGGAAGTGTGTCTTATACTCCGAAAAATACGGGTACATCAAAGAGTCAGGAATCTAGTGCTCGCTTCGGCAGCACATATACTAAAAAGAGTCAGGAATCTAAACATCTGTTATATTCATCTACTTATTCAAGCATTTCCTATCATAATTGCACAATCCGGTTAATTTCCTTTATCCAAACCTTACCCCACATAGAGATATATAAGCAACATCACAAGTCAGTTCCAACTGTGAAACCTTGATAGCTATCATGAAACTAGGTGTGATAGTAAAAGAAAATAATGTTTTAGTTTCTTGCCATTTGCTTATTGTGCACCCCTTATCAAAGAGTGAGGAATTCATAGATTATCTCCTACCACCTTTGCCTTAAAAGAAAAATGCAGAGGTGGAGAAAATGAAGTGAAAGCAAGTTCAGTCTTATTAAGTTTATCTAATTAACTTAATTAATGAACAGTGTGGAGGCCTAGAGGGGAAGATGCTCTTCTCTCACTCAGAAAGTTGAGAGTTCACTCCTAGGTTGCGGCAGAGATTTCTCTGGCAGGGTGCAAAGAAAAGAAATAATCTGCTGTGAACTCTGCATAGGCATTAGGAAGGGCATCCAGCCAGTAAACGCTCAGCTCCATAGAGTTGCCACAAATCTATCCCGAATTAAGGAATTACAGGATTGTAAAAAGGAAGTTTATCTTATTAACTGATTAATATAGGAAATATAAGAGCATTACAGGTAGTCTTCAACTTACAACCATTGGTTTACAACCAACAGCACTGGAAAAAAAAGTGAGCTGTGACCATTTTTCATACTTACAACCATTGCAACATCCATGTGGCCGCATGCTCAAAAATCAGATGCTTGGCAACTCATTCATATTCATGACAGTCGCAGTGCACCTTCGGGCAAGCAAAATCCTTGGAGAAGCAAGATTCACTTAACAACCATGTCACTAATTTAACAACTGCAGTGATTTGCTTAAACAATTATGGCAAGAAAGGTCATAAAAGGGCAAAATTCACTTAACAAGTGTCTCGCTTAGCAACAAAAATTTTGAGCTCCACTGAGGTCATAAGTCAAGGATTACCTGTGTTCTGACCTACAGTAGGCTTCCCAAGAGCATGAAGCAGACTCCTTGTCCTGACAAAAACCCCTTTTTATTAAGTTACTGTGAATTCTTCTCATTCACATTCAACAAAGTCTTTCAAGGGTGAATTTATAGTCACAGACCTTATCTGGCTTGGAGAGCTGCCAGGCCGATATCTTCAAAACTTGGCAAGGAGCCTCGGAGAGTCATGAACCAATTAAGCGAACTAATTGTCTCCTGCAAACTCCACTCCCCTTTTGCTCCTCTTTTATTCCCTCTGGGAGGGGCCGTTCATTGTCCACCTGTGGTCTTACTCCCAAATCGACCTTTGTTCTTTAGCTATTCCCTTCATCTGGCAACTCTGGGCATGTGCCCACTGGGAACAGGCTCCAGCTGTTTGTCTGCCTCACTGATGTCTGACTCCAAAGGCAGCTGATAACTGGCATACAGCCCTGGCCCCCTCTCTGCCTCGGACATAAAGCCCTCATCAGAGCCTTCCCCAGACTCCAGGATTGGCCCATCTTCCTCCCCAACCTCCTCATTGTCCGAATCTGCTGCCAGTTCTGCTGGCCGCTGGTGGGCCACAACAATCTGTAACTCTTTTCTCTTTGAGTGAAGATGTTCTTGCCCGGCACCTACTCTGATGTTAGTCATGAACTTGAAGTCTAACATACAGTTGCTAATTAAACACCTGCAGGGATTCACTTAACAACTGTGGGAAGAAAGGTCATAAAATGGGGCAAAATTCACTTAACAAATGTCTCACTTAGCAACAGAAATTTTGGGCTCAATTGTGGTGAAGGATTACCTGTAGATTACCTGTAGATTACCTGTAGAGGGCTTCTTGTCCTGCCCTCAGGTGCTTTGGAGAATAGCTTGACTCCCTTTTCATTTGTGGCAGCCCCTGAGATACTGGAACATTGCTATCATGTCTCCCCTAGTCTATCTATCTAGGTGGCTCAGTGCCTAAGACAATGAGCTTGTCGATCAGAAAGATCGGCAGTTCGGCGGTTCGAAACCCTAGTATAGGTCTCCTGCGTGAGCAGGGGGTGGACTAGATGACCTCCAAGATCCCTTCCAACTCCGTTACTGTTACTGATATAGACCTTCTTTTCATCAAACTAGACATACCCAGTTCCTGCTAACATTCTTCATATGTTCCAGTCCTATGCCTCCAGTCCCCTAATCATCTTTGTTGCTCTTCTCTGCATTCTTTCCATCTTTTTTACACCGTGTTGACCAAAACTGGATGCAGGATTCCAAGTGTGGCCTTACCAAGGCATTATAAAGTGGCATTAACACTTCATGTGATCTTGGTTCTATCCCTGTGTTTATGCAGCCTAGAACTGTGTTGGCTTTTTTGGCAGCTGCTGCACATGGCTGGCTCTCTCGGAAGAAGACTTCCCAATCCCGCAGTCTAATTTTAGCTGGAAATGCCTGGGAGGTTGGTACAAACGCCTGAGTTCTTCTGAGCAAAGAAAATCGAGTATTCTATTGCTGTTAATAAGCAGAGTCTATGGTCTCCCTTTCAAAATAACAGCAGGGAGAACAGCACGGAAATATCCCTTGCATGTCGATTCTCTTCCTTCAAAGGAAAAGCTGTGAGCTCTGACAGCGTAGCTGCTTAAAAATGAGGGGAGGAGAAAATAATTTCTCGAACCTTGACTTCCTGTCGTCCTACAGATAATGAGACAACTACTTAAACCACATTTTAAAAGTGCTGAGTAGCTGAAGCTGCCGCCTAATGATGTTACTCAGCTTGTTGGGGTGTGATTGACACTAAAAGTAATAAATTAGAACAGAAAATGATTTTACAAGATCCCCAGGATGACAGACAGGCTAACTGTAATATCCTCAATTACAGTTGTCACCGGATTTTATATCTGTTCACACTGAACTTGCCAAGGCAGGGAAACGGTACGATTTCATGGGCCATTGCCAGGTCCGCCAATGATGAGAAATTTCCACAGAGTTGGAAAGCAAATGAGCTATGAATACTCTGGAAAACAGAGCGGGAGAAGTGAGCGGGCGAGAGAGGGAGATTTGAAGACTGGATCTCATCATCTGTGATGGGATGCATTCAAATGTTTGCATGTTAAAGCCTCGATGAGGTTGATCGGTGCTGGAAATTAAATAATGGTATGAATTCCAGAAAGCAAACGTAAACAGAAGGCAAGTTCTTGTCCTCTGGGAGCTTCCAGTCTGAAATTTGAACAGGTTCTCCCTTTCCCCCTCACAATAACAACAGGTGGGTGTCTTCAAGGAAGAAAGCATCTTCGGTGATAGCACCCATAGAATTTATGGAATTCGTTCCCAAGAGGAGTCTGACTGGAGCCCACAATGGCATTTTTTCAGTGCCAGGAGAAGAAATTCTTATTTCTTAAGCTACAAGAGCCTTGGTGGTGCAGCAGATTAAAGTGTTGTTAAGTAGCACTTAGCTGCCAGCTGCCTGCAATTACTGCAAGTTCAAATCTCACCAGGCTCAAGGTTGACTCAGCCTTCCATCCTTCCGAGGTAGGTAAAATGAGGACCCGGATTGTGGGGGCAATAAGCTGACTTTGTGTAAAAAAAAAAAGAACACCGCTTGGGGGGTGGGCAAAAGCCCTACTAAGCAGGTATATACAAAAGTATGAAGGCTATTGCTTAAAAGCATTGTAAGCCGCCCTGAGTCTCCGGAGAAGGGTGGCATATAAATCGAACCAATAAATAAATAAATATTTTTGGTTAAAAAGTGTGAGTGCGAGGGTGAGGGTGAGGGAGAGGAGAGGGAGAGGGAGAGGGAGGTGGAGGAAAAGGAGAAGGAGAAGGAGAAGGAGAAGGAGAAGGAGAAGGAGAAGGAGAAGGAGAAGGAGAAGGAGAAGGAGAAGGAGAAGAAGATTACTGTAGGAAGGAAAGATGTAGAGAATAAGGAAAGTGATCTTTATGGGGATATTTAATATCTGTCACCAAGACAATGCAAGGTGTGACATATTTTAAGTCCACAATAGGCAGATAATATTTGGAAGTGATTCAAACCAGCAAACTGAACTAGAAGAAGGACGAGGAGATACAGAATAACCAGACTTGCAAGATTCTGTTATCGTAGGCAATTTCAATCAAAACAATTTTAGCCTTCCTGTTGAGTTGACTTATTAAGCCTTAGAAAGGGGAAGGATTGACAGTCTTGGTCATCAAATGCCAATTTATCTAATTTGTGAAGCAATTGGGTTCACAATTCATTTTTATGGGATGGGAAAGGAAGGGAAGGGGCTAATATGCAATGACAAAAATTAAAATATACTTTCCCCCCAATGGAAGCCTTTAACTCCCTTTTTAAATTCTAATCCCCTTTTCTGAAATTCCTGTTAACTTTAACTCTTATATTTTGAACTCTGAAAAAACATATAAGTTCATGGTATGTTCTTGAAGCAGGAGAAGGAATGTCTCTTACTTCTAGGACATCAGATTGTTTGTTTTTTTCTGAATATAAAAATGACCGTGAAAGACACAGCAAATGTGGAAAATGAATAAATAAATAAATAAGTTTTTCTTTGCTACCTGCAGTCCTTAAACATATTTGCTTTGGAGTATTATTTATTTATTCATTCATTCATTCATTCATTCATTCATTCATTCATTATTTGTCTAGCCACTTGGTATCATATGATAAAAGAAGGAGAAATTTCAAATGGCTTCTTGCAGACTTTCTGAATCAATGCTGCTGATAACTGATCTGTCATTTTGTTACGATCCTTTCAACGATTTCTTCTGATAAATCATTTCCTCTTTTTTTTCTGTTCTTTTCTTCTTCTTCTTCTTCTTCTTCTTCTTCTTCTTCTTCTTCTTCTTCTTCTTCTTCTTCTTCATTGATCCATCTTTTCCAGATTGGAAGGAAAAGGCAGACTTCCTTCATCTACCACTCTATTTAAACATCTACCTTGGCCGGCTCCACTCACTGCCAATTGGAAACCAAATCGCATATTTAATTTGGCTCTTTTGTTGCAATGGGTCTTAGGTTAGTTAATTTCAATTTTTCGATTTCAAAAGCTATCAAATATGGCTGGGATAAGAAATCAATTTTTCTCAGCTGCTTCTGTTTTTATTCTTTCCTTTTTTTTTCTTCCCCCACCTCCTGTCTTTTTTTCTGTTTTTTTTTTTTTCCCCTCTCTATGGCCTGAAGAAGGTCTAGATTGGTCAGGCTATACCACGTGGTAACACCGGAGATTAGTTCACTGTACCCTGTGAGGTAGCCACCTCAATTATGGGCTGCTTCTCGTAATTTAGCCTTTATAACACCTAATTTCAGGATGGAACTCATATTTAATTCATGAAAGCTTCCACAAGAGTAATTGTGAAATAAATTGCCATGGGGAATATATATATACGAAATATATATATACACACACACACACACACACACACACATACACACACACACAAACTTATTTTCATACACACAGTTACAAAATTAACACTTATTTTAATTCTTTAATTCCGTGCGAAGAATCTTCTTATTGCTTCTACTTATTCCCCATTTTAGCATATATATATATATATATATATATATATATATATATATATATATATATATATATATATATATATATATATCCTTGACTTTTGCTATTGTGTGGAAACTCTGTACTAATATGGGTAAGAGAAGTAGTTGCCGAAGCCACTCTCATCCAAGCCGTCAGCTCCATTGCTCAATAACCAGATGGGTAACATTTAACGGCGGGTGCAAAATCTCAGGAATTTATAATCTCCTAATTAATGAGTATGTCGCTGTGATCGACTCCTAACTTCCAGAGCCACAGATAAAACGCCCGATAAAAGCGAGTTAAATGACACGGATCACTTGCAAGGCCAAAGCAGTGACGCTACTTTAATTTCTGCGCGGGGTTTTAAACAAAGACGTAACGTTTCATATTGCTTTATTGACAGACAACGATAACATTGGTAATGCGTATATATATATATATATATATATATATATATATATATATATATATATATATATATACACACACACACACACAGAGAGAGAGACATACAGACACACACACACACACACACACATACACACACAGAGGCGTGCAAACACACACACAGTCCAATTCTCCCACCAAAATAACTGTTACACACCCATGCACACAGAGAGGCAGGCACACACATTTTGCCCTTTTTTCCCCCGTCTCCCTGTTTCCATGGTAACAAGGTGGGTGAGGCCTCCAACTGCCAACTCAGCTGTCATCCTTTCACCCTAAAAGCCTCATAATTGCTTTTATTTGCATACGACAATTAGGCAGGATGGCTCACAGCAAGGGAACCCACCCCTCTCTCCCCCAATACACACAACGCCAGGCTGTAATTTATAAAAGATACACACCATGTGGTAGAGTTCTGAAGTGGAATGATGTGGCCTTTCATGTGATTATAAGCCATTAACAAAAGAAAACATCCCCCTTTCAGGCTATTAAAAAAAAAATGCCTATCTGGTGTGAACCTGCAAAAAAAAAATGTATTAATTTAAAAAAAAAAAAATGAAGAGGGAGAGAATGAGGAGGGAAAAGAAAAAAAAGGAATACTCCACAAAGTTTGGCCTCTGTATCTAGACCCTTCACATTCATTATCACATTGAACTCAAAGAGAGAGAGAAAAAAAGAGAGAGAAGAGGGAGAAGGAGAAGTCCCATAAAAAGAGTTACATGGCAGCGTGTTTTTTGTTTTGGATGAATAATCAACAGAACAAGCAACAATGGCAGGTTGAAATGTAGCAGGCATTTTGGAGTTGGGGGGTCCCCATGATATTGTGGTTGTCTCCTGAGCCAGATGGGGGACAATCCCCAGCATCGTTTTTTTTTCAAGAGTAAGATAAAGGTAAAGGTTCCCCTCATACATATGTGCTAGTTGTTCCCGACTCTAGGGGGCAGTGCTCATCTCCGTTTCAAAGCCAAAGAGCCAGCGCTGTCCAAAGACATCTCTGTGGTCATGTGGCCGGCATGATTCAATGCCAAAGGTGCATGGAATGCTGTTCCCTTCCCACCAAAGGTGGTCCCTATTTTTCTACTTGCATTTTTTACGTGCTTTCGAACTGCTAGGTTGGCAGAAGCTGGGGCAAGAAATGGGAGCTCACCCTGTTACGCGGCACTAGGGATTCGAACCGCTGAACTTCCGACCTTTCGCTCGACAAGCTCAATGTCTTAGTCACTGAACCCTCTTTCTCAAGAGTAGTGCACTCTATTAAAGAATTCAGATTAATTTCCATATTGGAATGATGAGCTGCCCACCGCGAAGTCTATGAGAAACATTCGACCTTCAAAATGCTATCCCAAAGGTGCTTTTTCAGGAGGCAACTGGACTTTCTTGTTTTTTCTTTGAAGATGTTTCGTTTCTCATGCAAGAAGCTTCTTTAGCTCAGATTTGGATGATGGGGAATGGAAGGATTCATATTTGCATCAGGGGTGAAATGATCCCGATTCGGACTGGTTCAGCCGAACCATTAGTAATGGCGGCCGGTGGTTCGGAGAACCAGTAGCGATGTCGGTGCGAGGCTCCGCCCACCCACCCGGTCATTGTTACTTCCTGGTTTTAACCAGGAAATAACCTGTTTTTTACCCTCTGCACATGCACAGAAGGGTTTACACATGTGCAGAGGGTCCACGCGTGTGCGTGCACTTACGAATCGGTTGGGAAGATAAGTAGATTTCACCCCTGATTTGCATCCTTTTAAGAGAGTTGTTGAAGCACTTGGAGGTTTATCTGTGTCCTCAGGGTCACCCAAATACTGCTCCTGGTTCCTGTAGTTTGTAATTTTTCCTCTGGAAATCCATTCCTACTCCCACACCATTCAAAGAATGGAACTCCTTCCATTCCCCATCATCCAGTCAGAGCTGAAGAAACTTCTTGGATGAGAAGCGAAATGTCTTCAAAGAAAAAACAAGAAAGTCCAGTTGCCTCCTGAAAAAGGGACAACCCTTTGGGACAACCATGACCTGGATGACTGAGAATCTCTACAGACCTTCAAAATGCTACATGTCTAAGAGGTATCATTGTTCATTTGTTGGTTTTTCAGTTGCAGTTGGATATCAAGATTTCAAAAGCTTTGGAAGAGATCTATTTTATTAACAGTGCAATTCTATTGCACAGAAGAAGAGGCAGCCTTGATTTTTTTTTCTGGCAAGTTAGAAAGAGAAGAGAGTTGCTATTTAAAGTTCTCTTGTTGGTTATTCTTGATTTATCTCCATGACTTCAAGATTTTTCTTCAAGAATTTCCTGACAGTTAAAAAGATTAATCAGTGGAACAACTTGCCTCCAGAAGTTGTGAATGCTCCAACCCTGGAAGATTTTAAGAAGATGTTGGATAACCATTTGTCTGAAGTGGTGTAGGGTTTCCTGCCTAAGCAGGGGGTTGGACTAGAAGACCTCCAAAGTCCCTTCCAACTCTGTTATTCTATTCTATTTTCTTCTCTTGCACATTCTTTCCTCTTTTCACCATTTCCTACCCATTGATTCTAGTAAAAGAAAAACAATGTAGGCAAGTAACTTTTGGGTGTACTTTTTCCTGTTCCAAGATGGTGGTGGCAGTTTGGGAAAAGATGACTTAGTTTCTGTGATGTCTAGATTCAGATTTTCCACTTTGAGAAGAAGGACTAGGGATGACATGATAGTACCTTTCCAGTACTTGAGGGGCTGCCTATTCTCCAAAGCACCAAAGGACAGGACAAGAAGCAATGGATGGAAACTAATCAAGGAGAGAAGCAACCTGGAATTAAGGAGAAACATCCTGACAGTGCGGACAATTAATCAGAGGAACTGCTTCCCTTCAGAAGTTGTGGGTGCTTTATCACTGGAGGTTTTTAAGAAGAGACAGGACAGCCATTTGCCTGAAATGGTATAGGGCTGTGATGGCGAACCTATGGCACACATGCCACAGGTGGCACACAGAGCCATATCAGTGGGCACGCATGTTCAGCTCTGGCACACATGCACGCACTGGCCAGCTGATTTTTGGGCCTTCTGGGCCCACCAGAAGTAGGGAAACAGACTGTTTTCTTCCTCCGGAGGGTCTGAGGGGGTGGGAAAGGTCCGTTTTTTGCTCTCCCCAGGCTCCAGAACCTCTCTAGGAGCCTGGGGAGGGTGAAAATGGCCTTCCCCACCCCCCCAAAGGCTGGGAATGGCCCATTTGCCGATTTCCAGTCCCACCGTGCCACCAGGCTTACCGGGCCCACCATGCCATCACGTGCCAAAAGCGGGGGCAGCACGGGGGGTCATGCATGGATTTGTGGGGGTGGGACACATATAATTATGGGTGTGGGCACGTACATGCATGACTCCCCCCTCCACGCTGCCCCCTCTTTTGGCACGTGATGGCAAAAAGGTTAGCCATCACTGGTATAAGTTTTCCTGCTTGAGCAGAGAGCTGGAGTAGAAGACCTCCAAGGTCCCTTCCAAGTCTATTATTCTGTTCTGTTATTCTAGATTTGGGTCTCTTGCGGTAATGTAATGATTCTAAACTGATATCACAGTATTATAATTTTGGAGTTTACATAAATCCATATCATAGATACAATTCCATCCTTTTCCCAGAGATTAATTTCCTTATACGTTTGGTGAATCCATAGAAGATACGAAGAGAATTCCATTCAGTGACATTTCTAATTTAATACATATAGTCCTCAATGTATGACAGTAATGGAGCCTGCCCGTTATGATTATATTTCATAACTATTGTAAAATGGGTCAATCAAGCAGCAAAAGATCCTGTTCATGTATAGCTTGCTGTTCGGTAATACATCTTAATAATGCCTACTAATAAAACATGAATGGTCTTGCCAACTTTTCTTTTCCAAATTAAGTTGAGAAGATTTGCTTCTTTTAAAATAATGTGCAAATTAGAGATCCAATCTAGAACTAAGGAGAAATTTCCTGGCGGTTAGAACAATTAACCAGTGGAACAACTTGCCTCCAGAAGTTGTGGATGCTCCAACACTGGAAGTTTTTCAGAAGAGATTAGACAACCATTTGCCTGAAATGGTATAGGACTGTGATGGTGAATGTATGGCACGCGTGCCAGAGGTGGCATGCAGCGCCCTCTCTGATGGCACGCAAGGCGTCACCCCAGTTCAGCTCTGCCACGTATGTGTGCACACCTCCCACCAGCCAGCTAGTCTTTGGGTCTCTGCCGGGCGCATGCGGGGGGCACATGCATGCACAGGGGATGGAGTGCATGCAGGGGGCCGCGTGCGAATGCAGGGGGGTGGGTAGAGTGCATGTGGGGGCGTATGTGCATGTGCAGGGGGCAGGGCACATGTGCGAGGGGGATGCACACATTTCATTTTGGGGGTTTGGGCGTGCATGTGCTTATGGCACTCAGTCCGGAAAAGGTTAGCGATCACTGGTATAGGTTATTTTCTGTGATTCAGATTTCCCCTCTGAGGGAAAAACATGAAAGGAAGGACTAGGGATGACATGATAGTACTCTTCCAGTACTTGAGGGGCTGCCTATTCTCCAAAGCACCAAAGGACAGGACAAGAAGCAACGGATGGAAACTAATCAAGGAGAGAAGCAACCTGGAATTAAGCAGAAACTTCCTTACAGTGAGGACAATTAATCAGAGGAACTGCTTCCCTTCAGAAGTTGTGGGTGCTTCATCACTGGAGGTTTTTAAGAAGAGACTGGACAGCCATTTGCCTGAAATGGTGTAGGGTCTCCTGGCTGAGCAGGGGGTTGGATTAGAGGACCTCCAGGGCCCCTTTCAATTCTGTTATTCAAATGTAGAACCCAAACCTTTATGATAAGTAGCGGAGACCTGAATGGGATTTGAATTAATGAAATAAGGAAGGCAAAGGAATAATTAGTGCTTCATTTCATTCACCATCACTGGTGAAAATAGACGTTACCAAAGGACAAGTCACTCTTTGCACCAACAAGTCAAAGAACTCAGCTTAGGACATGCATTGTTTTGTTCGGACCTGAACCCAATAGTAATACTGATGATGCTGCCTAGTTGGGTTATGATACATCTGCAAGAAAACATGCAAACTCAGAGAACACCAAGGACCCCAATATTATAACTATCAGTACAGAATTATACTACAAAATGCTTTCAGAAAGGTATCAGTATCTTGCTTGTACGTTCACCAAAATACAAGGAAAACATTTTCTTGTTTTTTCCTTGGGAAGAAAATTGCGGAAGTATAAAAAAAAAATGTTGAGACTCTAGAAAGAGTGCAGAGAAGAGCAACCAGGATGATTAGGGGACTGGAGGCTAAAACATAAGATGAACGGTTTCAGGAACTGGGCATGGCTAGTCTAGTGAAGAGAAGAACCAGGGGAGACACGATAATAGCAGTCTTCCAATATTTGAGGGGCTGCCACAGAGAGGAGTGGGTCAAACTATTTTCCAAAGCACCCGAAGGCCAGACAAGGAATAATGGATGGAAATTGATCAAGGGGAGATTCAACCTGGAAATAAGAAGAAATTTTCCGACAGTGAAGACAATCAACCCATGGAACAGAAGTTGCCTTTGGAAGTTGTGGGAGCTTCATCACTGGAAGCTTTCAAGAAGAGACTGGACTGCCATTCATCAGAAATGGTGTAGGATCTCCTGCTTCGGTGGGGGATTGGACTAGAAGACGTACACCAGGAGTCCCCAAATTTGGCAGCTTTAAGACTTGTGGACTTCAACTCCCAGAATTCTCCAGTCAGCTATGCTGGCTGGAGAATTCTTGGAGTTGAAGTCCACAAGTCTTAAAGCTGCCAAGTTTGAAGACTTCTGACCTACACGGTCCTTTCCAACTCAGTTAATCTACTCTACTCTACTCTACTCTACTCTATTCTACTCTACTCTACTCTACTCTACTCTACTCTACTCTACTCTACTCTACTCTAATCTAATCTAATCTAATCTAATCTAATCAGGATTTCCATTGGACATGCAATTAGTAAAATTTGACACAAGCAACATGGCTACCATTTGGTAACTTAGCTTCTAAGCATTGTTTTGATGGACTGAAGGGAGCAGGGAG
Organism: Arizona elegans; assembly: GCA_022577455.1. Taxonomy (NCBI): domain Eukaryota; kingdom Metazoa; phylum Chordata; class Lepidosauria; order Squamata; family Colubridae; genus Arizona; species Arizona elegans. The sequence continues at coordinate 1,488,678 of JAKOOJ010000067.1, read as the reverse complement.
CTAGAATTTGTCATAAATGTAATAGCCCCACTCCAAAAAAAATGTGGACTCCTTTGGAACAAAATGCAGGATAGGTTGGAGGTGTGAGAAAATGAAAACAAATGTCACTTATTCCTCAAGAGAAAATGCCTCCTGAGATATTTTGGCTCAGTTCAAGCCTTTATTTTCTTCAGGGTTTTTTTCCTCCCTGACTTCAACTTTCAGTAATATTTCTAGGGTCCTAATAATCATCATTGGGGGTGGGAAAATTGCTTGTCTTAGATCTCACATGGCCACTAACTTTGATTCCCACAGAGTCTGTGTGCCTGCATCTCTCCTTCATCCACACACCCCCTCCAGAGGCGTTTATATCCATTGGAATCTGACCCCACCTCTGTCACCACCTCATCAACCAGTCATTTCTGACTGTGAGGTAAATCTTTCTTATTGGTTCACCTCTGAGCTGATTGTAGGCTTAGAACAGAAATTCACTTTTTAGCGGTATCATGTTAAAGTATCAAGTAACGGTATGAAGCAAAATGGATTCCTAGGAGAAAGAGGGCCATTTCCCCTACCACCTTCATTTTTGCTCAACTACAGTAAGAAATGATTCCACCAAGGCTTTATTCTCTATTCTGTACTTATTGCACTGTGTTCTGAAATGAAAATCCTTTTTCTTTTTTAAATGGAAGGGGCGAAAAATGTGAAAAATATATGGAATGAGAGGAGATTGCTTAAAAGTTTTTCTTCTTGGACTGCTTTCAAAAGAGATTACATCAGATATTGAGTGACTGCAAGGATCTGAAACCCACTGCTGCAGTTAACTGATTTAAATCTTATGTTAGGCACAGTTAAATAATACAACACTAGAGAATATATAAGATTAGATTATTACATCGCTTAACATTAGATAATGCCTTCAGTTCCCCTTTTCTGATGTACCAAGCATCCATATTTCTTGATATCTTCATGAATTTCTGGGAATATAGCTCAAATGAAGGCTTATTGGTGAAGAGTAATTCAAAGGATGTTGTCTAAATAAATTTTTTGGTCACATGAATGTTTATAAAATATCTTCAAGTAGTAGCCATATGGTAATTCAATATACAGATTGAACATATTTTGTTCACATACTAGTCACATTGTCAGCCAAGGTAGAAATCATGTTTCCTCTAGAAATTTTGGACTGGATCATCTTCTGTAACTCCTAGGACTGTTTGAGAATTTTGGTAGTATTTTTCAAAATATTTTTTCAAAATACTCTTTCCTATGCTATTTTTATGCTCTTTGAATAGTGCAGAATCATTGAAGAACTCAAGAAAAGGGGGAGGAGGAGAAGAAGGAGGAAGGAGGAAGAAGAAGGGAAGGGAAGAAGAAGAAGAAGAAGAAGAAGAAGAAGAAGAAGAAGAAGAAGAAGAAGAAGAAGAAGAAGAAGAAGAAGAAGAAGAAGAAGAAGAAGAGGAGGAGGAGGAGGAGGAGGAGGAGGAGGAGGAGGAGGAGGAGGAGGAGGAGGAGGAGGAGGAGGAGGAGGAGGAGGAGGAGGAGGAGGAGGAAGAATTACTTTCCAAAAGTTCTCATCATGATCTATATATGATTTAATATTTGTTTCAACACAAATGTTTACATCACAAGGGAGATTGTATGGAAGGACACAAGTTTGATCATGCATAAAACTGAGATAAGACATCAAATGTGTACTTTAAACATGCCTTCCTCTTTAGAAAAAGAACAAAATGAACATATACCAAGAGGAAAGATTGTCAAAACCAATGTTCACAACTTTTGTAGAATGTGTGACATTAGGAAAAGAGTTCTCTGCACATATCAAACCAGTTGTATCTTGCAACATAACTGGATTTTCACAATATTGCAGATTAAGTTTAAATGCTGTCTAGTGCTTTAATGGATTGTGATAAGTGTCATAACCTGATTTATCTGTCTAAGCATAGTATGCCATGCAAAAATAATGATTTTGGGTTTAGCTTTATTTAAATATAATAAATAATTATATAATGTTTTGTGAAGGCATAAAATTTACTTTCTTAAACTAATTCTAGGACTAATTTGCTTTGCTGTTACAATAAATAGACATTATTTTTTTTGAAGCTGCTGGTAGATGACTTCTGGAATGTAGATGTAGATGTAGAGATGATAGAGATAGAGATAGATGTGTGTGTGCATGGACACACCCACACCAAAATTTCATATTTCTGTAATAATGGAATCTTATAAGTCATATTCATTACTCTTTAAAGTTAATGTAAATTCCCTGCTATTTCATATATTGCATATCAAATGCAGTTATAAATATAATGGAAAAATGAAAAGAAAGGTAAGATAAGCTTTTTCTGAACATTGTCAAAGATATATTTTGTTAGACCGTCATCCTGGAGTATCTCTGCAATCAATTTAGGCAGTTATGGGTTAATAATCTGACTTGGAACAAGGCAAGGACGAACAAACTAGCAGTTTCAGATTGTATTAGACTTTCATTCAATCTGTCCCTGCCTGCCGGATGGCAAGGGATGATGGGAGTTGGAGCTCAAGACATCAAAGAATATTTTACAGGTAGTCCTCACTTAAAGACTGCCTGGTTTAGCAACCGTTCTAAGTAAGAAAACAATGTAAAATGTAAGTTGGAATACTGGGTATACTTGGAATACACCTGGAATACCATGTCCAGTTCTGGTCACCATGATACAAAAAGAGAAAAGATGCTGAGACCCTAGAAAGTATGGAGAAGAGCAACAAAGATAAGGGATCTGAAGGCTAAATTGTATAATGAAGGGTTCAGAGAACAAGGTATATCTAGCTTCAAACACAACAATACACGAGCACACAATAGATACAGACTTAAAGTGAACCTCTTCAAACTTGATTGCAGAAAATATACTTCACCAACAGAGTGGTCAATGCCTGGAATGCACTACCTGGCTCTGTGGTCTCATGTTGTGGCCCTTACGTGGTCTGTGAGGCTGGTGGCTGATTCGGACAGCGAGGAGGCTGGTGTGGTGCTGCGCCAGCAGCCTGTGCTGCTGGCACTCGAGCTGGACAATGAGGCTGGAGAAGATGTGGTGCCAGAGTCGGGGATTCAGCCAGGGCCTTCAGAACCTCCAGAAGCTCCCTTAAGTGAAGAGGACGAAGAGGAGGAACCTCTTCTCGATGCACAGGCATGCAGAGCTGCCAAAAGGTAGGAGTGGCTCCTCAGGAGGAGGCCTCCTCGAGAGTAAGGCTTGGGGCTAATTGGCCACTCCCTTAGCCTATTTAAGGAGGAACCCCGACTGAAGCAATTTACAGGGAACAACTTCATTCACTCTCCTTCGTGCCTTGATCTCTGCAAATTGCTTCTGGGCTTTCTGCCAACCATAGTAACATTAAGATTATTTATTCTTTGAATTTTTGTAGGCTGTTAAGAAAGTTAATTAACAGCCCTTGTTTGGAAAAAAAAACTGTTTAGTTTAGTAAACTAAGGTTTGTACAGACTTAGTGTGTGCTGCGTTATTTGGGGTCCGTAGCTGGGGCAGAACATCTCATCCCAAAACCCCCAAAACTTTAACCTAAAACTGTCTAGTGTTGACCTCACCCCATTCCTAAGAGGTCTGTAAGGGGTGTGCATAAGAGCACCAGCGTGCCTACCGTCCCTGTCCTAATGTTCTTTTTAATTGTACTCATTTTATGTATTCAGTTCATGCTTATACTTATATATATTATCTAACATATATATATTATCTATTTATTTATGGACAAAATAAATAAATAAAAAATAAAAATAAAATAGCTAGCTTATTGAAAAGAAGGATTAAGGGGGGAACAAATCTTCCAGTATTTGAGGGGCTATCACTAGAGAAGAGGAGATTGACTTATTCTTCAAAGCACTTGAAAGGAGGACAAGAAGTAATGGATGGAAGTTTGTCAAAGAGAGATACAACCAGAGATGTTATTCTGCCAGTTCAGACCGGTTCACCGGAACCGGGATTGGAAATCTACGGTGGGCCCGCCCCGGCTCTATGCCATCCTATTAAGGCATGTTTTTGAGGCCAGATGCATGCGTGGAAGGCAGCCTCATGCGCAAACTGGGCACATGCATGGCGAACCGGTAAGAACATAATCTGAAACCCACTGCTGGATGCAAGTATCCAGTGCTAGAAGTAAGGAGAGATTTTCTGACAGTGAAAGCCATAAATCAATGGAATAGCTTGCCTCCTAGACTTGTGAATGTTCCATCGTTGGAGGTTTTCAAAAATAGTCTGGGCAACCGCTTGACCCGGATAGTCTAAAATCTCCGGCCTTAAGCAGAGTTTGGACCAGAAGAGTTAAGTTTGTTTATTTGTTTGTTTGTTTGTCAACAAATAAGAAAACAAGTATCAAAGTAGACACAGACATGGACACATGAAAAAATTTTGGCACAAAAAAAAGGATATAAATAAGCCAAACATAGCCATAAACACATAGAATGATTACATCAGTGGTGAAATCCAAATTTTCTTACTACCGGTTCTGTGGGCATGCCTTGGTGGGCGTGGTGTGGCGTGGTGGGGCATGATGTGGCATGGTGTGGCGTGGTGTGGCGTGCTGTGGCGGGGTGGGTGGGCTTAGTGGGTGTGGCAGGAGAAGGATACTGCAAAATCTCCATTCCCACCCCACTCCAGGGAAAGGATACTGCAAAATCCCCATTCCCTTCCCCACTCCTGGGGGAAGGATATTGCAAAACCTCCATTCCCACCCCACTCTGAGGCCAGCCAGAGGCGACATTTGCCGGTTTTCTGAACTACTCAAAATTTCTGCTACCGGTTCTCCAGAACCTGTCAGAACCTGCTGGATTTCACCCCTGGATTGCATATAATTAGGAACAGTAAGACAGGGACGGTAGGCACGCTGGTGCGCTTATGCACGCCCCCTTAGGGACCTCTTAAGAAACATGAAAGGTCCACGGTAGACAGATTACGGTAAAAGTTATGGGGATTAGAGAGACTAACAACAGGGTCAGGTAGATTGTTCCAGACATTTACTACTCTATTGCAAAAGTCATATTTCCTACAATTAAGATTAGAGCAAATTACACTGAGTTTAAATCTATTGATGGCCCTTGTATTATTACGGTTGAAATTAAAGAATTCATTTACAGGTAGGACGTTTTGGTAAATAATCTTATGAACTAAGCATAGGTTGAAATGTAGACAACATAGTTTGAGGCTTTCTAGACCTAAGATTTCAAGCTTGGTGGTATAGGGACTATATCAAGTTGGACTAGAAGACTTCCAAGGTCCCTTCCAACTCTATGATTCTATATTCTGTGTTGGGCGGGTGGTGTATGGTCCAATGTGCCTAGGAATGCAGTGTCTGTTTTAAGATTCTCTTAACCTACCTGAGGCCAAGATCCCAACAGAGTTACTATCCAGTGCAGAGCCAGAATCATCTTCCACTTTTTCCCACTGGAACCTATTCAGTCCAAATTCCGAGGAGAAATCTTCCAAATCCTCTATTATTTTCTCTAATGCAACCTTATCCTTGGAAGTAAAAGCGATGAGACTAAAGAACAGAATATGTCAAAACACATGAAATGATTGGCATAGATGGAGATCAAACTTTCCCACAAGTTTGATCTCCTTAGCACCAGAGAATGGATCTTAAACTGTGGGGAAGTGAGCAATTTGCAGTTGTCTTTCAATTCTAGGGCTTTTTCATCTTATTTATAGTTAATGGGTTTCAAGCAAGCAACCACAATGCTCAAGCCGTGCCTATGTGATACAGGATGCCAATCTCATGTGGTCAGTATCCTTCATGGCTGACGGCTTGTGATCAGGGCATCAGATGAATCACTCATATAATGGAAATCCCAAACCAGAGAAGGACTTCTACCCCATCCCAGTGCAATGCTGTCTCCCCTTCCTTTATTAATGCTAGAACATTGACGGCTTTGATTAAAAAAAGAAGAAGAAGAATGCAATTAACTTTATTTCTACTTGGAAACCACTCCTGGACTTTGTGCTTGAGGTGGGGGTGGGGGAATGAAACGTTGATTTTTTGGGTTTTTGCTGATTCAATAGGTTTGTTGTTATAGAAATGGCTACTTTATACTATTATGTAAAAGTGGAAAGTTGAGGTTGGATGCTATTACCTTATTCTACTGCACCAAAAAGAATCAGAAGTCCTTGCTTTTCTCTTTTTTCCCCCTCTTCCCCTATACTTTTTTCTCTTTCCCTTCCCCTCTCCCACTTTCCCATTATTTTCATTTTTCTTTGTATTTTTGTATTTCTGATTAGAAGGGAATGGAATGGAATGGAATGGAATGGAATGGAATGGAATGGAATAGAATAGAATAGAATAGAATAGAATAGAATAGAATAGAATAGAATAGAATAGAATAGAAAATATGGAATGGAATGGAATGGAATGGAATGGAATAGAATAGAATAGAATAGAATAGAATAGAATAGAATAGAATAGAATAGAATAGAATAGAATAGAATAGAATAGAATAGAATAGAATAGAATAGAATAGAATTCTTCATTGGCCAAGTGTGATTGGACACACAAGGAATTTGTCTTTGGTGTATATGCTCTCAGTGTACATAAGAAGAATAAAAATACATTCTTTAAGAATAAAAAGATACAACACTTAGTGATAGTTAAGGTTACTAATAAGCTATCAAATTTCTGATGTTGATGAACTAATGATCAATCGTTTTGTATAATTATTAGTGTATTAATATATTAATAATGCAGGATTTTAAAATATAAATTTTCCCAATAGTATCCCTTTCTTTCTCGTGTGCTATCCATCTCCCTCTTTCGCTCTGTATATATATATATATATATGTATGTATGTATATGTATGTATATATGTGTGTGTGTGTGTGTGTGTGTGTGTGTGTGTATACACACAACTTGTGGAAATCAATGGGTTGGTGTTTTGTTTTGTTTTTAAAATGCATCTTTCACACAAAAGGGGATTATTTCTGCAGATATCTGAGCAAAGAACAAAGCAATCTCAAGGATTTAGTTTTGCCTTGTCCTGTATGGTAAAGCTAAACTGTCACCCTGGTTCCTGAAGATCCACTCCTGCAGGAATGTATGGAGTGTCTAAGGCACCCCTGACCTGTCCTGATGGGGGTTGAAGGGGTGTCGTTCCCTTAACTACTATTGCTGCCTCAAATAAGCAGAATGTTTGCTCTTATCAGCATTAGCGCCTGGGTCACCCTCTAGAGTCTAACCCTAACAAGAATAAAAAAAGCAATACATTCAATAGCCGTATAACCATCTTCTCCCCATTATTGTTTCCATACGAATACTTTTTCTCTAGCCTTTTCTTCCTTGCGAAAGGGGAGAGGGGTCATCCGCAGACAGAGACCTCCCAAATTTTAAATTAAATCTCCTCCATTTTCATACCAGAGAAGCACAAATAATAAAATTGAGAACCACCAGAGTCTTAATTGTATTTCTAGCTAGATTCTGTAGTACATTGCAAGGACATGAACTTTGAAGAGGTGACACTGGCTTTCTCCTTTATTTCCCCCCCCCTTTTTTTTCCCTTTTTTTTTTAAAAAAAAAGAACAAAATATCCCTACTGCTACTTTCTTCCCACCTCCCCCACCATTCAAATCTCATCTGAGAAGAGCTGGAATGAAGCTGTCACTCAGATCTGCTCAGGGACCTGTCAGCAAAACACTGATTCTTTTCATTTTGATGGGTCAGCTCGCAATCCCTCTGGAAGAGAAGTTCGTGCCATGATGGGTTTTCTTTCCAGAGAAATCCTGAATTCTAATGAAACTCGAAATCATTCAATAAAGGCAGGGTTATGAATAAGTAATCCAAAGAAGATCAGAGCAAAAATTGTACTTTCTCTTCAGCGGCAATTCCAACATTCAACTTTTCCCAGTGTTCCAAACAAGGGGAGGAGGATGGGGAGGATGGTGAAGAGACGGGGGGGGAGGGAAAAAAGGGAGGAAGAAAGAAGGAAAGAAAGAAAGAGGGAGGGAGGGGGGAGGGGGAGGGAGGGAGGGAAAGAGAGAGGGAGAGAGAGAGAGAGAGAAAGGAAGGAAGGAAGAAAGAAAGGAGGGAGGGAGGGAGGAAAAGAGGGAGAAAGAAAAGAAAGGAAGAAGGAAGGAAGGAAGGAAGGAGGAAAGAGAGAAAGAAAGAGAGAGAGAAAGAAAGACAAAGTAGGCAGGCAGAAAGAAAGAAAAAGAAAGAAAGAAAGAAAGAAAGAAAGAAAGAAAGAGGGAGGGAGGAGGAGGGAGGGAGGGAAAGAGAGAGGAAGAGAGAGAGAAAGGAAGGAAGGAAGGAGGGAGGGAGGAAAAGAGGGAGAAAGAAAAGAAAGGAAGGAAGGAAGAGAGAGAGAGATGGAGGAAAAGAGAGAGAAAGGAAAGAAAGAAAGAAGGAAGGAAGGAAGGAAAGAGAGAGAAAGAGAGAGAAAGAAAGAAAGAAAGAAAGACAAAGTAGGCAGGCAGAAAGAAAGAAAAAGAAAGAAAGAAAGAAAGAAAGAAAGAAAGAAAGAAAGAAAGAAAGAAAGAAAGAAAGAAAGATCACAACATCCTTTGTCTTCATGCCATATTGTGATTAGGTAACAGTTTTTCAAATAAACGAAAGGTCATGGCACAAAATTTCTGAGGTAAATATCCTCCACCTCTGCCTAGGATGTAATTTGTGCCTAGGATGTAAGAGGCGAATGTGTGCTGCCATAGGGAGAAATACCTGCATTAGCATGCTTGGAAATGTACCCCTTCATTAGTACAATATCAGCCCAAATGCTAAATCTCCCTTCCTGCCAACTTGTATGCCGAAGATCGGTTTCTACTTATGGGTGATTTAAGGCAGGGAAATGTAAGCTGGTGGGAGAGATGGTGAATGAAGCAGGGTAATTTATAGGCAAGCTGATGTCTCCTTTTAATGTGGCTTTATTAACACATGTGCTTTATGGGTTTAAAATATGTATGAATTCACAGGCCCTTTTATGTTGCCTGCCACGGAACACTTTGTTTATTTTAACAAGGGGATAATTGTATTTTGCTAACTGTTTTTTTTTTCCCCTCGTCCTGATGGGATCATTAAAGGAGATATAAAGCATTTGGAAGCAGAGCAAAATTTCTGCCGTAAAACGGAGATTTAAGATTGCCTTTTATTAGGAGGTGAACTTTAAATGGGTTAACTGGAAGGTGAACCAAATGATTCTCTCTTCTCTTTTTCTATATCGAATTATAAATACAAATCTCGTTTGCAGAAATAACAATAAGGATAACAATAATGTTCCAACACAGTTGTGTGTGAACTATGGATGTTGAGATTTTTATTAGGGCCTCAATTGTTTTTTCTTTTTTTCCCCAACTGGTCTTGGTAATTGTATTATATTTTATCTTTTTTCAACACTTTGTTCCATGGATCACAATAGAAATTTGTTTAAATAATAATAATATATTTTCTCGATGAGAAAGACAGACCAAAAGAAAAAAGTTGGAAGATAGACTTGTTGGATGAAGACTAACACAAAGGCTCATGGATGGACATTTGATGCCACAAGGTGATTCAGCCCATGGTGAGACGGGTGCCACTATTTTCCCATCCAACTCAGAAACCCACCTCCATCCATCCATCCATCCTCCATCCTCCATCCATCCATCCATCATCCTTCCATCCAACATCCATCATCCATCATCTATCATCCATCATCCATCCATCCATCCATCCATTCATCCATCCATCCATTCATCACCCATCCATCTATCCATCCATCCACCATCCATCCATCCTCCATCCATCCATCCATCCATCATCCATCCATCCATCATCCATCATCCATCATCCATCCACCATCCATCCACCATCCATCCATCCATCAACCATCCATCCATCCTCCATCCTCCATCCATCCATCCATCATTTATCGATTTATCTATTTGCCCATCTCACAATTGCAACTCTGGCCAGGGTACACAGAGTTAAAACCCTACAAAACAGGTACAGTACAAGAAATAGAGAAAATAATGCCAGCTAATTCCATTCATAAGAGACAAACTCTTAACAAGCTCATCTAAATTTCTAGACCTCATGCCTAACTCTTCAAGGACTTCTGATATGCTAGCAGGGTCAGAGCTCCACTAATCTCAGGATATGTGATATTCTAGATCAGGGGTGTCAAACTCAAGGCCCGTAGGCCAGATCTGGCCCGCGGGGTGATTATATCTGGCCTGTGGGACTACCTGGAAATAGCAAAGGACCAGCCCACGATGCCTCTGGCAGGCAAAACAGGGTGCAGGGGGCCCTCGTGCGCTCCCCACATCCCATTTTGGCCAGCAAAGTGCTGCAGGAAGTCGCCCAGGCTGGGGGGCCCATGCCCCATTTTGGCCAGCAAAGTGTTGCAAGAGGCATCCGTCTCATCTCCCCCCTTGCCCCCCCCATCTGTCCCACGGAGGAGAACTACAATGCTGGTCTGGCCCTCAAAGAAATCCAGTTTGACACCCCTGGTCTAGATAGAGAATGATGGAAGAAGAAGACAACGCAGTTTGGATTTAAAGTAAAACGAAGATGGCACATTTAATACTGTAGTTTTTATAAGGATAACATAATGAATTATGTATGTTTGAACCAGGGGTGGGTTCTAAATTTTTTTACTATCGGTTCTGTGGGCATGGCTTGGTGGGGGTAATGTGACTGGGTGGATGTGGCCAACTTTTTTTTTTTACTTTTAAAAGCATTTTTTCTACAACGTTAAGAGGTTGCAGAAAAAAATGCTTTTAAAAGCCTCTGACGATCAGGCAACTCAGCCAGAGGCTTTTAAAGGCACTTTTTTTCCTACAACCTCTTCGGCCAACGCTTTTAAAAGTAAAAAAAATAATAAAAAGCCTCTGATGAGGTAGGAGGGGTAAGCGAGCGGCAACTGGGCCGGGGACCGGTTCGGGGGCGTGGCCAGCCAATGTTATTATTTGTTCTCCAAACTACTACAAATTTTTACTACCGGTTCTTGTGAACCAGTGCAAACCGGGAGCAACCCACCACTGGTTTGAACTAACGTATAACCCAAAACAGATTATCCTTAGAAACTTGCTCTTCTCTGAATTTTAAGCTGTTATTCTTCAATGAATAAACACTTGCAGAAATCTGTATATCAAGTAGGTATGCAAAAATAAAAATAAAGCTTTATATTAAGCAAAATATAATTTGCTTAATTATATTTTGTCACAGCAACTTGCTGTGGCCAACTCACCATAAGACAAGAGTTACACTACTATCGAAGAAATGGTGGAATAGAATCATTAAAGAAAGGATGCAAAATTTCACATGAAATGTGAATGACAAAAATGTAAATATTTTTAAATTTTATTTTAAATAATTAAAACGAATTGTCCAATTGTCCCGTGGTGAGTTGGCAGTGGTGAGCTGTCCCATTCCGAAAATAGCTTACAAGCCATATTAGGCAATGTTGTATACAGAATTGGTCTATATCAGGAGAGACCCACGCACAAAAGGAATACATAATTTTATATTCTTCTATACAACCCCTGTTATTAAAGGATGTATGGGTTTTTTTTAATAAGTGCATGATCAAGTTTCAAATTTCTTAGAGGTTTAAAGTGAACAGGAAATATATTGCCTTGATAGTAAAAGAAAAAATTCATAATCATATTACCTTCCAATTATGGTTAACATGTTTCAAAGAAAAAATGTTTGTCAGATCGTGTGTGATTGCTGGTTGAAAACAAGCAAACAGCAACAAATGCTTTTTTTCAAACTACCAGAACATACTTGCATATGTCAGAAACAAATGTTAGTCTGCCTCTGTTAGAATCCTTCCTTCCTTCCTTCTTTCCTCCTTCCTCCCTCCCTCCTTTCCTTCCTTCCTTCTTTTCTTCTTCCCTCCCTCCCTGCTTTCCTTCCTCCCTCCCTCCCTGCTTTCCTTCCTTCCTTCCTCCCTGCTTTCCTTCCTTCTTTCCTCCATCCTTCCCTTCCTTCTTTTCTTCTTCCCTCCCTCCCTCCCTCCCTTTCTTCCTTCCTCCATCCTTCCCTTCCTTATTTTCCTCCCTTCCTTCTTTTCTTTTCTTCCTCCCTCCCTCCCTTTCTTTTTTTTTTCTACAAAAGCTTTCTATGAAGTTGAAGAGGAAATAAATATCAAAACATTTGTGCAATATGAGAAAGCGGGATGGTGTCAGGAAAAAAGAAAAAAAAACACAGAATGGTTGGGATGTATGCGTCTGGTAAGGCCATGGAGAAATCCGTCAGCTTGCTTTGCAGCTGGATCTCAACCTAGAAAGGTCAAATTTCCTTGAATTAATCCTAAGGGATTGTTGATGGCTGTTTAGAGAACCCGAGACTGGTTGTCCCTCTCCATTACTTAGCATTGGAATAATAAATAAATAAATAAATACTTTAAAAAAAAAAAAAAAACAACCCTGATACTATTTGCGGTGAACAAAGATTAGATAAATCATGCTGAATATCAGAAACTGGTGAAAGGACCTTTGAGTTATCCATTTTTAAATATGTTTAATTTAATTTAAATATATTTATTTTTAAATATATTTAATTTAATTTAAATATATTTATTTTTAAATATATTTAATTTAATTTAAATATATTTATTTCTTTTACCTATGCCATAAATGGCATACTTTTTTTTTTTAAATCCCCATTGAAAACATTTACATTTACAAAGAAGAGGAGACTATTACTCAAAGATGGGAGTATATCCCATGTAAGTAGAAATTAGTGGCTAGATTTCTTAAGTTATTTCCCTTTACAACTCTGTTTTGATACAAAGAGTGTCACCTTTGTTTGCACGGAGACAGAACGTACTGAAATTAGCACTGAAAATGATTCCTTTAAAAAAAAAATTAAAACCCTGTTATGCTAGCACATACAGCGGATGGCTAGAAAATGTCTTAACAAGTTTTAAGGTGGGTTATGGGAAAGAATAAGATGAGCCAATCATGGGATAAAGATTCTGTATCAAATTCTCTCCACCCTTATTCCCAGGGCACCCTGACTGGGGATCCAATGGTAGTCTGCAAGACTCACTTTGATTTGAGGGCAGATAAGGCATCAAAATCAATAGTCTTCTTCTTTCGCCTGCACTAAAGCATTTGAATGCACTGGTAATCATGGGTTTGTAGGGTCCTTGGGGCCCTGTAGGTAACATCATGAGCAGGGGTGGGTTCTAATTTTTTTAACTACTGGTTCTGTGGGCGTGGCTTATATTGTGGGCGTGGCTTGATGGTCATGTGACAATTATTTAGGATTTAGCAGAGGTACTGGTCTACCAGGCTTTTAACTGCTTGCAGAACTCATTTGTTTTTGGAGGCATCGGTCTACCCATTTATTTTTGCAGGCACCGGTCTACTCATTTGTTTTCTTTTAACACTGATCAGCTGTAGGACGGCCCTTTGAAGCCCCGCGGCAAGAGTTTAAACAGTTTTTTTCCCTCTAGCCAATCAGCTGGGACTCAGGAGGCAGCAACAGATTGGGGGTGGGGCCAAATAAAAGGTAAGAATAATGCAGGGGGGGGCGGGGGGCAGAACCAGTTCGGTGACATCATATTGTCACCGCTACCGGCTCGAAGGAACCGGGCCGAACCGGGAGGAACCCACCACTGATCATGAGTCTTAGAAGGGATAATAAACAGAGAGCAAATTCTACTCCCTTCCAGCACTGCCAATATGAGGGGCTGCCACAAAGAAGAAGAGGGGGGAGGTCACCCCATTCTCCAAAGTACATGAAGGCAGGCGAAGTGCAACAGGTGGAAACTCATCAAGGAGAGAAGCAACCTAGAACTAAGGAGAAATTTCCTGACAGGGAGAACAATTAACCAGTGGAACAATTTGCCTCCAGAAGTTGTAAATGCTCCAACACTTAAGGTTTTTAGAATAGAATTCTTTATTGGCCAAGTGCGATTAGACACACAAGGAATTTGTCTTTGGTGCATATGCTCTCAGTGTACATAAAAAGACAAGATACATTTGTCAAAAATCATAAGGTACAACACTTAATGATAGTCATAGGGTACAAATAAGCAATCAAATCATACTAGGAAACAATCAATATAAATCGCAAAGATGCAAGCAACAAAGTTACAGTCATGCAGTCATAAGTGGGAGGAGATGGGTGATAGGAACAATGAGAAAATTAATTGTAATAGTAATGCAGATTTAGTGAATAGTTTGAGAGTGTTGAGGGAAATATTTGTTTAGCAGGATGAGCAGTTTAGCATTTGGGGAAAAATTGTCCTTGTGTCTAGTTGTTCTGGTGTGCAGTGTTCTATAGCATAGTTTTGAGGGTAGGAGTTGAAACAGTTTATGTCCAGGATGCGAGGAGTCTGTAAATATTTTCACAGTCCTCTTTTTGACTTGTGGAGTATACAGGTCCTCAATGGAATTGGTAGTACCAATGGATTGGTAGTAATTGTTTTTTCTGCAGTCACATGCAAAAGCAATAGCACTTAGACTTATATACTGCTTTACAGTGCTTTTTACAGGCCTCTCTAAGCAGTTTACAGAGTCTGCCTCTTGCCCCCAACAATCTGGGTCCTCATTTTACCCACCTTGGAAGGATGGAAGGCTGACTCAACCTTGAGCCTGGTGAGATTCAAACTGCTAAATTGCAGGCAGCCGGCAGGCAGCAGAAGTAAGCCTGCAGTACTAACTCTAACCACTGCTCCACCGTGGTTCATTTTAAGAAGAGATTGGACAACCATTTGTCTGAAATGGTGTAGGGTCTCCTGCTTGAGCAGGGGATTGCACTAGAAGACCTCCAAGGTCCCTTCCAATTCTGTGATTCTGTTATTCTATGAAGGACTGTTCAAGGACCGCTTTCATTTGCACCTGAAACTAACCGATAATGCCAGATACTAAGATATCAGATAACGTTTCAGCCAGGGGTGAAATCCAGCAGGTTCTGACAGGTTCTGGAGAACTGGTAGTGGAAATTTTGAGCAGTTCAGAGAACCGGTAGCAGAAATTTTGAGTAGTTCGGAGAACTGGCAAATACCACCTCTAGCTGGCCCCAAAGTGGGGCGGGAATGGGGATTTTGCAGTATCCTTCCCCTGCCATGCCCACCAAGCCACACCCATAGAACCGGTAGTAAAAATATTTGGATTTCACCACTGGTTTCAGCAAGTACACAATCATAATCAGTTGTCCAGTTGCATTCTGGACCAATTCCACTGTCCTGAGATTTCAAAATGCCTTGAATGTGGGCAGCCCCATATACAGGAAATTGCAATCATTACAAACACAATGTATTTTAAAACTTTGCTTTATCCCTTTTTGCTTCCTTTTCCTTTCTTCGTGCTGAATCTAAAATCATGAGCCAGAGATAAGGCTTGGTGGGGGATTTTTTCAACCAGGAGGGTCTCTGACCTCACTTGAGAAAGAACCATTCTGGACTATATTCAATTTCAATCATGGTTTGGATTTGAGCTAAAGTGAGGGACAACCATCCTTCAGCAAGAACAATATTTCCATTTCAGCAGAAGTAGTTGACTGAATCAGCAAGCTGAAGGGTTTTTCCTGAATTAGTAACAGACTGAACAACAATGGAGGAACAAAGTGGTGATTGTACTATAAATTAACAACTAATCAATGGAGCCCTTTAGCTAAGCAGCAGAGTAGATCATACCAGGCTTCGTTAAAAAAAAAAAAAACATGACATCAGATCATTTAGAATATTTTTTCCCCCTTTATACACATGAAATACAGGCTAAGGAGCAACTTTGTCCATCTCTATCGAGACCTGCTCATTAGTTCTGCACCGTAATGACTCCCTACGATTACATGTTTAATCTTAAGGAGCAAATTAACCCCTTGCTTGAACTTGTTATGGGGGAGCCCTTTGCCTCTGCTATTCCATCCCTCGTTGCAAACAAAGCAGTTTTTTTTTATCCATAATGGTTTTATGTTTCTCAAAGAAGCAGGATCCTAAGTAAAAAAAAAAAAAAAGGAGTACTAAACGCTTTCTCACAGGGAAGCCCTTGAGTTATCTACAGAAAAAGGATGTGCATTTCGCTCAGTCACTCATTATGTTTGGGTTGCAAACTTCACGTCAGCTATAGGCAGATGAAACATTTCTATAGAACAACAAGAGAGCCTTCACCAATTCGAGTCACAGCATGGCAAATAACTATGAACTGGAGTAAAGTTCAAGCCAACGGAAAGAAACCACGTCTCTCACCCAACGATAGAATAAGAGATACTTTCGTTCGTGTGAAGTTGGGCAGTTGTGTGCAATAAGCAGGTAAATTTAATGCAATTGGATTAATGGACAGCTAGCATCAAAAACGTCATCAAAAAAGCATGTTCTTTCTGTGCCAACTCAGGAAGCTCAAACTGCCCAAGGAGCTGCTGATCCAGTTCTACAGAGGAATTGTTGAGTCTGTCATCTGCACCTCTATAACTGTCTGGTTTGGTTCTGCAACCCAACAAGACACAGATTTCAGAGGATAATTAGAACTGCAGAAAAAAACATGGCTACCAACCTGCCTTCCATTGAGGACCTGTATACTGTATACTCAAAAAGAGGGCTGTGAAAATATTTCACTGAAAACAGACATAAACCGTTTCAACTCCTACCCTCAAAATGATGCTATACAGCGCTGCACACCAGAACAACTAAACATAAGAACAATTTTTTCCCAAACACCATCACTCTGCTAAACAAATAATTCCCTCAACACTGTCAAACTATTTACTAAGTCTGCACTACTATTAATCTTCTCATTGTTCCTACCACCCATCTCATTCCACTTATGACTGTATGACTGTAATTATGTTGCTGGTATCCTTACGATTTATATTGATATTGTTTCCTGATTGCTTATTTGTACCCTATGACTTTCATTAAGTATTGTACCTTATGATTCTTATTATATCTTTTCTTTTATGTACACTGAGAGCGTATGCACCAAGACAAATTCCTTGTATGTCCAATCACACTTGCCACTAAAAAGTTCTGTTCTGTTCTATTCTATTCTATTCTATTCTATTCTATTCTATTCTATTCTATTCTATTCTATTCTATTCTATTCTATTCTATTCTATTCTATTCAAGACAGATTATCCAGAAATAAAGATTCAGAAAACTGGAATTTTGTAGTTTGAAGGAAAATCTCCTCCAGCTGTCCAATTTGGCATCCATGGTTGGCAAGGAGGAGCAAGTGATATCACACACATTATATATATTTTTTTTAATTTGATTTATATGCCGCCCTTCTCCGAAGACTCAGGGCGGCTTACAATGTGCTCAGCAATAGCCTTCATCCTTTTGTATATTTATACAAAGTCAGCTTATTACCCCCACAAACTGGGTCCTCATTTCACCTACCTTAGAAAGGATGGAAGGCTGAGTCAACCTTGAGCCTTGGCGAGATTCGAACCCTGCAGTAATATTAACCTCTAATTGATTTTTTCTTTTAGCATGAGCATTAGATCCTCCCATGCTATGTAGCATATTGGGCAGCAAGGGATCTCCAATATTTTCAGTTTGGAATGAGTATGCCAGCATCTTCCCATGTTGATGTTTAAAGTCTTTAAATTGTCTATGAATGTTCTTCACCATTTTTGGAGGTGTCTGGGAGAATCCAGCTCATTGCCATCTTGGGAATTTGATTATTCTCCATACAGAGTATATGACCAGAAAGTTGGAGTCTTCTGCATGTGTCAATGTTACGTGATTTGCAGGAGAAACTCTTTTGGAGCACTTCTTCATTAGTAACAAGGGCCAAATAACAAATCTTTAGGATTTGACAAAGGTATCTTTGATGGAAGATGTCAAGCCTCTTGTTCATACTCGCTCATATAATGCTCATATGTGTGTGTGAATATATGTGAATATATATGAATATATGAGCCATGGTAGCACAGTGTTAGAATGCAGTATTGCAGGCTAACTCACTGCTCACTGTCAGGAGTTCGATCCTGACCAGTTTAAGACTGACTCAGCCTTCCATCCTTTTGAGATCAATAAAATGAGGATCCAGATTGCTGGGGGTATTATGCTGACTCTGTAAACCGCTTAAAGAGGGCTGTAAAGCACTGTGAAGTGATATATAAGTCTAAGTGCTATTGCTATATATTTAACTGACATGAATTATATAATTCATGTGTGTCATATGATCTAATGACACATATAATGGCTCCTACACTTTTACTAACCTAGTCTCCAGCTAGAACATAAAATATATTTTGTATTCTAATATAAAACTGTCTTTACTTCTGATTTTCTTGCCAAGAAATTAGTATGATCTGCCCAACCCAACTAATTCCCTATCTTCTCATCAAGAATTTCCACTTTTGTGGCCGTCTTCTAAGCAACCAGTCTATCATCTTCTACTTCTAACTCAAGGGCCTGAACTCCTCCTAACTAACAATATCTAGTGCTTCTCACTAAGGGAATTTTCTATCTGACATTCAAGTTGCCCAACATTGATCACTGTGTATTATTGTCGGTCATCCTTTTGTTCTTTCATTTCTGCTATGATCTTGGGTTTAACTGGAGTCATAACTCTTCCAAAGAAGCATCCAGCTCAGCTTAGAAATGGTCCTTTCATTTGATCTAGATAATAATGGATTTTCATGGAACAATCCGAGGGAGAAGAAAAAAAAATGTTATCCATTTAAAGCATTCCCCAGAATGTATTAAAAACAGTTATGTCAATCCTAATGGTTTAATTAAGCAATTAAAAATATGGCAGATAATCACCCCAAAACCATTTGATCGTCTGACACCCTAAGGCACCGAGTGCTTTGGTCTGTACAGCTTTTTTTTCTTCTCCTGGAGACCCTTTTCAAATTGAAATCAGACAGAAGGTCTGGAGAGACCAAATCGATGACAGCAGATTTTAATTAAGGTGAGAAGAATAAGATAGCATTAAGGAAGAGAGATTTGGTGTGGAGCATGATTGATTGACCATATGAACCTCAAACCTTTTTGCAAGGCAGCTGAACTTCAAGGCATCTTCAGATTGTCAGACCCCTCCCTTCCGATTACTTTCATGCATAGAGGACTCTGAATGCAAATTAAATTTCTCAGTTGTACTAGCAGAAGACAACTAATCCATGCACCCTCTCACTTTCTTCTTCTGCAGGTCACTACTTCCTTCTACTGAAATCAAACAGGATGCCATGAATGTCTATCAAAACTCCCAGCAGACATTACACCAGGTTGGAGTGCTGTAGAATAGTAGATATTGCTGGGGCCACACTAAACAGTATGTGGTGACAGCCAAGAAAGCCAATGCAATCCTAAATTGCATTAATAGAGGGATACAATCAAGATCAAGTGTGGTACTAATACCACTCTATAAAGCCTTAGTAAGACCACACCTAGAATACTGCATCCAATTTTGGTCACCACACTATAAAAAAGATGTTGAGACTCTAGAAAAAGTGCAGAAAAGAGCAACTAAGATGATTAGGGGACTGGGGACTAAAACATACGATGAACGGTTGCAGGAACTGGGCATGGCTAGTCTAGTGAAGAGAAGGAGCAGGGGAGACAGGAGAGCATCTTCCAATATTTGAGGGGCTGCCACAGAGAGGAGGAAGGGGGTCAAGCTATTTTCCAAAGTACCCGAAGGCCAGACAAAGAATAATGGATGGAAACTGAACAAGGAGAGATTCAACCTGGAAATAAGGAGAAATTTTCTGACGGTGAGAACAATCAACCCATGGAACAGAAGTAGCCTTCGGAAGTTGTGGGAGCTTCATCACTGGAGGCTTTCAAGGGGAGACTGGGCTCCTATCTGTCAAAAATGATGTAGGGTCTCATCAACAATGATGTAGGGGGTGGGTGGGTTGGACAAGAAGACATACAAGATCCCTTCCAACTATGTTAATCTGTAATCTGTAAAGACAAACAGGCTGTTTGTAGTCTACCTATATGGTAATCTAGAATATAACCTTGTAGCTGAAGGTAGTCCTAGCTCTGTTGTGGCTCAGTTGCCTGAAAGGAGTTGTTGAAGTGTGAAACAGGTGCTTGGAGTCAGCAGCAGGTAACAGGCTTATCTGTTCAGTAGCGGTAAACCCATTTAGACAGGAAAAAATGTGTGTAGGTCAAGGTTGAACTGTGGGGTCTTTGATGCTCTCTGAGCTTGGTTGTTTTCTTGCAGATATTTCCCTACCCAACTAAGTAACATCCAGTGCTAGAAGGGAAGGCAGAGCAAAGGGAGAGGAAGGGAAGGCAGAGCAAAGGGAGAGGAAGAGGAGGAGCTGTGAGTCCTTGGTGCTCTCTGAGCTTGGTTGGGGTTTTTTGTGGACATTTCATTACCCAACTAGGTAACATCATCAGTGCTATACTCTCAGCCTAATTGGTTGTGCTCTTCTTAGGAGACCACTGTCCTGATAGTTGAAATTCACTGATGCCATCTACAGAGGTGATGGTTGTAGGGCTATCATACCTGAGTCGTAAAAATCCAGGTGACTGCTAGGAGGCAGCAGACCAATAGAAGAATCCATAATCTTTGCGGTTCCAGCAATTATCTGGAGTTTGCTTAAGGATCTTAAATGCAAGGTTATTTACAATGTGTGTATTTTGCTTCTATCAATATACTCCATTTTCAGAGGTCTAGCCATTACTGTATATTCTTCCACCCTGTATCTATTCATTTTGGATCATATCAAGGTTCTAAGATCATGAGGTCAGGAGTTTCTGCAGGACAAAAATGGTCAAAATATCAAGATGGCAGCCCCAAGAATATAACTGAAAATCAGGTAGAGATTTGATGGCATCGTTGTGACTGCAAACTTGGTTTCCCCCCCCCCCCCCATTCCTTGCAGACACCTCCCAAATATATAGATCTGTGAGAAAATAATCCTCCAGTTTTCGCTTTCTTAGATTGGGGCCATTGATAAATGGATAATAGAATGAAACAGATATTAGGACCAAAATAGGCCTAGTGTTTTATGATGAGCAGAATTCGGTATGAGAGAGAGGCAGGAATGGGAGGAAAAAGACAAGGTGAGGCAAGGCAGTTTGTTCAAGAAAGGACACAAAAATTCAGTATACGTTGACTAGAAATGGAGAAAAAAAAATGCTCCAAATAATTTCCCTTTGAAATAGAATAGAGGCTGTTCTAATGTCTGTCTGTTTGTCTGTCTGTCTTTAAAGCTATCATCTATCTACCTATCATCATCATCATCATCTCTATTTAATCTATCTTCTATGTCTGTCTGTCTTTAAATTTATCAATCGTCTATCATCTTCCTGCCTGCCTGCCTGCCTCTTTAACTATCTATCTATCTATCTATCTATCTATCTATCTATCTATCTATCTATCTATCTATCTATCTATCATCATCTCTATTTAATCTATCATCTATGTCTGTCTGTCTTTAAATTTATCAATCATCTATCATCTGCCTGCCTATCTATCTATCTATCTATCTATCTATCTATCTATCTATCTATCTATCTATCTATCTATCTATCATCATCTCTATTTAATCTATCATCTATGTCTGTCTGTCTTTAAATTTATCAATCATCTATCATCTGCCTGCCTCTTTATCTATCTATCTATCTATCTATCTATCTATCTATCTATCTATCTATCCATCATCATCATCATCTCTATCTAATGTATCATCTCTATCTGTCTGTCTTTAAATTTATCTATCTATCATCTATCTATCTCTACTCCCTTTAACTGAGGGTGGAAATGTCTTAAATTCAGAATTGTCTTCTTCTCAGGTAGACAGTGTCCCAGTTGGAAACTGGCCAGCAACTTGCATAGTTTAACTGTGCTCAAATACTGGAGTTATTTCTAATTGAGGAACTTCATTTTTTAAAAAAATAAATAAATAAAAATGAAGGAATCCTTCCAGTTGGTCCTGAAATCACTGCAACCATTAGTCAGCTTCTCCTTCACTACGCTTTTATAGAGATATAAGCCCTGAGTTAATTTACTTCTTTTATTGCTTCTTCCTGGTCATTTTATATTACTTACCAGCTGTCAGCCTGGTTTCTCTTACAAGGTAGTGAAGTGTTTACAAAACGCACCAGGAGATTATTAGAGATTTGCTTCTTATTTGCAAATGTATTACATACTTTGTAGCAATACGTCTTGCAGATTATTGTCTTCCCAATAATGAACTCTTCTGAAGTTACTACAGAGAGCTACCATAATTCTCAACAGCCCCCAAATCTGGGTTTCTCCCCCCTCCTTTTTTTTTTTTAAGAAGATTGGCTGATGCAACCGAACCCTGTTTTACAAATAACGTTTCCCAAGAGACATCTTCCGTCATTTTAATATCAATTAAACTTTGTGACTGCACCACCGTCGGGAAGTACAAATGTTATTCTTGGTAGCAGCAACTTCTCTTGATGTTTCCCTCCTCTTATAATTGGTGGGGTTGATGTTTGATAGAAAGGAGGAACAGGTGGCCCCGTTCCTTGGCTGCTCGCAGTAGGCTCGGCAAGAGGAAAAGGATTAATTGGCATCCTAAGGAAAAATATAATTGTAAGGAAGAGCCAGGGGGTTATCCCTAGATCGGTGGGGGCTGGTGCACAAGGTCTCCCCCCCACTGGAACTTTTCATACCTTGAAGAGCAAGTTGGAGACAAAAGAGAGAGACCACTGCTGTTTCTTGATTTTCACATTCAGTGAAATGGCTAACCTTCCTCTGTTCCGTGCCCATTCTCACGCTGGGTGCCTTTCCTCCGAGGTTCACAGTTTCAATCAAGGGAGTGTGTTTTGACTGTGAAATTATGTCGGCATGGTAAGCAGGCCTATAAGTGTCTCTCTTTCTCTCTGTGGGTATATGTGGGAGCCTGGGTCCTTCTGAATTATTTGTGCCAGGAAGTTAAACATTAATGAGAGTAATGATCACCATGAGTAACGCCAGCCTCCCTCAATGCCACACGGCGTCCACAAATTTCACGAGCGTTATTTACTCACCGAGGATGAGCCGAGTGAAAAGACCTTTCGTTTTCGGCGAGAGGTAAATGGGTTTGATTTTCTCCCATGCTACACTTTAAAAAAAAAAGAGAGAGCACTTTGAAAAATAACAATTAAAAAACTAGAGGTGAGAATGAGTCCTGTAGCTCAGAGGACAATCAAAGATATAGAACATGACAAGTGACGAATGAAGCATCGCTCCGAACATGTTCCTGGAGCTGATTAAGGTGATTGGCAGCCCACCCACTTTTTATTAAGTCATAATAATTGACAAAACCACCATTAGTCTATTTATATCAAGGCAAGGTATAAATCTAATAAAAAAAATTGATAGCATGAAAAATGCTTACAGATGTTTATTCACTGTGAAATTAGTACCCAACGATGTATATTCCAAAACAAGAGTTTTGAGTTAAGAAAAAGTTTGGTGAAACACACGTATACATTTTCATAAGGATCTAAAATATCTCCCTCACAACGAAATATAGAAATGAGACAACTTTCACTATTTGAGGCTATTTGCTTCAACATTAATTTTGAAGAACAAAACTGTGAACTTTTAGGAAAATCTGAAATAACAGTGAAATGTTTAGAACTTTTGAACTAATTCAGTAGAAAAAGGGGAAAGGCAAGGAAGCAAAAGAAAAGAAGGCCCCTTGGATGTTTGTTTGTTTGTTTGTTTGTTTGTTAAATTTATTTGCCACCCATCTAGTTGTGGAGTTATTCTGGGTGGCTTACAATAAAAGAAAAAAACAATTATAAAAAATGTAAGCATAACAATAGAAAAGGAATAAAACAATAAAAATAAACTAGGGAAGTACAATAATGTGAAATTTAAAAAGATGGTGGAGGAAGACCAGGAAGTGCAGGAGGGAGGTGGGGACAGCTAATTAGCTCAATATACATGGTACCTTAAAGGTAAAGGTTCCCCTTGCACATATGTGCTGGTCGTTCCTGACTCTAGGGGGCAGTGCTCATCTTCGTTTCAAAGCCGAAGAGCCAGCGCTGTCTGAAGATGTCTCCGTGGTCATGTGGCCGGCATGACTAAAAGCCAAAGGTGCACGGAACGCTGTTCCCTTCCCACCAAAGGTGGTCCCTATTTTTCTACTTGCGTTTTTTATGTGCTTTCGAACTGCTAGGTTGGCAGAAGCTGGGACAAGTCACGGGAGCTCACCCCGTTAGGCGGCGCTAGGGATTCGAACTGCTGAACTGCTGACCTTTCAATCAACAAGTTCAGCATCTTAACCACTGAGCCACTACGTCCCCTAGGATTTCTTAGATATGGATAAATGTTATAATTTAAATCTTTTGTTCAAATGTTATAATTTAAATTTTTTGATGATTCTGGTGTTTTGAGAAATAGATTCAGTATACAGGTCTATTTCATTGTACAACTTAATTGTTCTCTATGAAATTTGGGAGTCCTGGATTAAAGCTGGATTTGCAGTAAGAGCAGGGATGGCATTGTGGTATTATTGGTGGCCAGATGGAGAGTTTTGGCTGGCCTCTCTGGAAAAAAGAGAGATTGTGAGTTTGCCCACACATACTCTGGATAGCTGCTCCTCATGAGTAAACTGCAGGAACTGAGTTTCTGCATTCAGCTCATAAGTTGAAGACCTGAGAGTTGAAGGATATTGGATAATACTTCCTAGTTGTCGAGTAGCAGTAAAATGAAGATTTGCAGTACCTATTACTGCAAAGGGTTGGAGGAGAACTTGGAGGTCTTCTAGTCTAACTTCCTGTTCAAGCAGGAAATCCTAAACCATTTCAGACCAATTGTCAGACC
The DNA here is from genome assembly GCA_022577455.1 of Arizona elegans. Lineage (NCBI taxonomy): Eukaryota > Metazoa > Chordata > Lepidosauria > Squamata > Colubridae > Arizona > Arizona elegans. Next base: position 1,464,040 of record JAKOOJ010000067.1, on the reverse strand, counting down.
TGCCACAATCTGATCTCCTAGGAAAGTAAAAACTCTTGACTCCCTTTGGTTGAAGTGAAAAGGCACTTTTACTTAGAGTTATTGATCGCAGTAAAGTCAAGTGGAATATAAAATTCCCACGTGCTAATACAAAACTAAACCTCTGGTTTCCCCTAGCTCTCCCCTCGCAGTCCATCTGTGTGCAGCCAATCCAGCATCCAGATTGTTACGAGAAATGCTGAGGTGTTTGGGCTGGTGAAATTCCACTCTCAGGGCAAACGGCCTTGAAGATGCCAGCCTGCCAACACAAACCGGATTCCAAGCCACTTGTTCTGTCCCCCCACCTCACATAGGCAGACACACGAGCAAAAGACGTCTATCAGTAATTTATTTTTACAAGCCGACCTGAATCTCTTTGGCAGATAAAAGTTCTGGCAGCTACTTTCTGAATGCCTGCCAAATTTCTTATCACCTCTAGAAACAGGAGTCAGCGTATCTGTTGTCCGTTGCTGGGGCAACCAAGAGTTCAAAGAGTAGTCAGAAGTCATTCACAAAGTCCAAGCCTTAATTCCGAAAAATATCCCATCCGAAGCTCACGATATGCAGTTTTTGTCTGTCACAGAGCCTGCAGATCAACCCCGCCCACTTTTATTCCCTGTGGGGCATGGCTCAGTGACTCAGCAATCTCTGGCCCTTCCCCACCTCCTCCTTTGCTGCGCACGCCTCTCCCTCCGATGCTGCCTGGGATCAATCCAAGATTGATCTTCATCACTCCCTATTAGTGGGTGCTCCGACATGCCTTCCTCCTGGCCTTCAGCTGGAACCTGAGGCGTTGCCAGAAAGGAGGGTCCTGGAGAGGGAGGCCTTGTCAGTTCCTCCCCATCACTTTCAGAGTTATCTTCCTCCGTGAGGACAGGCTCGGGAGCCGGAGTCACAACACCACTCTTTTCTTCCTTAACTGTCACTTCCCCTCTCCCAGTTTCCCATCATAAAGATATACATCTTTATTGCTCAGTTGTTCCCCCTTCCCTTCCCCGATTGATGACAGAATGCCAGCAAGGTGCCAAGCCGAAGCTGGTAGATCTGATACAAATGGTTGTCCAATCTCTTATTTATTTATTTATTTATTTATTTATTTATTTATTTATTTATTTACTTACTTACTTACTTACTTACTTACTTACTTACTTACTTACTTACTTATTTATTTATTTAGTATACCGCCTTACTCCCGAAGGACTCAGGGCAGTAAATAGCCAAATAAAATACATATAATACAAATATTAAAAAACCATTAAAATACAATTAAATAATTGGCCCAGAAACGAAATTTAAAACACCCCAAATTCATAAGACAAATTTAAAATTTAAAAATTTTAAAAGTTATTAAAAAAGTTTAAAAGAGAGGTTAGGCCAGGCCGGCCTGCTGAAAAAGAAATGTTTTGATGGCACGGCGGAAAGCGTGCAGGTCCGGGATCCTCTGTATCTCTGGGGGGAGCTCGTTCCAGATAGCAGATGCCCCCACAGAGAAGGCTCTCCCCCTGGGGGCCACCAGTCGACATTGTTTGGCCGACGGCACCCAGAGGAGCCCCTCTCTATGGGAGTGTACTGGTCGGTGAGAGGCTACTGGTGGCAAACTTGCACCAGTTTAAAAACTTGCAGTGTTGAAGCACCAATAACTTCTGGAGGCAAGTTGCTCTACTGATTAATTGTTCTCACTGTAAGAAAATTTCTCCTTAGTTCTAGACTGGTTTTCTCCTTGATCTACAGTATTTCCATCCATTGCTTCTTCTCCCGCAAAAATTTTACTAAATTTACTAAAATCTTATTTTGATTTTGTTATAGAGATGCATAAATTAAATCAAAACCTGGATGTGACATCTGTTCATGCTTTAGATCGTAATCTAATAATGGCAGGAGAGGGCTTGTCAAATGATTTATTTCTTGTTTTATTATTTCAATTTAGGTAGCTGTGCCAAACATCTCTTCAAAGGTAGGATGTTATTTTAAACATTGAATCACATTTGCATGGCTTCGTTTTAGCAAGGAGGCTGCAGAGTGATAAAGAAGTATCAAGAGAACTATCAACAGTGGCCTCTCTCTCCCAGCAACGAGAGAGCACCAACAGAACTCTGATAATCCTATTTCAAGCATCCTACTGATATGCTGGATAAACAGAAGTTTCATCCACAACAACTGAGAAATTGTGAAGCTGGCATTCTCTTGGGCACAAACAACCAGACCCACACATGAAGAATTCAATTAGCTCTTTTATAGCTCAAGCGTAGACATGGGAATCTTCTCGGACAGACATTGGCACACGGCACATAAGGATCAATGGAATTCAAGAAGCATCGGACTTCACCCTCTTGTGCCCATGTAGGGATTCCAGACTAGTTCCTTGTTTGACCCCCTCCACCTGGCTTAAGTGGTCTATCCCCAACAGATCTGTACTGTATTAAATTCAATATAGTAACTTGCTTGAATTCCCAGGTGGGTCAATGAATGTTCCAGGTGATGAATCATGTTTGTCCCTTTTTTGCAGATAGTGATGACTCAGGGCATGGCACAAAGGCAACACAGCCAGAGAACAAATATGAGTCCCTTTATTAGCTCCAACTTTGCCCCCAACATCCTGTTTACTTTCCTGTCTGGAGAAAAACTCTCCCACAAAACTGTAACAGCCATTGGCTGAAAATACTCCAGTCCCAAGTGTTATAAACAGAAAACTTCGAACTATAAATCCAACAAGATAAGGTAATTAATCCAGCAGGGCAAGCAAGATAAGGAGTTCCAGAAGTGAAGTAGCAGTAAATCAAACCAGTTGGGAGGATGCCAGGAACTCAGATAAAGCAGTTAACACAAGATGAACTCAGCGTTTTTTCCCAACAACTGCCCCTCCCATTTGCCTCTCCTTTAAACTCCATCCCCAGGTGTGCCTTGTGAAGGGAATCAGGGCCCTTTCCTCCCTCGTAAGCCATACAACCCACATTGCTCTCTTCTCCATTCTTCCCTGCGTGCCCTAGGATGAGGAGGGAGTGGGCCTTGGTTTTCATCTGAACCCCCTCTCCCTTGTTCTAGCTCTCCCCTGCTCTGCCCAGCCTGACTTTGCCCTTCCCCAATTTCCTCCACAGCCAACGGAGCCACTCTCTCACTCTCTGTCAGCTGTTCATCTTCCCCCTCAGATTCAGACTCCGACGGGGTGCATGACACAGATCTTCTAGAACCACAAATTAAAAAATGGTCTTGATTTGCATGAGTTGATGAGGAGGAGAACATTGGATGCAAGGCTGGCAATGTGGGCTCTCCCCTCCTCACTGTTAATCCTTGTACATGCTGAAGACTGTATGGTGAAAGAAAGATGGGAGCAGCTTTTCACACTTATAAAACTGGGCCCAATTTTATTGGGAAAAAAAAAAACAACAATCCACAAATCTCAGCTAAGGCTGTGCCATTTAGGGCACAAATGGAATTCTTATGCCATTATCCATTTTATTGTCCTTGTCATGAAGAATCCTTTCAAACTCTCCAATTATGCTCCTTTCATGGGCTTTTTTTTCTCCTTCCTTCTGAGGAGGAGGGGGGGGGTCCCAGCAAAAAAAGAAAAAAAAACCCACAACACTATTGCTAAGAAAGTCCCGTCAAGATTTTCTCCCCTTTTCACTCAACATTCTTCCTTTCCCTGCAAGGAGAGCTTTAATGCATTATAATTGAACGATTTTATTGTCTCAGGCCCTCATTGTAATGTTTCAATGATGGAAAGAGACTGGTTCGATTTGACAACTTAATGCGACATTTGTGGTCATTTGAACTCTTTAATGCTGTTGGGCACAACAATTGCTCATCATTGCACCTTGCTACTCCGCAGATCTCTACAAGAGGACGCCAGTAAATAAGACCTGAAAAAAGGACAGAGAAGGCCACTCTCAGAGCAAGAGGAGGGTGGTCTTCTATTAAAATATTTTCCCTTCCTGGAAGTTAAATGCAAATTCAAATAATTGATAAAATGCCTGAAAAGAAATGAGGGAACCTAGGTAATGGCGGTGTCAGATATGTATGTATGAAGCTAAAGTAAGAGTTGGCCTAGCAAAACGGAGCAAAAACTTGATTTTGAAAAATGTGAGTCCTAGTTTTAGTCAGGAAACCTTATAGGTTTAGTTAGAAGGGACTGTAAGGATCATCTAGACCAACCCTCTAAGAACGTGCATAACAACCAGTTCAGCCTCTTCCTAAATTCCTCCAGTGATGGAGAACTCATACTTCCATAGATAGATTATTCTATTGTTGCATGGATCTTACCATTAAGAAGTTATTTTGTCCTGATATTTAAATGAAATCTAGGTAGCTGCAACTTATAAACGTTATTTTTAAGAGATTAACAGATTAACAGAGTTGCAAGGGACCCTGTAGGTCATCTAGTCCAACCTACCATGCAAGCAGACTCTGCGTCATTTCTGACTGATAACAGACCAATCTCTTCTTGAAAGCCTCCAGTGATGAAGTTCCCACAACTTCTGAAGGCAACTTCCATTCCATGGGTTGATTGAACTCACTGTCTCACTATTTCTGATCCTAGGTTCTGTGGCCATGGTCATTTTTTCCTGTCCATTTTTGCTCTGGCACTCTTTTATAGATTTGAACCCAAACTACCATGTCTCTTCTCAGTCTTCCTTGATCCACATTGAACATCCTAAGATCCTTCACTCTCTTCCTATTCCTTTTCCTCTAGTTCCTGTATTCTCTCTCTCTCTCTCTCTCTCTCTCCCCTCTCTCTCTCTCTTTCTCTCTCTCTCTCTCTTTCTCTCTCTCTCTCTGTGCCTCTTTTGAACCCTCCAACGAACCAATATCCTTCTAGAAATTTGGTGCTCACATCCTTTGTTTTCCCAAACAAGCCTACACCAACCCCAAAAGCTTCAGATTATCACTTGCAAAGTGGCCTTCTCTGCCCATTTGCTGTAAAAATTTCTGAATCCATGAGGGATGCCTGTTAAAAATTAGGAGGGAAATGATTAACGGTACAATTGTGTCAAGGCATTAGAGATGGAAAAAGTGAAGATGAAAGCAAGAATTTAATATGGAATGTATCCCTCAAATAGGGCTGATTGCTAGAGGAATAAAATGTGACACAATTGCTTGTCTGTCTTGCTTTCTTTTTTTCTTTCTTTCTTTCTTTCTTTCTTTCTTTCTTTCTTTCTTTCTTTCTTTCTTTCCCTTTCTTTATTTCTTTCTTTTTCTTATTTTTTCTTTCTTTCTCTTTCTTTCTTATTTTTGTTTTCTTTCTCTTTCTTTCTTATTTTTGTTTTCTTTCTCTTTCTTTCTCTTTCTTTTTTTCTCTTTCTTTTTTCCTTCTTTCTTTCCTTCCTTCTAGAAAAGAGATTCAGGAAAGTATTATAAAGATATAGCTCAGACAAATTAGCATTTTTTTTTTCAGGCAAATTAGTAAACCCAGTAATGAAAGAAGATATACAGCATCTAGAGGAATCTGCATGGATTCTGCAAATGTCAGCTTCCCTCAGCAAAGTTAAATCCCTCCTCATCAAACTTCTGGATCTTTTTGACAGTGTCAACAGACACATGGATGGAGGTGACCTTGTCAACCTTCTGTATTTGGGCTTTCAAAAAGCCCTTTGACCAAATTACTTATCAAAGGCTATTGAGTGAACTTAGTGGTCATGGGATAATAGGACCTGTCCTTTTATGGATTACTAACTAGTTAAAAAGAATAACGGAAAGAAAAAGAAGATAGGAATAAATAGGCAATGTTCTCAAAGGAGAGAAATAAAATGTGGGGTCCCTCAAAGATCTGTATGGGGAGCAGTGATTTTTTTCAGTGGGATCACAAATGATTCTAATGGAGTGGCTTGATGTCAGCAGACCAAATTTGTAAAGGATACCAAATTATTAAGGCTAATGAGAAGCAGAAATGATTCCAACAGGGCTATTTTTATGTTCCTAAGGATGAGTTCAGGAAATTCCATTTATCACAAGCTAAGAACTTCATCTTAGTGATTAATGCAGTAATACCCACAGTAGGATAACTGTACCAGGAGTTATTTCTGAAGATTCATGAAAGCTGTGGCTGATATGAAGTGTATCTCCGTAGGTATTACATTTACAGTTTGGTGTAGTGGTGAATTGGTTAAGGCACAAGGCCTAGAAAGCAAAAGACCATGCCTTCTAGTCCAACATTAGGTGCAAAGCCAACTGGATGACCTTGGGCCAGTTCATAATCTCTCAGCCCTAGGAAGCAGACAATGGCAAGCCACTTCTGAAATCTTGCCAAGAAAACCTCAAGGACTGGTGTCAGCAGTCACCAAGAGTCAACCTTGATTTAAAGGCACAAAGACACACACAGGTTAAGTGAGATGGCTAAATGGTATTGTATGATGGCAGTTCTTAAGGTAGCAATAGCACTTAGACTTATATATCACTTCACAGTGCTTTACAGCCTTTTCCAAGTGGTTTACAGAGTCAGCCTATTGTCCACCAACAATCTGGGTCTTTATTTTACCAACCTTGAAAGGATGGAAGGCTGAGTCAACCTTGAGCCTGGTGAGATTCGATCTGCCAAATTGCAGTCAGTCGGCAGTCAGCAGAAGTAGCCTGCAGTACTGCACTCTAACTACTGCGCCACCACGGTTCTATCTAAGATAGTATTTTGCTGCCTGTTTTCTACATCAATATATAGAGCTAATATCAATCTCTAATGCTCTAAAGTACTTAGGACACAAGTATTAAAACAGTTTTTCTACAATAGACCCCAGTGTCTATATTACCACCTCCTTAGAAGATACTTCTCATAATTCTGTCTTTGGATCTGACTTGCAGAGCAGTGAGTTAGAATAGGAAGTTCTCAGTGGCAGAAATGGGGAATTTTCCATGGGATAACCATGGGATTAAGGGTCCTTGGTGCTCCCTGAGCTTTATTGTTTTCTTGCAGAAGTTTCATTACCTAAACTAGATAACATCCTCCGTGCTAGTAAGGAACCACTAAGGAATCAGACATCAGCCGACACAGTCTTCTTAAATTGCAACCACAGATTCTCTGGCAGAGAACATACAGCAGATCCCATGTGATTCAGACTCAGATCTTCTTGCATTCCCAAGCATTTCTGGAAGAGCTATTCCTTCAGAACATGAGAGAAATTATTGTTTTTCTTGTGGATTATTTTATTGAATTGTTTTTATTGCTTTTCTTCAGCAGACCACAAGGAAGGAAGGAAGGAAGGAAGGAAGGAAGGAAGGAAGGAAGGAAGGAAGGAAGGAAGGAAGGAAAGAAGAATAGAAGGAAGGAAGAAAGGAAGGAGAGGGAGGGAGGGAGGGAAGAAGGAAGGAAGGAGGGAGGGAGGGAGGGAAGGAAGGAAGGAAGGAAGGAAGGAAGGAAGGAAGGAAGGAAGGAGGGAGGGAGGGAAGGAAGGAAGGAAGGAAGGAAGGAAGGAAGGAAGGAAGGAAGGAAGGAAGGAAGGAAGGAACTGACCAAATCAGGAATATTCTGAAGCAAAAACATTATTCAAATGATTTTTTTTTTAATGTTCACTTGGCAGTCTCCTTCATTTTTTGCTCTTCACACAGGACTGGCCAGATGCCTCTGAGAAACCCACAAACTGGATATGAGGTCTTTCTAGAGACACTCTTCTACTGTGGTTGCCTAGCAACTGTCATTTAAAAGCATTCTACTTCTACTTTTGGAGCCACGTGCATAGCCATCCTCCTAACCAACGGTTCATAAGAGCCTTTTCCTCCTTGTATTTGTATAATTCCCTCTTGAAGCAAAACTAGTGGCCGTAACTGCATCTTACGGCACTGAATTCCACCACTTATTGAAGAGCTGCATTACGAAGGACCTCTTTATCAATCCTAAATCTCTTAGCATTCAGCTTCAATGGAGGAGCTGAAGTTCTACTCTTCATAAGGAGGAAAGTGATCATTTAACCAGTATCTTTGTGCCGCTGAAAAATATGGTAATTGTTTTCTCCTGCGCCCACTCACTTGCTCTAACAATTCTCAGTGCTTGCTTCATCTCGATCTCCTATCTCCACTTAAAGTTTTTATGTGTTCCCCTGAACAGGAATTGATGCTCCACTCCTAGGCGGAACATCAAACACGACATCTTTCTTAACAACCTTCACTTAAAAAGGAAAGTTGGAGGCAGACCAGAAATTATCCAACACAATTTGGTTCACAAATGGTTTCATCAACCATTCTTCAACCTCCTTAAATGTGGGCAGGACCACTCCTCTTAAACTATTCCCTTTTGGATACAACCACATCTCCTAGGAGACTTTAACCAACCAAGAGGGGCATGGATCTAAAACATTGGTAGAGCCAGAGGCCCAAGGACTCTGCACTTTTCTCCAGACTTATAGGATCAAATGTTTCCCACATCAGTCCATGTCTCACCTACTTTGAGAAGACCATCACATCCATCTCCAACCAAATCCATGTAAATGTATGTGACACACTCTGTGAAAAATCCTGTTTGTCCATTTTAAACGTTTTCTCACCTGGGACATTTGATTTAGTAATTTGTTGGAACTGGCGATAGCAATGAATCTATTTTCTATTATTTGTATTTCCTGCCTTTATCTGAGGTAATCATAGCAACACCTGGAAGGCTCTGAGAAATTCTAAAGCAATCCTCTATTCAACTTCAAATAATATTAAAATTGTTGTTGTTAACGCGGTAAGCGTATATTATTGTTCAAAACAAATAGCGAAAAGTGAAGTCCTACACTTAGGCAAGAAAAACCAAAAGTACACATATAGATTGGGTGAAACCAGGCTTAATAGCAGTAACTGTGAGAGGGATAATAGAAGGAAGGAAGGAATAATAATAATAACTTTATTGTCATTGTATGTGTATACATAGTATACCTTCACTTAACACCCAAAGACGAGGCCCAACACACATAACAATCCAAAAACACACACCCGACCCACCAAAATTCCCCACCCTAAACCACCCAAACATCCACACAACAGACCAAGTCATGCTGTCCAACAGCTCACTGATGGTGGCCCTTGAGTTCATGGTTGAGTGCAATTATAGCTCTGGGATAAAAACTATTCAGAAAACGTGTGGTCCGAGTTTTAATTGTTCTGTATCTTCTGCCAAAAGGCAACACTCCAAAAAGATTGTAAGCAGGATGGGAAGAGTCTCTGAGAATGTTATGCAACTTCTTCAAATAGTGAGATTCAAAGATGTCATCCAGGGCTGGTAGCTGGAGCCCGATGATATTCTGGAAGGAGGGAGGGAGGGAGGGAGGGAGGGAGGGAGGGAGAAAGGAAGGAAGGAAGGAAGGAAGGAAGGAAGGAAGGAAGGAAGGAAGGAAGGAAGGAGATTATAACGAGAGTGAGGATCTCATGGAAGTCCTACCTTAGCACTTGGCCACCACAGGTGCCCCTGACAGGAATACCGTGTCATGCTCACCACAGCCAAGCCCACCCCTAGCCATGCCCCCTAACCATGTGCCCTCCCCCTCCGCTCTCTGAGGTCAAACACAACCCTGATATGACCCTCAATGAAACCCCTGCTCTAGCTCCACCAGGGTAAGGACAATAAGAGGACTTTTAAGGATAAAGAGAGACTCAACCTAGAAGTAAGGGGAAATTTTCTGACAGTGAGAGCAATTAATCAGTGGAATAGCTTGCCTTTTGAAGTTGTGGGTGATGATCCTTCAACTGGAGATTTTCAAGAACAGATTGGATGACCATTTGTCCAGAATGGTATAAGATCTCCTGCTTGAGCAAGGAATTGAACTAGAAGGGGTCCTCCAAGATCCCTCCCATCCAGGGGTGAAATGCTCCCGGTTCGGACCGGATCGCCTGATCCAGTAGCGATGGTGGCAAGTGGTTTGGAGAACCAGTAGCAAAATCCCTGCCCCCCCCCCCAATTGCCCAGCTGGAGCCACGCAATCATCAGAGGCTTTTTTTAAATTATTTTTAAAAGCATTTTTTCTACAACCTCTTTGGCCGAAAAAATGCTTTTAAAAGTAAAAAAAAAAAAAAAAGCCTCTGATGATTGCGCAGCTCAGCTGGGATCATCAGAGGCTTTTAAAAGCATTTTTTAGAACCTCTTCAGCCGAAGAGGTTGTAGAAAAAAATGGTTTTAAAAGAAAAAAAAAGTTGGCCACGCCTACTGAATCATATTACCCCCCACCACCAAGCCACGCCCACAGAACCGATAGTAACAAATTTTACATTTCACCACTGCTCCCAGCCCTATGATTCCATGGTTTTCTGCCACATCAATGAATCCAATGAAGAAAAGTACCTTGGAATTCTCATCTCAAATGATCTAAGTGCCAGAGCTCACTGTAACAGCATTGCCAAAAGGCATTAAGAGTTGCTAACCTAATCTTGCGAAGCTTCTTCTCCGGTAATATTGTACTGCTAACTAGGGCATACAAAACCTTTGCTAGACCAATTCTCGAATACAGCTCGTCTGCCTGGAATCCACACTGCATATCAGACATTAATATAATTGAGCGAGTCCAGAGGTATTTCACGAGAAGAGTCCTCCACTCCTCTGCTCACAACAGAATCTCTTATGCCACCAGACTCCAAATTTTGGGCTTAGACAACTTAGAACTATGCCGGCTTCAGTCTGACCTAAGCATAGTACATAAAATTATCTGCCACAATGTTCTTCCTGTCAATGACTACTTCAGCTTCAACCACAATACACGAGCAAATAATAGATACAAACTCAAGGTAAACCGCTCCAAACTAGACTGCAGAAAATACAACTTCAGCAACAGAGTGGTCAACGCCTGGAATGCACTACCTGACTCTGTAGTTTCTTCCCCAAACCCCCAAAACTTTAACCTTAGAATGTCTACTGTTGACCTCACCTCATTCCTAAGAGGTCTCTAAGGGGTTTGCATAAGAGCACCAACGTTTCTATCATCCCTGTCCTAATATCCCTTTTTCTCTTACTCTTTTCATGTATTCAAATGATGTTTATACTTTTACCTGTTATCTTATACATGTTTGACAAATAAATAAATAAAATAAAATAAAATAAATAAGAATGGATACTGTGTGATCCCTGAATAATGAGATCATTCAATGAGTACACTTTAGTATGTCAGGGATCTAAGCAGATATGAGGGAAAAGCTGTTAAGGTAAGAGATATTTCGAAGGACTTTCCTAGATTTGCTTGGAAAATGAAAATGAGAGTGACCCCCACCCACACATTTTACATAAATATAAATTTAAATATTGCCCAGAGTTGTTGGGAGTCAGGTAGCATATAAATTTAAATAAATACATAATTTATGGAACAAATCATGTTACCTGTATTCTATACTTGACTCTCTGAAAGTTTACAGATTATAAATGTCCTCTTTTCATGCTTGAGAAGACCAATGTCAGTCCCCAAATCCGGTTCACTGGTTCATTGTGATGAGATACGTAGTCTACAAAATTAATGTAGTTGTAGAAAGTTGTAGAAAGTAGAAAACTGAGAATATTTCTGGGTTTTATTCCCCTGCAGAGATGGACGCTGCAACTGGTTTAGTCAGTGCTATATTATAGAACAGTGAGGCAAGGACCTGGTAAATACTGAATTTTTGGTTCAACAGATATCCAGCTTATTTTCTCTTGGTAATGTATTTAATTTAAAAGAAAAAAAAAAGATAGTTGCTTTAATGATTTTCATATATTTTCAAGAATATTATTCAAAAGCTGACTGGCATATGCCTTCCTCCCTCCCTCCCTCCCTCTGTTTTCCTTCCTTCCTTCCTCCCACCCTCCCCCTCCCTCCCTCCCTCTGTTTTCCTTCCTTCCTTCCTCCCACCCTCCCCCTTCCTCCCTCCCTTCCTCCTTCCCTCCCTATGTCTTCCTTCCTTCCTTCCTTCCTTCCTTCCTCCCTCCCTCCCTCCCTCTGTCTTCCTCCCTCCCTCCCTCTGTCTTACTTCCTTTCTTCCTTCTTTCCTTCTTTCCTTCTTTCCTTCTTTCCTTCCTCCTACCCCCTTCCTTCCTCTCTCCCTCCCTCCCTTCCTCCTTCCTTCCCTCCCTCTGTCTTCCTTCCTCCCACCCCCTTCCTTTCTCCTTCCCTCCCTCCTTCCCTCCCTCCCTGTCTTCCTTCCTTCCTTCCTTCTTTCCTTCCTTCCTTCTTTTCTCCCTCCCTCCGTCTTCCTTTCCTCCCTTCCTCCCTCCCTCCCTCCGTCTTCCTCCCTCCCTCCCTCTGTCTTACTTCCTTTCTTCCTTCTTTCCTTCCTTCCTCCCTCCTACCCCCTTCCTTCCTCCCTCCCTCCCTCTGTCTTCCTTCCTTCCTTCTTTCCTTCCTTCCTTCTTTCTTTCTCCCTCCCTCCTCCCCCTCCTTCCCTCCCTTCCTCCTTCTATCCCTCTATCTTCCTTCCTTCCTTCCTTCCTTCCTTCCTTCCTTCCTTCCTTCCTTCCTTCCTTCCTTCTTTTCTCCCTCCCTCCGTCTTCCTTTCCTCCCTCCCTCCCTCCCTCTTTGATTAAAAACCAGGGTATCATTGTGAATAGATATGGAGTTCTGAAAGTCAGTATTGTTACTACTGGGCAGAAAAACCAAAATCTACTTCAAAGAAGAAGAAAATTTTAGTAGATAAATTTTTGGATAAAATTCTACTATATGGGAAGAGATGTACTGTATGCAGAAATGTTCTATTTGCTATTATGCAGTTCTTTCTCCGTGGATCCACAACCTCCTTGCCTTCTCATACTTCCATTTAATTCCAAGAGTGGCTACCTGGAGAGGGCACCATCCATGGTGGCAGCAAGGAAGGTTTCAGGAGGATGGGAAACCAGATAATAGAGATAAAAGAACCAATAAAATCATCCCAAAGGTGCTTTTTCAAGAAGCAACTGGACTCTCTTTGTTATTCCTTGAAGACGTTTCCCTTCTTATCCAAGAAGCTTCTTCAGTTCTTCTTCAGAAAAATGGGATAAAAAGACTACATACCTTATCCTGCATATACTAACTGCAACTAGAATTGCATTTACTCAACAATGGAAAAATGATGAGACCCCGTCTGAGGGGAATGTAATTAAGAAAACAGTAGAATGTGCAGAAATGGACAGATTAACACTTACTATTTAAGGATAAAGAAGAAACTGGATATCTTTTGATAGGGAACATATTCTATCAATGGCTAGATAACAGAAACAGAAGTTAGAAAGGAGGAGATATAAAAAGAGGAAATGGTAGAGTGGAGAGTGGTTAAAGAAGGTGATGTTAAGTATTAATGTTATTATATTATTATGTTATTATATTATTAATATGATGGAGATGAATTATCACAAGAAAGATTTGTAATATGACTATTTAAACATAAAGGTAAAGGTTTCCCCTCGCACATACGTGCTAGTCGTTCCCGACTCTAGGGGGTGGTGCTCATCTCCGGTTCAAAGCCAAAGAGCCAGCGCTGTCCAAAGACGTCTCCGTGGTCATGTGGATGGCATGACTCAATGCCAAAGGTGCATGGAATGCTGTTCCCTTCCCAGCAAAGGTGTTCCCTATTTTTCTACTTGCATTTTTTACATGCTTTTGAACTGCTAGGTTGGTAGAAGCTGGGACAAGTCACGGGAGCTCACCCCGTTATGCGGCACTAGGGATTCAAACTTCTGAACTGCCAACCTTTCGATCAACAAGCTCAGCATCTTAGCCACTGAGCCACCGCATTAAACATAACTGTACCCAGAACATACACTGTTTGATGAAAATTGAATGTTATATAAATAAAACAAATAAAATGGGGAAAAAAAGTTGCTTGTGCACCTGGACAATGCATGTATACAGTAATTACAATGAATTCCAATGATTACATTGTATTGAGATTGTTACATTTAAAAAAATCATATACTGTATGTGCATCTATTTATGCATGAGAAGGCCTTATAAATACCATTTGTCTTGCAAAAGAAGAAGAAGAAGAACTGAAGAAGCTTCTTGGATAAGAAGCGAAATGTCTTCAAGGAAAAACAATGGAAGTCCAGTTGCCTCTTGAAAAAACATCTTTGGGACAATCATGACTTGGATGACTGAGAATCTCGGTAGACAATAAAATCATCCTCTGCTATCTACAACTACAAGTATAAAGAGTGCTGAATTTTATCATGCAATCTTCTATACAATAAATTGTGTCATCCCTGGATCCAGGGGTGAAATCCAGCAGGTTCTGACAGGTTCTGGAGAACCGGTAGTGGAAATTTTGAGCAGTTTGGAGAACCGGTAGCAGAAATTTTGAGTAGTTCGGAGAACTGGCAAATACCACCTCTAGCTGGCCCCAGAGTGGGGTGGGAATGATGATTTTTCAATATTCTTCCTCCTGGAATGGGGTGGGAATGGAGATTTTGCGATGTCCTTCCCTCGCCACGTCCACCAAGCCACACCACGTCCACCAAGCCATGCCCACAGAACCGGTAGTAAAATAAATTGGATTTCACCACTGCCTGGATCCCTCTACTTCTAAGCTGGGGCTGTCATGCCAGCAGCACTGTTGAGAAATTCAGAGAATGAATACACCCAGTTCTTCTGACCCACACCCTTGCAATTCCAAACGACTTATTTGATTGTTTTCCACATTAATAGTGAATTCCATCTGTCAGACACAAAGGAACAGGACCACACATTAAGTTCCAGTTAAGAAGATTTATTGCTCAAACCTATCTAGTACACAAGAATCTAGTCAACTCACAATCAGCACCAAATTGGCACTAGATAAGAGTTAACAGAATTCAAAAGGGGTCGGATTTAGATCACTTGTGGGAATGGAATGACCCCAGACTGATTACTTTCTTGACTCCACCCCCAGCGTCTGCATCTTCTTCTCTTATGCATCTGACCAAGGAATTCTGGATGGCAAAAAGTACCATATGAACCCTCTAGAAAAAACTGTGAACCCTGCAGAAAAAACCATGGCTACCAACCTGCCTTCCATGGAGGACCTGTATACTGCACGAGTCAAAAAGAGGGCTGTGAAAATATTGACAGACCCCCTTGCATCCTGGACATAAACTGTTTCAACTCCTACCCTCAAAACGACACTATAGGGCACTGCACAGCAGAACAACTAGACCAGTGGTAGGTTGCCTCCGGTTTGGACCGGTTCGCAAGAACTGATAGTAAAACCAGTGGGAGGCTCCGTCCACCGACCCCGACATCATCAGGAAGCTTCTGCATGCGGCCCCATTGCGAACCAGTAGTAAAGGTAAGTAGAACCCACCCCTGAACTTAGACACCAGAACAGTTTTTTTCCCGAACGTCATCACTCTGCTAAACAAATAATTCCCTCAACACTGTCAAACTAGTTACTAAGTCCGCATTACTATTAATCTTTTCATTGTTCCCACCACCCAACTACTTCCACTTATGATCGTATGACTGTAACTTTGTTGCTTGTATCCTTACGATTTATATTGATATTGTTTCCTGATTGCTTATTTGTACCCTATGACTATCATTGAATGTTGTACCTTATGATTCTTGACGAACGTATCTTTTCTTTTATGTACACTGAGAGCGTATTCACCAAAGACAAATTCCTTGCGTGTCCAATCACACTTGGCCAATAAAGAATTCTTTCTTTCTTTCTATCTATCTATCTATCTATCTATCTATCTATCTCTATCTATCTATCTATCTATCTATCTATCTATCTATCTATCTATCTATCACTGGAGGCTTTTAAGAAAAAACCGAACAGTCATTTGTCTGGAATAGTACAGGGTCTCCTGCTGGAGCAGAGGGTTGAACTAGAAGACCTCCGAGGTCCCTTCCAACTCTGTTATTCTCCTATAATTCTATTTATAAATCAACTATTATTAGCAAGCCAGCTCAAAAAAAGTCTCCTACAGACTATTGAAAATCATGTAGCAGTATCAAACAGAGCTCAGATTTTGCTTCCACTTCTCCAGTTTATCCTTTCAGTACATAAACCAGGATACCTTTTCTGTCAAAGTCAATGTTGGCCAAATTGCAAGGAAGGAAAGGGCAGGCCACGCCAGGCCAATGCTTCATTTATCTCCAGCTATTTTAGATGCTGAACAGTTAGAACATGATGTCTATCCTCAAAAAAATCACAGCTCTTTGGACATATCCCCACCCCCCGCCCCGTTTTATGTCTACTGACCTAACATTGTGGAGACTCGGCTGTGGTTTCCGCATGGTGACAAAAGCTGCAGCAGATGCCTTCAGACAGGGAAAATGTGTGGGGAGGGGGAAGAGGAAAAGACAAGAGGCATATGTCAATAATGTAAACATTATAAAGTATACTGTAGAGTTTCGCATTTTGTGGCTTCTTCGTGAAGTTTAATCTGCGTCGCATATTTAGCGACTCCTAATCCTGCCCGTTCAGAATAATGCTATGGAATCTTTCTGCCAAAATATACTGTTTGCCCTTGGCTTTCTTTAAAGCTGAGATGGGGCCAATTTATTTCTATTGGCAGCTCAGCCCCACAAGTAGTTGCTAAGGTCCATACATTCTGCATGTTACAGAAGCCACAGATATTAGGAACGACTTCGATTGCTGGATAGATGGATTGCCCCTCCACTTCAAGGGGCTTCAGACAAATTTTAAAAATGTATAAAAAGTGATATAAGGGGTGGGGAAGCAAAACACTATCTAGATTGGGAGCCTAGATGCATATTCAGACACAAGCATACAGACACTCATATCCCTTCCTCCTCCTCCTCTTCCTCTGTTCTCCTTTTTCTCCTCCTCTTCCCTCTCCCTCTCCTTCTCCTCCTCCTCCCCTCCTCCCCTCCTCCTCCTCCCCTCGTCCTCTCTTCCTCTCCTCATCCTCATCCTCCTCTTTCTCCTTTCTGTTCTCCTTCTTCTCCCTCTCCCTCTCCTCCTTCTCCTCCTCCTCTTCCTCCCCTCCTCCTTTCTCCTCTTTCTCCTTTCTCCTTCTCTTCTTTCTCCTCCTCCTCCCTCTCCTCCTCCTCTTTCTCCTCTTTCTCTGTTCTCCTTCTTCTCTTCTTTCTCCTCCTCCCTCTCCCTCTCTCCCCTCTCTCTCTCCCTCTCCCTCCCCCTCCCCCTCCCCTTCCTCTCCTTCTCCTTCTCCTTCTCCTCCTCCTTCTCCTCCTCCTCCTCCTCCTCCTCCTCCTTCTCCTCCTCCTTCTCTCCCTCCCCCTCCCCCTCCCCCTCCCCTTCCCCTTCCCCTTCCTCTCCTTCTCCTTCTCCTTCTCCTTCTCCTTCTTCTTCTCCTTCTCCTTCTCCTTCTTTCCTTCCAGTACAAAATACAAGGATCAGGAAAGGGCAAAAGGCAATGTCCTGGGAGTGCAATTTCTAAAGACTCCTCTCTATAGGCACAGGTTCCATCCTTGTGATTGAAACAGGTACACTAGCAAAATGAATTCCACAGGCACACAACACACACACACACACACACACACCCCAGCGATATTATTATGCAAAGAAGGCATTGTGTTTTTAAAGTGGCACCAAACTGCTGCCTTAAACATTAGGGCTGCCTGAGGTCAAGCTCAAATGAAAATGAGGGAACTCTCTGCGATGTTTATTCTTCAGAACCAAAAGATCATAGCTGGGGATTCTTAGTTTGGGGGGGTGGGGGTGGGTGGAGGAATAAGAAAGAAGGATGAGGCAGGAGGTGCCCTTCTTCTTTTAAAATGAGATCACCCCTTTCATTAATATGCAATAGGAGCTGCCAATTGACCAGGCAACCAAGATGCCCCTCTTCCAATCGTCCTCTTCACTTCTCATTAGGAATACATTCAAACCAGATATGTGTGGGCGATCAGGGTGTGCGTGTTGTGTGCTGTTGCACCATTTGGGTTTGCAACAAAGGCATGCCGCCACACAACTCGCCTCCCACACACACACACTTTCTCTCTCTCTCTCTCTCTCTCTCTCTCTCTCTCTCTCTGGGCTTTCCTCTCTGCACCTCCCTCCATTCTCTTTTTTTGTAGGGTGTCATTAAAAAACCTGATGCCAAGAGTAGGGACTTGGCAAGGGTTGTGAAATAATTTGCAATCTGCAGTGTTTGCTGGCTATGTCTCAGCCCCCCTCCCTTCTCCTCCCCACACACGCACACATTCCCCTTCCTTCCCTCCCTCCCTCCCTCCCTCCCTCCCTCCCTCTCTCTCTCTCTCTCTTTTAACCAGCCTGCCTTTTAGTGTCAATAGGGGGCATTCCTGAACTGTCTAAAAGAAAAATAGGAGAATACTAATTAGAATTCTATTGCTAAGAGTTGCCCAGTTGCTGTGCTTATAGATTTCAAGCTCCTTTTGTTTGAATTAAATTGCCAACTTTCTCTTCCCATCCTCCCTTCCACCCTCCCCTTCGAAAACCCTCTCCTTCTCTGCAAAGAGTGGGCATGCAATGAGAGAGAGAAAGAGAGAGAGAGAAAGGGAGAGAGAGAGAAAACGGGTGTTTTATTTGATTGAAAGAGAAATAAAAGCAGGGGGAGGTGGGATGATCTGTAGAAGAAGGGGAAGAAGAAAAAAAAAAGGCCTGAGCTGCAGGGGGAGGGGAAAAAATCATAATACCAAAATAAAATAAAATGAAATCCCTACTAGGAAATGTCAGGGCTGTGTTTAAAAACTCGTGGTCTGTTTTGCAGCGTCAGGCTGCTGTCTTATTGGAGGAGGAGGAGAAGGAGAGAAAGGGGGGGGGTAGAAGGAAAGGAGAGTTGGGCGGGAGAAAAGATTGGCATAAGGCAAAGACCCACTGCCCCTTTGCCCTGACACTGAAATTCTGTGGAATAGCCAGCATGCTTTTCGCCAGCGCGGAGCCAGATGGTTCAAGCTTGTCTGAAACCTTGGGATGAGATCACAAGTTTTGTTCATGGCAGAACACACAACATCTACTGTTATTCTGTTAATACCTCCCTTTGTGACCCATTGTGAGAGGCAGAGAGGCTGGAGAAGCAGAGAGAGAGAGAGAGAGAGAGAGAGAGAGAGAGAGAGAGAGAGAGAAAGAGAGGTGGGGGGGAGAGAGAGGCGGGCGAGTGACAGAGATGTCATCGATGCAAAGGAGAAAATATATTTAACATTAATTTGTTTTCATCAGCAATTTGAAGACGACGAAGAAGAAGAAGAAGAAGAAAAAGAACTTGACATATTCTCCGAATAAAATATCACCATGGAAAGGAAAGTTTTGCAAGGAATAGGATTTGTGTGGGTGGCTTTGCAAGTTGACAAACGCAATATGCAACTGAAAAAAAAAAAAGTTTGGCCATATGTGGATAATTTATCTTTCGGAGAAGCAAGGAAGAAAGACATCCAGGATTTGGTGCCATTCAGAATAAAAGCCTTTTTCTTAAAAGTAAACTAAACTAAATAAGAATGATATAAAATTAACAAGGAGAACAACACTGATTTATATGTGAGGGGTTCACGTAAAAAAAAAAACTCCTTATTCCCCCCTCTCAAAATCTTGATAGATTTTTTTCCCCCTCTCTGACACACATTGTATTTGCTGCCTATAAATAGTGCAGTTTCTGATTAATTTTGGGGCTTATTTGTAAAGTACATCTTAGGACCTTATTCTCTCAAATCAATTCTACTCTGACACAGTCCTTAGTTCTTGTTGGCTTTTTTCATCTCCAAATCTACATTTTTATCTAAAAGGTGGTGTGGGGAGGGGGGGGGAGAACTAAGCATAATTCTCCTGAATTGGGAGGATTAATTCAATCACTTTACATACATCATAAATGCAAGTATGAATTTTGCAATCCTTAAATCGAGGACAAGCACATAGGCAAAATAGCCAAATGAATATCCCACGGTCCAGTGAGCCATCAAAAGCTGATATGTACACGAACCACACTGAAATGAAAACAACATTGTTTGTTCAGCCGTAAACCGTCATTTGACCATGTTCTTCGCAGGCCTGCTTAAATTCTGGTTTATGGACATGGCTTCAAACTTTAGAAGTATGGGCTATATGAGTTCTGAATTAAATTTGATTTGGCCGCCGATTTGATAAAGGGTTTAATCTATAAACCCATATACTTCCCTTTTCTTCTTCCTCATAAAGTCATCCTTTCTATATCAAGCTTCCTTTTTTATTATTATTATTATTATTAGGCTGGAGATCTTGGTAAATAATATTCCTTTCAGCTGGGTCTAAAACACCAGGTCATTTTGGTTTGATTTGCCTTTTTTTTTTTTTCTTCCCCCGTCTGAGGTAAAATCTTCTCCAAACGGGGGAATCGATAGGGTGGCGAGATACCAGCAAAAATCGTCTTCCCCTTCTACCTCTTGTGGGGCCTGTCATGTTTTTTAATTAACAGTCCGCCATCTTCTAACCCCACCCCAGCCTAGGTGCCCCATGAATATTTCATCCCCCTTAGTATAAAGTCCAGACATAATTTGATTATCACACAAAGTATTTTACAATTGCACATTTGGAGGGAAGCACTTCAGGGGTTGCTTTTTCGGCAGCCTCCAGCAAGCCGTACCTTCGTATCTCACGAAAACTGGAATGCCTCCCATCGTTTCGCATGACATTCCCTGTTGTAGCTTCTTGCAAAACCCTCCCTCCTTTCTCTGTCCTTGTTATAGAACATTTCAGGAGGCAGAGTAGTAAAGTGACCCACGAGATGGCACCTGTCACCAATCTGATTTCTCCTGCTTCCAGCAGGCCAAATTTTGTTTGAACCTGCAGTGGCCTCTGTCATAATCCTCAATTTCCCTTCCACTCTTGGCTTTCCTCCTTAATCCCGTTTCTGCAGGCTGAGGATGTGTTGATGCAGCGACCAAACCTTTCTCCTTCCCCCACCTTTTCATTTTCTCTCCTGGCTCGGAAGCGTCAAAGTAAAATTCACTGGAAAGCACTGGAAAATCCTTTGGAAAATTAGCTTTCGCAGCTGTATATAATGCAAACACACATGCACACACGGGCAGGCACAGGCCCACAAACACAGATGCACGCGTATTTCCTTCTTTTCTTCTAAATCACAACGTGGTTTGGAAAAAAATGGGTATGAAATGCAACATTTTGAAAAGAAATGGGAATGAAATGCAACATGTTTCATAAATTTCCATGGTAAGCCCGTTTATCAGTTCTCTGATGAAGGCTTTTGGTTATCACTTTAAAAGAACTGGTGCAAGGAATCTACAATAAACAAGATGGTAAAGCTGGCTTCTTGTGGGTTTAATCCTTGTCACTTCTCTACAACCATGAGAGCTGAGTTCGAGTCCATGAATATTCAGTGTCATTTTTCTGCTTTTGTTACAGACAAGACCTATTTTGACCACTGATATACCATTCAAGCACTGGCAAAAAAGATATATCTAAATTTATACAGTAAGGAGAAAAAACATGAGTTAAATATAAAATGTTACAAAATGCAAAGGAAGGGGGAAAACTAGGTTTATCCAATTTGAAGTTGTATTTTGCAGTTTGTGGTTTGATCTGGATGAAAGAATGGATGTTGTTGAGAAACAAGAAACTTTTATAGTTAGAAGCTCACGACCTGAGGTTTGGATGGCACTGATAATGTATGATGCCACAGAGTTCAAATGAATGTGGATTTTAAAAACAATTTTTTATCAGGCATGCCATATTGAGGATATGGCATAAAAATAAACACAGGTTGCATTGTGGACCTCAGCTCAAAAAGCACTCCATAGAAGAGAAACAGCAGGCAAAGAAAAATGGTTGATGTACCAGGAATTATTGGGAAATTGTCAAGGCGAATTTGAGATTAAATCAAGAGAGTAACTAATACAAAAGGATATACTTGTCAATGTTGGTTTTTTTTTTTCCATTTACAGTTCTCAGAAATTTTCAAAAAGGACAAAAAGACAGGGTGTGAAACAAAGTAAAACAGAATTTGAAGTACAATTGTACACTGATTGTGAACACCTAATTGCTAAAATGTATATACACTTTTTGTTGAAATTTGAAACAGAGGAGGAACAGGTCAAAAAATGCATGATATTGGGCGAAAGATTCTGGTTATAATGTGGAGATGACCCAATGGGAAAATATGTGGTTAAAAGGATTGAAATTTAAATTATTAGTATAATCTTAAAGGGATTTTTTATAAACTGACGTATCATTGGTACATGATGCCAGAGAAATTAACTAGAATGTATAAAGGCACTTCAAATGTATGTTGGAAATATGAATGGCACGAAGGGATATTCTATCCCATTGGTGGACATATAAAAAATCTTTAAAAGAAATCTTTGGATTCACCTACCTAACTTTAAGATGGAGAATATTAATAATCAGCTGAATCTAGAACTTTTCTTTTTAGGATTGCTAGATACACAGTTGGATAAAAGTCATGGGAGATTATTTCAAAATATAATTAATGAGGTGAGATTATTATATTCAGAGAGATTGAAAGATTCAGCATTCACCACTATGGAGAAATGGCTAGTGAAATAGAAATTTTATCTTGCTGAAATGGATAGACTAACTTATTTGATTAGAGAAAAGACAATATCTATGTTTATTTATCTATATTTATAGATAAATTTATAGATAAATATATCTTATAGGGCAGAGGGGCAGCATAAATATTTAATAAATAAAATCAATAAAACCCCGTATAGACTTTTTGCATAAAAATGAAGAAATACAATTTGCAATTTATGGTTGGGATAATTAGACAGAATAGATTATAGAAAGAAGAGAGTCACAATGTAATTTTAGAGAGACGGAGGTTAAAATTTAATTGTAGTTATAAGTTGCTGTGAAGAATATTGGAAAATACTTTTTACGTCTTTATATCTTTCTTTATGTCTTTTCTTCTATTTCCTTCTATTTCCTTACTGCACCTTTGTCTATTTCCATTCCTTCTTTCTTTTTTTACCTTTTCTGTTCTAATTTAATTTGTTGCAACGTCTTAAAACTTTTAAGAAAAATTATATTTTTTTAAAAAAAAAAAGTTAGGTGGCATTTTTCAGTGGCAGGAGACTTTCCACTTCTCCTTCTCTTAGACACCGAATCTTGACTCTGAGACAAGTTTCAGCTCAGAAACTGCCCAGCAAGGGTATTGATCTCATCACAGTGACAGCCAAAGCAGTGATGGGATTCAAATTTTTTTACTACCGGTTCTGTGGGCGTGGCTTGGTGGGCATGGCACGGCTTGGTGGGCATAGCTTCGTGGGCGTGGCAGGGGAAGGATACTGTAAAATCTCCATTCCCTCCCCACTCCATGGTCATGTGGCCGGCATGACTGAACACCAAAGGCGCACGGAACGCTGTTTCCTTCCCACCAAAGGTGGTCCCTATTTTTCTACTTGCATTTTTTACGTGCTTTCGAATTGCTAGGTTGGCAGAAGCTGGGACAAGTAATGGGAGCTCACCCTGTTATGCAGTGCTAGGGATTCGAACCGCTGAACTGCCGACCTTCTGATTGACAAGCTCAGAGTCTTAGCCACTGAGCCACAGCATTCCTTTCCATGAAACTAAGCACATGCTAATTTAAAGACGCAAATATACATTTAAAAAGAATGGCTATAATTTAAACCCAAGTGTTATTGGTCTGACTTAGTGTATCTGTTGACCAAGTGCAAACTGAAAGGGCAAAGCCTCAGGTTCCTCCCCGTCCTTCCCTTTCTGCATTTCAGCTTTTATTTATTTTTAATTTATCATCAATACCCTTTAGCAGATTCATCCAACAAATGATAAAGTACAGACATATTCAAAACCTTGAAACTGAAATGTTCAGTTCTGACTTTGAAACAATTGTTTGGAGTTTGAAATGGCTTGTTTCAACTGTTCTGCCAACGTTTCAAGGTCAAGAAATACAGAGTTTAATTGGATACTTGAAACTCAAAATTGGGCCAAATTGAATCTAAACACAGGTTTAGACTAAATTGAGGTTTGCATTCTTAGCGTCTCCTCGTTTCCTCCCACAATGAGTTTATGGACTTAGAAAAACAATTAATCCATTAAAATGAGGAAAAAGTTTTCTTTTATCTTTCTCCCTCACCCATGAAGGCCTCATGAATTAATGACTAAAGGGAATCCCGGTGTTCTGATTTCACGAAATAATTTTGTGTTAATGTCATGACTCTCAAAAATAAAAGAGGGAGAGAAAAAAAAAACAGAAAAGGTTAACAAGACAGAATGTTTGTCGAGATCATCAACCATCCATGGTTGTCCTAAAGATGCTTTTCAAAAGACAACCGGACTCTCCTTGGGTTTTATTTTTCCCTTGAAAATGTTTCGCTTCTCATCCAAGAAGCTTCCTCAGTTCAGAACTAAAGACCTTGGATGAGAAGCAAAAGGTTTTCAAGAAAGAAAGGAAGGAAGGAAGGAAGGAAGGAAGGAAGGAAGGAAGGAAGGAAGGAGAAAGAAAGAAAGAAAGAAAGAAAGAAAGAAAGAAAGAAAGAAAGAAAAAAGAAAAAAAGAAAGAAAGAAGAAAGAAAGGAGGGAGGGAGGGAGGGAGGAAGAGAAAGAAAGAAAGAAGGAAGGAAGGAAGGAAGGAAGGAAAGAAAGAAAGAAAGAAAGAAAGAAAGAAAGAAAGAAAGAAAGAAAGAAAAGACCAATTGCCTTTGGAAAAGCATCTTTGGGTCTTGATCTTCCTGGATGAGAAGTAAGCTGTCTCTTTAATCATAATAAATACGCCCTTGTTGGCCTTGAGGGATCTTGGGGTCTTAGAAGGTCTACCATACATCTTGGCTGTACCCCAACATCTCCTCCTAAGTATTCTGTACTTCCCACTGAGCGATAAGCAAATCTGATAACCTTTCTGTTTTGCAGAGAAATAGATGGGGGTGGGAGTTTTTCCACTGCAACACACACTTCTGGATTCTGTGAGCCATCTCCTCATACTCTAACCCTCTTTTTTTCCTTCTGACAAACATGTGCAATTAAGCTCATCTACAGTGAAGCCAGTGTAATGAAACAAGCAACAGAAAAAGATCTCACATGTCAGGGACAGCTATCATTTCAGGTGTATGTCAGTGGGCATGCACACCCACGTGTGGCTCTTCTTACACAACATCTCCAGAGCATTGTGTAAGAATGCTGGAGAGTCACATTTCAGTTCACCCGCTCTACAGTGATCCTACCCAAAGCATTTATTTAAAAAAAAAAAAAAAATCTCCACACATTAGAAGAAACAAATTTACAATGCACCACACAGAGAATAAAAGCAGAAAGAGAAAGGGAGAAAGAGAAAGAAAGAAGCCTGAGAAAGATTTAACAAGCTTCTTTATCCTTCCATGTGTTTCATTGGGTTCTCTCTGAAAGCCTCTTCTGTTAGTTTGAAATGTCAATTTCTTTTGAAGAAAATTGAGGATTGCCCTAATATCCTTGAAATGATTGGCTTCATTTTGATGTATAGTTACTTATTTAAATTAGTTTTCCTCTTACTTTGTGTTTGTAGGAAATATTGAAAATGTCTCTTTTAGAAGTCTTTCTTTCTTTCCTTCCTTCCTTTCTTTCTCTCTCTCTCTCTTCTTTCTTTCTTTCTTTCTCTCTCTTCTTTCTTTCTTTTTTTCTTTCTTTCTCTCTCTTCTTTCTTCTTTCTTTTTTCTTTCTTTTTTTCTTTCTTTCTTCCTCTCTCTCTTCTTTCTTTCTTTCTTTTCTTTCTTTCTTTCTTTCTTTCTTTCTTTCTTTCTTTCTTTCTTTCTTCTCTTAGACACAGAGCAATGTTGTTTCATAAGTTCTTAGGTGTCTTCTAGGTGTCCAGCCAGTTACTTTGTAAAATTAAATATTAGATTAACCCAAGTTGTCTTTCCTATAATAAATGCACAACAGACTTGAAAATGTGTAAGTTACATTAGTGAGGAATACTTACATCCATCTCACTCTTCCAAACTCACAGCTAACAATTCGTTTTAATTCTTCCTCCCATCCTGTACTCTAATGGAATTTGGTTAGTCTCCCTTGCTGATTGACAGGGAAAGAAGAACCTATAATCTAAAAAGTCATTGGAGGATGATAAGATTAATAAAACTGGGTTGTACTTGCTTTTCAATTCTAAAGGAAATCAACCCTGACTGTTCTTTGGAAGGACAGATATTGAAGCTCAAATCCTTCGGTCATCAAATAAGAAGAGAAGACTCATTTTGAAAAGACCCTGATGTTGGGAAAGATGGAAGGCAAAAGGAGAAGGGGATGACAGAGGATGAGATGGTTAGATAGTGTCAACGCAATGGACGTCAATTTGGGCAAACTCCGGGAGACAGTGGGGCCTGGTATGTTGTGTAATATATGGGGTTGTGAAGAATGGAATGGAATGGAATGGAATGGAATGGAGTCAAGTCGAGTTGAGTCGAGTCAAGTAAAGTAGAACAGAACAGAACAGAACAGAACAGAACAGAACAGAACAGAACAGAACAGAACAGAACAGAACAGAATAGAATAGAATAGAATAGAATAGAATAGAATAGAATAGAATAGAATAATGGAATGAAGAATAGAGTAGAACGGAACGGAACGGAACGGAACGGAACAGAACAGAACAGAACAGAACAGAACAGAATAGAATAGAATAGAATAGAATAGAATAATGGAATGAAGAATAGAGTAGAATAGAGCAGAGCAGAGCAGAGCAGAGTAGAGTAGAATAGAATAACTTTATTGTCACTTTATTGCGCCTTTGGCATTTAGTTATGCCAGCCACATGACCAGGGAGACATCTTTGGACAGCACTGGCTCTTTGGCTTTGAAACAGAGATGAGCACTGCCTCCTAGAGTCAGGAATGACTAGAACATATGTGCGAGGGGAACCTTTATCTTTTAATCTATCTATCTATCTATCTATCTATCTATCTATCTATCTATCTATCATCTATCTATCTAAACCAAATACCATTCACTCATCACGAAATCTCCAGAATGGTAAAGCCTACAAACTTGAAATTTGCCACGTATGTTCCCCTAGGTGCTCACTAAGAAAGGATTTTTCAAAATGACCATCAGATCATTAGTATTTCATATACAGTATTATATTCACACATTCTGATGCTAAGGAGTTAGATGTTCTACTCTCCCTCCCCACCTGAAAGGAACTCTGTTCCAACTGCCAGTTGCCTTATATTCACACGCTCTGATGCTACCCCTTCGCTAAACCGGGCATTGGCATGGCTAGCACGTGACTCATCCAGCCTGCTTGCTGGGACATTCTACTCCCACTCCCCCTCTGGTTCCAACTGGCAGTTGCCTTATAGTAACACGCTCCAATGCTACGGAGTTCCACATTCTACATTAAGTTTCAAGTTTTAAGTGTCAATTTATCAAGCCCGAGCACATAGTTTCGTAGCGAAGCATGGGCGTCCAGATAGTTAGATATATTTCTAAGGAACGGATAGTTAAGACTCCATTAGAGACAGAACCTTTATCAGAAAGCAGTACTGGGCAGACTTTTGCAAGGGGAGTGGGACTGTAAGCCATGTATGTCAGGCAAAGAATTAATAATATGGAAATATGGATGCTCTCATGTCCTTTTTTGAGAGCTTCCTGGAAGCAGCTGCTAAACCATTGTGGGGATTTTAAACAGAATGCTAGCCCTGAAGCCTGAGCCAAGAGATCTTGTCTTACGTTGGCATGTTCCTCTTTAAATGTCAGAGAAAAGTCCATATGGTACAAAAAAGTCCATCTTCTGGTTTCTATAATTTGATTAATCATTTGCATACGCATATACCCAATCTTTCCCCCCACAAAAGGATCACTCCTTCCTCCTATGGAGATAAAAGGGTATGTACGTGTTGTCCTTCAATGGTGAAAACAAATTAGAAGCAACTCCCCTCCCTTTCAGAAGACTGAAAGCTAGGTAAAGGTAAAGGTTCCCCTTGCACATACAGGTGAAACTCGAAAAATTAGAGTATCGTGCAAAAGTTCATTTATTTCAGTAATGCAACTTAAAAGGTGAAACTAATATATGAGATAGACTCATTACATGCGAAGTGAGATAGTTCAAGCCTTGATTTGTTGTACTTTTGATAATTATGGTTTATAGCTCATGAAAACCCCAAATTCACAATCTCAGAAAATTAGAATATTGTGAAAAGGTTCAATATTCTAGGCTCAAAGTGTCCCACTCTAATCAGCTAATTAAGCCATAACACCTGCAAAGGGTTCCTGAGCCTTTAAATGGTCTCTCAATCTGGTTCAGTAGGAATCACAATCATGGGAAAGACTGCTGACCTGACCGTTGTGCAGAAAACCATCATTGACACCCTCCATAAGGAGGGAAAGCCTCAAAAGGTAATTGCAAAAGAAGTTGGATGTTCCCAAAGTGCTGTATCAAAGCACATTAATAGAAAGTTATGTGGAAGGGAAAAGTGTGGAAGAAAAAGGTGCACAAGCAGCAGGGATGACTGCAGCCTGGAGAGGATTGCCAGGAAAAGGCCATTCAAAAGTGTTGGGGACTTTCACAAGGAGTGGACTGAGGCTGGAGTCAGTGCATCAAGAGCCACACACACAGACGGATCCTGGACATGGGCTTCAAATGCCGTATTCCTCTTGTCAAGCGGCTCCTGAACAACAAACAATGTCAGAAGCGTCTTACCTGGGCTAAAGACAAAAAGAACTGGTCTGTTGCTCAGTGGTCCAAAGTCCTCTTTTCTGATGAGAGCAACTTTTGCATCGCATTTGGAAACCAAGGACCCAGAGTCTGGAGGAAGAATGGAGAAGCACACACTGCAACATGCTTGAAGTCCAGTGTGAAGTTTCCACAGTCTGTGTTGATTTGGGGAGCCATGTCATCTGCTGGTGTTGGTCCACTGTGCTTCATTAAGTCCAGGGTCAACACAACCGTCTACCAGGAGATTTTGGAGCACTTCATGCTTCCTTCCGCAGACGAGCTTTATGGGGATGCTGACTTCATTTTCCAGCAGGACTTGGCACCTACCCACACTGCCAAAAATACCAAAACCTGGTTCAATGACCATGGCATTATTGTGCTTGATTGGCCAGCAAACTCGCCTGACCTGAACCCCATAGAGAATCTATGGGGCATTGCCAAGAGAAAGATGAGAGACATGAGACCGAACAATGCAGAAGTGCTGAAGGCCGCTATTGAAACATGCTGGTCTTCCATAACACCTCAGCAGTGCCACATCCATGCCACGCCGCATTGAGGCAGTAATTGATGCAAAAGGGGCCCAAACCAAGTACTGAGTGCATATGCATGCTTATACTTTTCAGAGGTCCGATATTGTTCTACGTACAATCCTTGTTTTATTGATTTCATGTAATATTCTAATTTTCTGAGATTGTGAATTTGGGGTTTTCATGAGCTGTAAGCCATAATATTCAAAATTATGACAAATCAAGGCTTGGACTATCTTGCTTTGCATGTAATGAGCCTATCTCATATATTAGTTTCACCTTTTAAGTTGCATGAAATAAATGAACTTTTGCATGATATTCTAATTTTTTTGAGTTTCACCTGTATGTGCTAGTCATTCCTGACTCTAGGGGCCGGTGCTCATCTCCGTTTCTAAGCCAAGGATCCAGTGCTGTCCGAAGACATCTCCATGTTCATGTGGCCAGCATGACTAAATGCCAAAGGCACAAGGAACACTGTTACTTTCCCACCAAAGGTGGTCCCTATTTTTTTCCCTTTATCTAAGCCTGATTGTTCAAACTATGTAACTTAAACTCTTTGATAATGTATTTGAATGGCATGACACTCAATTAAAAGACATGAGGGACCTTCCCACCAAAGGTGGTCCCTATTTTTCTACTTGCATTTTTTACATGCTTTTGAACTGCTAGGTTGGCAGAAGCTGGGACAAGTAGCAGGAGCTCACCCAATTACGCGGCACTAGGGATTCGAACCACTGAACTGCCGACCTTTCCATCAGCAAGCTCAGCACCTTAGCCACTGAGCCACCACATCCCTTGAAAGCTAAGTAGAAATCTTTTTAAAAAATCATCAGAATAAGAAAATCAGAAGCAGCCATTTAGGGCACTGAGACCCTCTCTCTAATGAAAATTAGATAGATAGATAGATAGATAGATAGATAGATAGATAGATAGATAGATAGATAGATAGATAGATAATGGATGGATAGATAGATAGATAGATGGATGAGGTATATAAGGTAAATACATAAGGTAAGTAGGAAGATAAGTAGGTAAATGGAAAGAGATGGAAAGAGATAGATAGATAGATAGATAGATAGATAGATAGATAGATAGATAGATAGATGATAAGAGAGAGAGAGAGGTGGGTGGGTGGGACGGACGGACGGATGGATAGATGAGAGAAAGAGAGAAGAAACAGAGACAGAGATAGAGATAGAGATAGAGACAGAGAAAGAGACAGATAGACAGACAGACAGGCAGAGACAGACAGACAGATACACAGACAGACAGACAGACAGGTGGATGGATGAAAGATTTATAAGGTAAATAGATACGGTAAGTAGGAAGATAAGTAGGTAGATGTAGATGGCTGGATAGATAGATAGATGAGATAGATGATAGGTAGGTAGATAGATAGATATAGAGAGAGTTAGAGTTAGAGATAGATATTTACAATGCAGTTGGAAATGTAATAAAAATGTAAATTGTGCTAGGAAATAGAAATGGTACAGCGGAAAAAGCTGTGCACAGGTCAACATGGTATCTACCAATGGGTTCAGCTGACCAGGTAACGGGGACTTCAAGAATGTTCTCTTCCCTCTGCTGCCTTCTGATGTTCAGACAAAAGGTCTTTTGAACAACTGTCCTTCACACAGAAGATACTTTGGAGTAAAAGGCTGGCCTTCAAACAAACAAAGCGGGAATACAGATTCTGTAATTAGATGGAGGGGTTGTGTGAAAAGTCTTCAAATTCTCCTGAGCTACGAAGACTAGAACAAAGCTCATCCTGTCACATTGTGAAAATTTCTGCAACATTGTCCTGACAAAGAAGACGTAATAAGTGAAGTAAACAAAACTTACCAAGCTTGGGTTGGAGTTCTTTTAAGATCCTTACCGTAGGTTCTGGAAATCCATTGTCTTCAGGCTCATTTATACTATGAACCAGAGGTTCATAGACTTGAACTTATGGCCATGAATATGGCTTCGCAGGACAACTTTGAAAAAAGAAAAAAAAAACCCAGGGCTATTATTGCATTTGTATGCCTTCTAGCATTCATAAGAGTTTTTGATGCTTTAATGCTTCCCTTCTTTTTAAATGGGGAACGGAAAGGGAGGGTTTTGGGGCTGGAAGTCAGTGTTGGCTTTCTGTCAAGTTTCGAGGTTGTCTCAAATAAATTGCATTTCAAACAAAGTCTTTGAAGAAAAACTCCTATTTATTAAGCACAACATTCTAACCTGACTCCAAACGAAGCCAACACTGACTTCCAGCCCCCAAACCCTCCCTTTCCGTTCCCCACTCCCCTGCACTTATTGGCCATCTTCCAAGTCATTCTACCCCTAATCTACTCCAGCTCAAAGGAATTCCCCACCTCCCATCTCATCTCCTAGGGGATATTATCTCCAGGGAAAATAAGTAGGTGAAAAGTCAAACGTCCCTTTCCAGACTCCTTCGCTTCTCCTTCTTATGTCAGCACTAGAGTAAATGCAGGTTGAAGTGCTGACATACGTATTATTATAATAATAATAACAACAGTGTATTAAATTTATAAGGTCACTTAAGAAAAAAAGTTGGCTCAATAGCTTCCTTGTTAGCCATGCTAATAAAAAAACCCAGTAATGCCAAATTAGATTGATGGTGGAGCGAATTTAATTTAAAAAAAAAAAAGTTGTAAAATTGGCACAGCTCACTTAACAACTGCCTTCCTTACCAATGGAAATTCTTGTTCCAATTGTGGTCATAAGTCAAGGACTACCTGTATACCATAAAAGAAACCTGCAGAAATACTATTGGGGGGACAGGATAGCAGTCTTCCAATATTTGAGGGGCTGCCACACAGAGGAGGGGGGTCAAGCTATTTTCCAAAGCACCTGAAGGCCACACAAGGAATAATGGATGGAAATTGAACAAGGAGAGATTCAACCTGGAAATAAGGAGGAACTTTTCTGACAGTGAGAACAATCAACCCATGGAATAGAAGTTGCCTTCGGAAATTGTGGGAGTTTCATCACTGGAAGCTTTCAAGAAGAGACTGGACTGACATCTGTCAGAAATGGTGAAGGGTCTCCTGCTTGAGCGGGGGGTTGGACTAGATGACCTTTAAGGTCCCTTCCAACTCTGTTAATATGTCTGTCTATCACACACATCTTCCAAACATCAACATTATATGATTTAAATTGTTTTTTTTTATTATTATTATTTAATGGAATGAATTTACATTTGTGGCTTACAGTCAGCCTAAATACAGGTAGTCCTCAATTTACAACAAATCATTTAGTGACCATTCAAAGTTACAACGGCACTGAAAAAAAAGTGAATTGTGACCGTTTTTCACACTTATGACCATTGCAGCATCTCCAGTGTCCTGAGTCATGTGATTCCTCTTTGGAGACCTTCTAACAAGCAATGAAGAAGCCAGATTCACTTAACAACTGTGTTACTAACTTAACAACTGCAGTGATTCACTTAACAACTCTGGCAAAAAAAGGTCGTAAAATGGGGCAAAACTCACTTAAGAAAGTCTCACTTAGCAACAGAAATACTGGGCTCAATTGTGGTTGTAAGTCGAGGACTACCTGTAGCTATGGATTTTTTTTTTCTTGTCCTTGATTTTATGATATATTTTCATCTTGCGCTAAGTTCTAACAATGTCTCGACCTTCGAACCGCTACACCCTGCCGCAGGGAGGCGGAGCCAGTAAGATGGTTCCACCCCAGGCGCCTGATGGAACCTGATAGGTTCCAGATGGAGCTTGGGCCATTCCCTGAGGCTCTGGCACACGCCTCGACTGGAGACCTAGTGGCCGCCTGGGATAGGGCGGTTGCTGGAGCTCTGGATCGGGTCGTGCCTTTGCAGCCTCTGACCCGACGCCGATCTCATTTAGCTCCTTGGTTCACTGAGGAGCTGAGGGAGTTGAAGCACCGGAAAAGACGCTTAGAGAGTAGTTGGAGGGCCAGTCTTTCTGAAACTGACCGGACACTGGTAAGATCTCATATTAGGAATTACCTAGTGGCGATAAAAGCAGCGAAATGTAGCTATTTTGCTGCTCTTATTGCGTCATCAGATAATCGCCCGGCCGCCCTGTTTAGGGTGACCCGCTCCCTGCTCCACCAGGAAGCGCGGGAGGACCCCTTGAGGGGTAGAGCCGAGGATTTTGTTCAATATCTGTATGACAAAATCGCTCAGATTCGGGAAGATCTGGACTCCGACTGGGTAGTCTCAGGGGGAGGGACTGGGGCAGGTCTTGAGAATGTTATCTGGGATGAGTTTGATCCTGTGACCCCTGAGGACGTGGACAGGATTCTGGGTAGACTGAACGCGACCACTTGTTTATTGGACCCGTGTCCCTCCTGGTTAGTGCTGGCTTCTCGGGAGGTGACATGAGGCTTGTTCCAGGGGATTATAAATGCTTCGCTGGGTGAGGGTGTCTTTCCTGCCGCCTTGAAAGAGGCGGTGGTGAGGCCTCTCCTCAAGAAGCCTTCCCTGGACCCGGCAATGTTGGTAAATTATCGTCCGGTCTCCAACCTTCGTTTTGTGGTGAAGGTTGTTGAGAGTGTGGTTGCGCAACAGCTCCCCCAGCACCTGGATGAAACGACGTATCTGGATCCATTCCAGTCGGGCTTCAGGCCTGGGTACAGCACGGAAACAGCATTGGTCGCTTTGGTTGATGATCTCTGGAGGGCTCGGGACAGGGGGTGCTCCTCTGTCCTGGTCCTGTTAGATCTCTCAGTGGCTTTTGATACCATCGACCATGGTATCATGCTGCACCAGTTGGAAGAGTTAGGGGTGGGAGGCACTGTGTTGCGGTGGTTCTCCTCCTTTCTCTCTGACCGGTTGCAGTCTGTGTTGGCAGGGGGACAGAGGTCGACCCCGAGGCCCCTCATATGTGGGGTGCCGCAAGGGTCGGTCCTCTCGCCTCTCCTGTTCAACATTTATGTGAAGCCGCTGGGCGAGATCATCCGTGATTTCGGGGTGCAGTACCATCAGTACGCTGATGACACTCAGCTGTACATCTCCACCCCGGATCACCCCAACGATGCCCTTGAAGTGATGTCCCGGTGCCTGGAGGCCGTACGGATCTGGATGGGGAGGAACAGGCTCAGGCTCAACCCATCCAAGACCGAGTGGCTGTGGTTTCCGACATCCCGATATAGTCAGTTGACGCCATCACTGACTATTGGGGGCGAATCATTGGCCCCCACGGAGAGGGCTCGCAACTTGGGCGTCCTCCTGGACTCACAGCTGTCTTTAGAAGAGCATTTGACGGCCATGACCGGGAGGATTTTTTATCAGGTTCGCCTGATTCGCCTTTCTGGATCGGGACTCGTTATGCACGGTCACTCATGCCCTCGTCACCTCCTGCCTGGACTATTGTAATGCTCTCTACATGGGGCTCCCCTTGAGGAGCACCCGGAGGCTCCAACTGGCGCAGAGTGCGGCCGCGCGGGTGGTAATGGGAGCGACATGGCGCTCCCATGTAACACCTCTCCGGCGCGAGCTGCACTGGCTCCCGGTGGTCTTCCGGGTGCGCTTCAAGGTTTTGGTTACCACCTTTAAAGCGCTCCATGGCTTAGGACCTGGTTATTTACGGGACCGCCTACTACCACCAATAGCCTCCCACCGGCCAGTACGCTCTCATAGAGAGGGACTCCTCCAGGTGCCGTCAGCCAAACAGTGTCGACTGGCGGCCCCTAGGGGGAGAGCCTTCTCTGTGGGGGCACCTACTATCTGGAATGAGCTCCCCCCGGAGATACGGAGGATCCCGGATCTGTGCTCCTTCCGCCGTGCTGTGAAGACCTTTTTATTCCATCAAGCGGGCTTGGCCTAATCTCTTCCCTTTTTAAATATTTAAATTTTAATCTGTTTTTAAATTATTGGGGTGTTTTAATTTGTCTGGGCCAAATAATTTAATTTGATTTTATCGGGTTTTTAAATTTTGTGTATCTATGTATTTTATTGTTGGCTGTTCACCGCCCTGAGTCCTTCGGGAGTAGGGCGGTATACAAATCAAATAAAACTAAACTAAACTAATCCCTGCAGGCTCTGATATGTGAAAGGAAGGGTAAAATTTGCCATGGAGTTAGAGCTTTCTCTATCTTGATTCTTTTGGCTTCAGAGTAGTAATTCAGGTAATATATTTGGGTAAAATATTTAACTTTTCAATCGAAAAGTGTGTGAGGCTCAATGGGTGAAAATATTTAAGACAGGGAGGTCAGCCACTTTACAAGAGTTAGAATTTGTGTTAATACTGTCTTCATAACCCTTTCTGAAATTCACTAATTTATGTATGCAACAACACAATGGGACATGTTCAACAATATTGATATTGATTATTGTTTTTCCTCCCATCAGAGTGATGATTTGATGATCCCATAAGATGATCCCATCAGAGAGGAGAAGCAATAGATGGAAACTTATCAAGGGATACAACCAAGATCGAGTAAGGGACTAATACCACTTTATAAAACCCTAGTAAGACCACACCTAGAGTACTGCATCCAGTTTTGGTCACCACACTATAAAAAAGATGTTGAGATTCTAGAAAAAGTGTAGAGGAGAGCAACCTGACTAGTCTAGCGAAGAGAAGGGCCAGGGGAGACATGATAGCAGTCTTCCAATATTTGAGGGGCTGCCACAGAGAGGAGGGGATCAAGCTATTTTCCAAGGCACCCAAAGGCCAGACAAGGAGTAATGGATGGAAACTGAACAAGGAGAGATTCAACCTGGAAACAAGGAGGAATTTTCTGACAGTGAGAACGATCAACCAATGGAACAGCTTTCCTTCAGAAGTTGTGGGAGCTTCATCACTGGAGGCTTTCAAGAAGAGACTGTGTCAACTCATAAAGCATTCCGGAAACTTCATAGACTGGACTGCCATCTGTCAGAAATGGTGTAGAGTTTCCTCCTTGGGCAGGGGGTTGGACTAGATGACCTACAAGGTACCTTCCAACTCTGTTAATCTGTATTTGTATCTGAGAAGAGAACATAAGGGAATTCCTCGTGGCTCCAGTGTTATGTTCTTGCACTAGGCACAAAATGACCTAGTGATACACGTCCATTTTCTTTCTTTAACTGTATAGGTTTGCAGCCTCTCTGAAAAATTGCTTCCTTATATATTTCCTTGAGAAAATGTAAAGCCAGAGAGGCTTCTGACCATTGGAGGGATGAAGTTCCAGAGAGGCTTCAAGCCATACTGTGAAAGAAAGAAAATGGACATATGTCACTGGGTCATTTTGTACCTAGTGCCTTTGAAGGTGTGTTGAAAGCAAATACAGAATAACAGAGTTGGAAGGGAGGCTTCTAGTCCAATCTGAATACAGAGCATCCCAAGTTGTCTTCTGCATGATTCCATAAATAGGGCACCATCAGAGGTAGAATCCTGCTTGCTTAGATAGACTTTCTGCTGGTTGATTCTTCAGGAAAACAGCTTCCTTCTCCATTCCACTGCATTTCAAAGATAGCATTTATGTTCAGCTTATAGCTCAATTCCCTTGCCCATGCTTTATTTCCCAATGTCATTTTGCAGTTCTCAAATGTGTTAGTGAAAATATCAGTAATAATGGCTGGGTGATAGTGTTGGGTCACATTTGCTTTTTGCTTTTGCTATTTTAGCATCTAATCTCACCCCAAATCTTTTCTCTAAGCCACATATACCCATCATTTAATTCCCTTTCCAGGCAAGCAACATTATGCATGAAACCTACACACACACACACACACACACACCTACCTACCTACCTACCTACCTACCTACATACATACATACATACATACATACATACATACACACACACTAAGACACTGAGCTTTTCAATTGAAAGGTCGGCAGTTCAGTGGTTCGAATCCCTAGTGCCGCCTAACAGTAATAAGCTCCCATTACTTGTCCCAGCTTCTGCCAACCTAGCAGTTCAAAAGCATGTAAAAAATGCAAGTAGAAAAAATAGGTACCAACTCTGGTGGGAAGGTAACAGAGTTCCGTGTGCCTTTGTCATTGAGTCATGGCGGCCACATGACCACGGAGACGTCTTCGAATGGCACTGGCTCTTCAGCTTTGAAACGGAGATGAGCACCGCCCCCTAGAGTCAGGAATGACTAGCACATATGTGCAAGGGGACCCTTGCACACACACACACACACACACACCGTGTTTCCCTGAAAATATTAATTTTGCTCCAAATGACGCATTAGGTCTTATTTTCTGGATAGGTCTTACTTTGGGGGGAATATGGTGCCTTTAGTACAGATGCACCCATATGACTGACAAGCTTAACTGGGGCTTATTTTGGGGGGTAGGGCTTATATTACGAGCATCCTGAAAAATCA
>JAKOOJ010000067.1:1254297-1421797 GCA_022577455.1 Arizona elegans | reverse complement strand
GATAGATAAATAGACAGATGATAGATAGATAGATAGATAGATAGATAGATAGATAGATAGATAGATAGATAGATGATAGATAGATAGATAGATAGATAGGCAGAGAGAGAGATGGATGGATAGATAGATAGATAGATAGATAGATAGATAGATGATACATAGAAGATAGATAGATAGATGATAGATAGATGATAGATAGATAGATAGATAGATAGATAGATAGATAGATAGATAGAGATAGACAGAGAGATGGATGGATAGATAGATAGATAGATAGATAGATAGATAGATAGATGATAGATAAATAGATAGATAGATAGATAGATAGATAGATAGATAGATAGATGATACATAGATAGAAGATAGATAGATAGATAGATGATAGATAGATAGATGATAGATAGATAGATAGATAGATAGATGATACATAGATAGAAGATAGATAGATAGATGATAGATAGATAGATAGATAGATAGATAGATAGATAGATAGATAGATAGATAGACAGACAGATGAGAGATAGATGAGAGAGTGGGGGGATGACAGATAAAGATAGAGAGAATGAACAAGAAATAACTGAATTATATTTATATATATATTTTAGCATAGGGGATTATTTGTCACTTTGATTTCATGACTTTTCTCTAGCACTGTACATGTGATTTATGAAGCGGAATCAATAGCAAAATAAATACATAATTAGTACTTTCCAACAAATATGGGTACAATTGCTCCCATAAATGTAATTCTACTGTCAGTTATACAGATCACCCAAGAAATACATCATCTTAAAACAAAGAAAAAGGCAATAGTGGATGGTAGGACTGTCCCTCTTCACCATTCTGAAATCAGATGTTTAGGACGAAGGCTTTTTACGCATAAAGAATTGGATAGAAAAAATGAGATGCTATACATTTAGGTCAGAAGTGGGTTGCTACCGGTTCTCCCCGGTTCTTGCAAACTGGTAGTGGAAATTTTGAGTAGTTCGGAGAACCGGTAAATACCACCTCTGCCTGGTCCCACCCTCAATCTATTCACTGCCTCCCAAGTCCCAGCTGATTGTCTAGAAGGAAAAAAATCAGGGCTCACTTGACAAAGAAGAGAGGAAAAAAAATCCAAGACACTGTAGCTTTAAATTGAGAAGCCAAGAAGCCTCCAAACTGATCGGCTAGAACTGATCCGCTCCTTGTAAACCGCTCGGTGGTGGTAGATTGGCAATTGAGGCCAAGCTGCCTGAAAGCGGTGTCTGATGCTCTTGGTGGTCGCAGAGCAGCAAAACACTGTTTAAACTCTTGCCACCGTGCTTCAAAGGGCCGCCCTACAGCTGATCAGCCGTAAAAGGCAGTGTGGTGGTAGAACAGTACGCTCCAAAAACAAATGGGTAGACCGGTACCACCTGCAAGCAGTTAAAAGCCTGGTAGACCAGTACCTCTGCTAAATCCTAAAGAATTGTCACATGACCATCAAGCCACTCCCACAAAATAAGCCACGCCCACAGAACCGGTAGTAAAAAAATTTAGAACCCACCCCTGATTTAGGTACAAGTAGTCCTTGATTTACAACAGTTCATTTAGTGATTGTTTAAAGTTACAACAGCTCCAAAAAAAAGCGACTTATGACTGTTTTTCGCACTTACGACTGTTGCAGCCATCCCCATGGTCACATGATCCAAATTCAGATGCTTGGCAAGCGGTTCATATTTATGATGGCTGCAGTGTCCCCTGGCTCACGTGATTCCCTTTTGCGACCTTCTGATAAGCAAAGTCCATGGGGAAGTCAGGTTTCACTTAACAACCGTCTTACTCACTTAACAGACGCAATGATCCACTTTACAACTGTGGCAAGAAAAGTAATAAAATGGAACAAACTCATTTAAGAAATGTTTCCCTTTAGCCAATTGTGGGCTTAATTGTGGGCTCAATTGTGGTCGTAACTCGAGGACTACCTGTATTGATCCTTTGGGGATACATTGCCTATCTAAATTGTAGAAATTCAAAAATCCAGCTTTCTTCAGCTCAGGGATGTAATCTGGGAACTTCATTTAAAAAAAAAACCCAGACCTGCTCATTGAATCTGCTTAACCAGGTTACAGAATTAACCCATATTCCGGTTTTGTTGAACAATTAACTAAAGAAATAGGCTGGTATTCTTCACCAAGCTATGTCCCATGTTCTGCGAATTTGGCTATGAGGTCCTGAAAAGATAGATATGGTATTACATAATAGCAAGGGATGTGGTGGCTCAGTGGCTAAGACGCTGAGCTTGTCGATCAAAAGGTCGGCAGTTCAGCGGTTCGAATCCCTAGTGCCGCATAACGGGGTGAGCTCCTGTTACTTGTCCCAGCTTCTGCCACCCTAGCAGTTCGGAAGCACGTAAAAAATGCAAGGCGGAATGTCTACACATGTATCTGTTTTATTTGCTAGCAATGTCAGCTTAGATTTCTAGCATGCTTACCACGAAGTACGCTGAAAACAGCAGGCCTCTTTTGGCAGTGTGCTTTCTGATGACATGTTAACCTAGAAGGAAATAAGGGTACAAGCCAGTGGTGAAATCCAAATTTTTTTTACGACCGGTTCTGTGGGTGTGGCTTGGTGGGCATGGTGTGGCTTGGTGGGTGTGGCTTGGTGGGCGTGGCAGGGGAAAGATACTGCAAAATCAAATATAATATAAACTCAGGGCTTATATCTCTGTAAAAGCGTAGTGAAGGAGAAGCTGACTAATGGTTGCAGTGATTTCAGGACCAACTGGAAGGATTCCTTCATTTTTATTTATTTATTTTTTTAAAAAATGAAGTTCCTCGATTAGAAATAACTCCAGTATTTGAGCACAGTTAAACTATGCAAGTTGCTGGCCAGTTTCCAACTGGGACACTGTCTACCTGAGAAGAAGACAATTCTGAATTTAAGACATTTCCACCCTCAGTTAAAGGGAGTAGAGATAGATAGATGATAGATAGATAAATTTAAAGACAGACAGATAGAGATGATACATTAGATAGAGATGATGATGATGATGATGATGGATAGATAGATAGATAGGCAGGCAGGCAGGCAGGCAGATAGATGATAGACAGTGGTGGAATTCAATTTTTTTTTACTACCAGTTCTGTGGGTGTGGCTTGATGAGCATGACAGGGGAAGGATACTGCAAAATCCCCATTCCCTCCTCACTCTGGAGCCTGCCAGAGGTGGTATTTGCCAGTTCTCCAAACTACTCAAAATTTCTGCTACCGGTTCTCCAGAACCTGTCCGAACCTGCTGTTCGGAGAACCGGTAGTGGGAATTTTGAGTAATTCAGAGAACCGGCAAATACCAGCTCAGAGTGGGGTGGGAATGGAGATTTTGCAATATCCTTCCCCTGCCCACCAAGCTGTGCCCACCATGCCATGCCCACAGAACCAGTAGTTTAAAAAAAATTGGATTTCATGACAGCTACGAACTACTCAAAATTTCCACTACCAGTTCTCCGGAACTGGTCAGAACCTGCTGAAACCCACCTCTGATGCAGATTTGATTAGTTTAACTTTGGTTAATGGGTGTGTCTGTCTGTTTGTCTGTCTGTCTGTCAGCCCCACTAAGTAGACCAGACCAGAAATCCATGGGAAGGCTAAAACTAATTTTATTAAGATCCAGTATACGAAGAGAATCTTGCAAGTCTGATTATGCAGTACCCACCTTCCCCCTCTTATACATCAGTGAATCAGGAAGGTGTCTACCTGATCTTCTTCCGATTATTATCTCCTTCCCCTGGACTTAAAACTTGTTTCTCTTGAGGTCATCTTCCTTAGACTCTATAATGTGGGATAAAATACCCATAGGAATATCAGGACTGAATGTCAATTGAAATCATGATA
The DNA here is from genome assembly GCA_022577455.1 of Arizona elegans. Lineage (NCBI taxonomy): Eukaryota > Metazoa > Chordata > Lepidosauria > Squamata > Colubridae > Arizona > Arizona elegans. The sequence continues at coordinate 1,417,943 of JAKOOJ010000067.1, read as the reverse complement.
CTCTTTGACAGCTAGTGGTTGTATGAGCTTGGGGTCCGCTACGCTCTCCAACCATTCTCCAATCAACATTGCCAGTGCCCTCCAGACAAGTTGAAAATATGTGGTCAGACTCCTCCTGCCATCGTGCTGAATGGGCATAATGCAAGAGATGATTAGCATCGTAAATCCGACCCATCTGGGGGCACCAGGCTGCCGAAGGCTGGTTCAAATCCAGCATTCTTTTCATTGTTCCACACTGTCTCCCTGCAGCTTTAAATGCCTTGAGCCATCCTGAGACAACGGTAATCTGTGCATTGATGCTACATCAAGTCTGTCGACCTCTTCAAGAAAGGCAGGACAATCAACATTACAGAAATAGGAATTTGGTATAGGAGAGAATCTGAACTCTAACTCACTCTCTCTTTCTCTCTCCCTCCCTCCCCCTCTCTCTGTCTCTCTGTCTCTGTCTCTCTCTGTCTGTCTGTCTGTCTCTCTCCCTCCCTCCCACCCTATCTCTCTCTCTCTCTCTGTCTCTCTCTCTGTGTCTCTCTCTATCTCTCTTTTTTTCTCTCTCTCCCTCCCTCTCTCTCTCTTTCTCTCTCTCTCTGTCTCTCTCTCTGTGTCTCTCTCTTTTCTCTCTCTCTCTCCCTCCCTCCCTCTCTCTCTCTCTGTCTCTATGTCTCTGTCTCTGTTTCTCTGTCTCTCTGTGTGTGTGTGTCTCTGTCTCTGTCTCTCTCTCCCTCCCTCCCTCTCTCTCTGTCTCTCTCTGTGTCTCTCTCTTTTCTCTCTCTCTCTCCCTCTCTCTCTCTCTCTGTCTCTCTCTCTGTGTCTCTCTCTTTTCTCTCTTTCTCTCTCCCTCCCTCTCTCTCTCTGTCTCTCTCTTTTCTCTCTCTCTCTCTCTCCCTCTCTCTCTCTCTCTGTCTCTCTCTCTGTGTCTCTCTCTTTTCTCTCTTTCTCTCTCCCTCCCTCTCTCTCTCTGTCTCTCTCTTTTCTCTCTCTCTCTCCCTCCCTCCCTCTCTCTCTGTGTGTCTCTATGTCTCTGTCTCTGTCTCTCTGTTTCTGTGTGTGTCTCTGTCTCTGTCTCTCTCTCTCCCTCCCTCCCTCTCTCTCTCTGTGTCTCTCTCTCTGTTTCTCTCTTTTTTTCTCTCTCTCTCCCTCCCCCTCTCTCTCTGTGTCTCTATGTCTCTGTCTCTCTGTCTCTCTCTATGTGTGTGTCTCTGTCTCTGTCTGTCTGTCTCTCTCTCTCTCTCCCCTCTCTCCCCCCTCTCTCTCTCCCCTTCCCTCAAAGCAGCAGATGGCCCCTACCTCATTTTTATTCTTTCCACTCTCAAATAGAGCCTGTCACATCAACGCCAGCTTCGACAGGTTTCGAATGTGTCTTATGTACCTAGGAACTCAGTGATCAGTAAAGCCACTCAATTTAGCTGCGTGGCTTTGAAAAGACAATTTGTCCCCCAGACCTGGATTGAAAAATGCACATGACCAGCACATGGAACAAATCAGCATCTCTCCATCTGTTATGCAAAGAAAAAGAGAGAGAGAGAGAGAGAGAGAAGAGAGAGGCAAAAGAGATTAATCGTGGTGAGGGGAAAAAAATCATTTATGCAACCACCTTCCAAGATATACATCACAGACAGAGGAGGGTACCCACCAAACAATCTGGAAACAAACAAGTGTCTATTGAAGAGATTGATGGGGAATTAATGGAAGCTTTCTTCAGATCTGGAAAATAAAGGCAGATTCTCACAACCGTTTTAATACACTGGAAGGGAAAAAAGGAATATCTCCATGTTACCAAAGTGGAAGATGAGTTGACATGTTGTTAATTAACAGGTCCTAGAAAACGTAGATTAGAGAAAGACAAGGGTGACTCCAGAATTTTCTTATGCCCAGAAGATAATCCTCATGTATTATAAATTGTCCAACAAAGGCTGGCTATTCCATTTAGAAAGTACCACATGGGAACAATTTGCCTCCAGAAGTTGTGAATGTTCCAACACTGGAAGTTTTTAAGAAGATGTTGGATAACCATTTGGCTGAAGTGGTGTAGGTTTTCCTGCCTAAGCAGGGGGTTGGACTAGAAGACCTCCAAGGTCCCTTCCAACTCTGTTATTCTATTCTATTCTATTCTATTCTATTCTATTCTATTCTATTCTATTCTATTCTATTCTATTCTATTCATCTGAAGTGAAGGTATGGATCACAACTTAAGTCCTCATTAGTTTTCATAATTTCCCAGTGACTCTTCTGGGCAATTTAAACATCTCAATATACATTGAAATTCTATAAAACACATAGCTAAAATATGTGGGGAGGAGACACAGAGATAAGGTCAGTTTGAGTGTCCATCTATACAGGTGAGACTCGAAAAATTAGAGTATTGTGCAAAAGTTCATTTATTTCAGTAATGCAACTTAAAAGGTGAAACTAATATATGAGATAGACTCATTACATGCAAAGCGAGATAGTTCAAGCCTTGATTTGTCATACTTTTGATAATTATGGCTTACAGCTCATGAAAACCCCAAATTCACAATCTCAGAAAATTAGAATATTGTGAAAAGGTTCAATATTCTAGGCTCAAAGTGTCCCACTCTAATCAGCTAATTAAGCCATAACACCTGCAAAGGGTTCCTGAGCCTTTAAATGGTCTCTCAATCTGGTTCAGTAGGAATCACAATCATGGGAAAGACTGCTGACCTGACCGTTGTGCAGAAAACCATCATTGACACCCTCCATAAGGAGGGAAAGCCTCAAAAGGTAATTGCAAAAGAAGTTGGATGTTCCCAAAGTGCTGTATCAAAGCACATTAATAGAAAGTTATGTGGAAGGGAAAAGTGTGGAAGAAAAAGGTGCACAAGCAGCAGGGATGACTGCAGCCTGGAGAGGATTGCCAGGAAAAGGCCATTCAAAAGTGTTGGGGACTTTCACAAGGAGTGGACTGAGGCTGGAGTCAGTGCATCAAGAGCCACACACACAGACGGATCCTGGACATGGGCTTCAAATGCCGTATTCCTCTTGTCAAGCGGCTCCTGAACAACAAACAATGTCAGAAGCGTCTTACCTGGGCTAAAGACAAAAAGAACTGGTCTGTTGCTCAGTGGTCCAAAGTCCTCTTTTCTGATGAGAGCAACTTTTGCATCGCATTTGGAAACCAAGGACCCAGAGTCTGGAGGAAGAATGGAGAAGCACACACTGCAACATGCTTGAAGTCCAGTGTGAAGTTTCCACAGTCTGTGTTGATTTGGGGAGCCATGTCATCTGCTGGTGTTGGTCCACTGTGCTTCATTAAGTCCAGGGTCAATGCAGCCGTCTACCAGGAGATTTTTGAGCACTTCATGCTTCCTTCCGCAGACAAGCTTTATGGGGATCCTGACTTAATTTTCCAGTAGGACTTGGCACCTGCCCACACTGCCAAAAGTACCAAAACCTGGTTCAATGACCATGGCATTATTGTGCTTGATTGGCCAGCAAACTCGCCTGACCTGAACCCCATAGAGAAACTATGGGGCATTGCCAAGAGAAAGATGAGAGACATGAGACCAAACAATGCAGAAGAGCTGAAGGCCGCTATTGAAACATGCTGGTCTTCCATAACACCTCAGCAGTGCCACAGACTGATAGCATCCATGCCACACCTCATTGAGGCAGTAATTGATGCAAAAGGGGCCCAAACCAAGTACTGAGTACATATGCATGCTTATACTTTTCAGAGGTCCAATATTGTTCTATGTACAATCCTTGTTTTATTGATTTCATGTAATATTCTAATTTTCTGAGATTGTGAATTTGGGGATTTTCATGAGCTGTAAGCCATAATCATCAAAATTATGACAAATCAAGGCTTGGACTATCTCGCTTTGCATGTAATGAGTCTATCTCATCTATTAGTTCCACCTTTTAAATTGCATTACTGAAATAAATGAACTTTTGCACGATATTCTAATTTTTTGAGTTTCACCTTTATAATATATTTTATCTTAAGGTGGGGGAGTGGGAAAGGCAAATTAAATAGATATTTTAAAAATAATTCTTGCACTCAGCAACCAGGACGAAAGAAAGATAATAAAAGTAACAAGAGGACTTTCCCCCTCTTTAAGTGAAGTACAGATATTATAAAGGATATAGTTTCAAATGATGCATTCATAGATTTCTCCTCCCCCCCCCATTTTTACCCAATTTCTCTCACTTCAAACTGACCTTTTTGGGTTTCAGAATACTGGGAAACCTTTCAAATTAGTAAATAACAATAAGATTTACTGTTTAATGAAGAAATAACATAAATAACAAAGAAACAGAATTACAGTTAATGGCCTTCAGTATCGCCCAATAGAAATAGATGGACTGATTGTTGAATATAGATCTGAATAAAAGTCATTATTATTGTAGAATTGAAAGACATTAATTGAAATTCTTTCTTACATGTGGTTGGGGAGTTATTTTTTTCCCTTTATCTAAGCCTGATTGTTTAAACTATGTAACTTAAACTCTTTGATAATGTATTTGAATAGCATGACACTCAATTAAAAGACATGTTTGGACATGATTGCCTATCGTCCAATTGTCATTCACACCTGTGTTTGTTATTAGAGGGATTTTAAAAAATAATATGAGTTAACTGCCCATAGAAAGTGCACCCTTTCTTTCTTTAACCCAACTACGAACTATCAGAAAGTTGGGGTTACACCTCATTCTTTTTTTAACATCTGAATGGAAAACATTGAAATTAACAACGGTAAGTTCACCTGAACCTCTGCTGAAAACAGAAAGAAAAAAATGAATGTATATAAAATCACTAGGGGACACAGTGGCTCAATGCTGAGTTTGTCGATCGAAAGGTCGGCAGTTCAGCGGTTCGAATCCCTAGTGTCACATAACAGGGTAAGCTCCTGTTACTTGTCCCAGCTTCTGCCAACCTAGCAGTTCGAAAGCACGTAAAAAATGCAAGTAGAAAAAATAGAAACCATCTTTGGTAGGAAGGTAACAGCATTCTGGCACCTTTGGTGTTCAGTCATGCCAGCCACATGACCACGGAGACATTTTTGGACAGCGCGGGCTCTTCGGCTTTGAATGTCCAGAGAATGTTGCCTTTGGTCTTTAAAATCACTTGGAGGCAACAAAAGAAAAATAATATTTGCATACAAATTATTGGTGAAACAAAGATTTTTTATTTTTGTAATATACGTTTTGAATTGTGAGCTGTTCAGAGTTGTTTGCTCAGATGGGAGGCTATAGAAACCAAATAAATCAATAAAATCACTTTTCCATCATGCTCAGTGTCCATCTATAATAGAGTTCAACTAAAGATAGTGGGAGGGAAAGGCAAATGAAATACCCATTTTAAAAATAATTCTTGCACTCAGCAACCAGGACTAAAGAAAGATAATAAAAGTAACAAGAAGACTTTTCACCTCTTTAAGTGAAGTACAGATATTATAAAGGATATAGTTTCAAATGATGCATTCATAGATTTTTTCCCCCCTATTTTCCCCTAATTTCTCTCACCTCAAACTGACCTTTTTGGGTTTAATATTACTAGGAAACCTTCCAAATTAGTAAATAACAATAAGATGTAAACATTAGAAGTATTAAATAATGTTTGTTTGTTTGTTTAAGTCTATATAGTTGGTTTAAGCCTATATTATATATAATATATACTGTAAGTTAATATATATTAAGTATAAAGTTTGTTTAAGTCTATATAGCGATTTTGCTCTCTAAAGCAATTCCAGGCAGCAAAAGATTCTCTATTCCAGGGGTGAAATCCAGCAGGTTCTAACAGGTTCTGGAGAACCAGTAGCGGAAATTTTGAGCAGTTCGGAGAACCAGTAGTGGAAATTTTGAGTACTTCAGAGAACCGGCAAATGCCACCTCTGGCTGGCCCCAGAGTGGGAAGGGAATGGAGAATTTGCAATATCTTTCCCCCAGGAGTGGGGAGGGAATGGGGATTTTGCAGTCTCTTTCCCCTGGAGTGGGGTGGGAATGGAGATTTTGCAGTATCCTTCCCCTGCCACGCCCACCAAGCCACACCACACCACACCACGCCCACCAAGCCACGCCCACAGAACCAGTAGTAAAAAAATTTGGATTTCACCACTGCTCTATTCCTAAAGAAATAGTTTAAAATGTAACCTATTTTTAAATTAAATCAAAATAAGAATAGCTACAGCTACAAGCTGACTTTTGTTTGTCAGAAGGTTACAAAAGGGGATCTCATGTGACCCCGGGATGCTACAACCGTCATAAATAGGAGCCAGTTGGCAAGCGTCTGAATTTTGATAAGTGACCATGGGGATGCTGGAACCATCGTGAGAAACAGTCATCTGTAATTTTTTTTTCAGGGCCATTGTAACTTTGAATTAAATGAACTGTTGTAAGTCAAAGACTACCTTTTATTTAAGAATATAGTATTAAATATGTTCTAAGTATTCAAATTATTTTAATGTATTTTGCATGAATCTGCAGCATTTTGTCTCTTGCAATTCTTGTAATAAAATCCTAAGAAAAGTAAGTATTACTATATCCGTCTTCCGGACCAAGAAGAATACAAGTGAAGCACTTCTAAATTGATCCTGCTCTTGCAAGCATGATACCACCAAGATATCAGTGATGAAATCCAAATTTTTGTACTACCTGTTCTGTGGGCGTGACTTGGTGGGCGTGGTGTGGCTTGGCGGCATAGCTTGGCTTGGCGGGCATGGTGGGCATGGCAGGGGAAGGATACTGCAAAATCTCCATTCCAGCCATAGGTGGTATTTGCTGTTTCTCCGAACTACTCAAAATTTCCGCTACGGGTTCTGCAGAACCTGTCAGAACCTGCTGGATTTCACCCCTGCAAGATATGTCTTTTTTGGGGGTGGGGGTGGGGGGCAGAGAAGCAAAGATTAATAGGGATAAGAATAAATAGGAAAGCCCATTTGGCTTTAATTCATTTTCAGTTTAATTAAATATAATTCCTATGACTGCCTACCAGTAGTCACGTATTTAATATTTGTACTCCTCGGCCACATTAAAATTGACAACGTTTTTGTAACCAGCCTTGTCGTTACCTTGACATATAGAAGATAAATGCTTATCATATCCTGTCAAAATCCAAGTGATTGTTAGATGCAAGTCAGGAAATGCAGAAAAATCTAACTTCTTGTTACTATTGACATCTGGATTTTGGCAGCCCAGAAATGATCTGTTTACATAAATAAAGACTGAGACTAGTATTGAAATTAGTCCTCTCCTTCTTTTCTTAAATTACTTATGACAAAAAAAACCCCTTTCTATCTATCTTTCTATCTATCTATCTATCTATCTATCTATCTATCTATCTATCCATTTTTTTAAAATATTTGCATTTTTTAAAATATGGTCACCTACCTTATGTAAAATAACCTTGGTGTCTTACAAAGCAACCAGTTAGAAAAAAAAAAGAAATAAAATGTGAACCTACCAAAGACAAAAACCAGCTTGCTCTCACCATGGTACCATAATGCCACCTTACCAACTACATGTTTCCAAGACTCAATACCATTCTTATATCCTGACCCCTCCCAAAACAAAGATGGTCATTACCATCACAGGTTAACTTTGATATGTGATAGAACAAATGAGCCCCCATTGGCATGAAGTCCATATGGAACACAGAAGTATTACAATATCATCATTACAGCCAAATATATTTCTTTGTTTGAGAGTCGTGTTAGTCTGTCATGGCAGAAAAACAGGAATCTGGTAGCACATTTTATTAAACTGTATACGCTTTTTTGAGATGATGAAGTTGATAAAATGCTGATGCTTTAGGCTGATGGTATATTTTGCTTTTTTTTTTCTTCCTTTAATGGGAAGGCTTGGCATTGCTAATGGACTTTGTTTTACGGTTTGTGGAGACAGAGTTGAGCCACCAAGCTGCCCTAATTTATTATATACCACATTGTTTCTCTGTGCTGAAGTCCTACGTGTTTCTCCATTTAAACTCTACCCATATTCAGTTCTGGCAGGGTTCTGATCAGGGGTTGGAGTAATGTAAGCCCAAGCCTTTGCACATCTTCCCACGTAGCTAAGACAATGCTCGGGTTTGACCCAGCTCTCTTTGAAAACCCTTTGCTCATCCCCATCCATTCTGTGTTTTGAATGTTGGGATTTACATGTTTAATTCAAATGAGCCACCAAGACAAAAGACAGATTCAAGGAGGAAAGAAAGAAAGAAAGAAAGAAAGAAAGAAAGAAAGAAAGAAAGAAAGAAAGAAAGAAAGGAGGGAGGGAGGGAGGGAGGAAAAAAGAAAGGAAGGAAGGGAGAGAGAGAAAGAAAGAAACAGAAAAAGAAAGAAGGGAGGGAGGAAAAAATAAAGAGAGAGAGGAGAAGAGAAGAAAAGAGAAGGGAAGGGAAGAGAAGGGAAGAGAAGAGAAGAGAAGAGAAGAGAAGAGAAGAGAAGAGAAGAGAAGAGAAGAGAAGAAAGAAAGAAAAGAAAGAAAGAAAAAGAAAGGAGGGTGGGAGGGAAGAGAGAGAGAGACGGGAAGGAGGGAGGGAGGAAAAAAGAAAGAAAGAAAGAAAGAAAGAAAGAAAAAGAAAGGAGGGAGGGAAGAGAGAAAGAGAAGGGAAAGAGGGAGGGAGGAAAAAAGAAAGAAAGAAAGAAAGAAAGAAAGAAAGAAAGAAAGAAAGAAAGAAAGAAAACCCAAGTCTCATCTCTTTCCCGGAGGAAACATTTTGACAGCTCGGAGCCAAAAGTAATGTGCAGCTATTTGCTTCTAACTGTCGAGAATGCAAAAAAGCAGCTACGTTAAAGAGCACTAATGCATTCCATGTATTCAAAATAGATCAAAGGAATGAAGATGCCGATGATGGGGAGGAAAGTTTTCAAAGCGAAAGCAGCAGACCTTCACGTTTTCTCCCCAGCTATTTTTTTCTTCTCTCCCCCACCTCTAGGAATGGAGATGGGCATCATTTAATGCATTGATTGCTGTGATTAAATAAGAGAGAGAAAGAGAATGAAGGGCTCCCGTACATGGGAAACTCAAACCCATGGCTTCCACTGGTGTTTTTCATTTCATGATCGTGTGCATAGAACAAGGATAGGGATCCTGAGGTTCTCGCCCACTCTGTAGCTTTATCACATCCATTGTGGCCCTCAAGCTTTCCCCGAGGTATTAAGACACTGAGCTTGTTGATCGAAAGGTCCTCAGTTCAGCGGTTCAAATCCCTAGTGCCGCATAACGGGGTGAGCTCCCATTACTGGTCCCAGCTTCTGCCAACCTAGCAGTTCAAAAGCAGGTTAAAAATGCAAGTAGAAAAATAGGGACCACCTTTGGTGGGAAGGTAACAGAGTTCTGTGTGCCTTTGGTGTTGAGTCATGCTGGCCACATGACCACGGAGACGTCTTCGGACAGCGCTGGTTCTTTGGCTCAGAAACGGAGATGAGCACCGCCCCCTAGAGTTGGGAACAACTAGCACATATGTGCAAGGGGAACCTTTACCTTTACTAAGCAACCGAAATATCTTCCTTCCCTCTGATCTAAGGTTTTCTTTAGAAAGGCATGTCCAAGAGCAGTTTGGAGTTGTGAGCATTGCATAACCTAACCTAAGACAAAAGAAGCAATTGAGCCAATATCAATACCTTAGTGCAAGAGTTTTTCTATGTAACTGACACTTTCCATTAACTGAAAGACTGGCCTCCATCTTAAAACTTAGAATAATAGGGCTGGATGGGACTTTGGAAGTCTTCTAGTCCAACCCTCTGTTCAAGCAGGAGACGGTTATCCAGCCTCTTCTTAAAAGCCTCCAGTGATGGAGCACCCATGACTTCTGGAGGTATTAGCCGTTCCACTGATTAATTGTTCTCATTGACAAGAAATGTCTTCTTAATTTTAGATTGGATCTCCCTTAAATAATTTTCCATCCATTACTTCTTTTCTGCCCACAGGTGGTTTGGAGATGATCCAATTCCATCTCTGGCAGCCCCTCAAATAGTGGAAGACTGCTATCAAGTCACTCCTAGTCAGTGGTGGGATTTAAATAATTTAACAACCGGTTCTCTGCCCTAATGACCATCTGGGTGGGCGTGGCCATGGTGGGTGTGGCCAGGGGGTGTGACAAGCAGCACTCGGCCTCCTAGGAAGCCTCCCTGAAGCCTCCTGGGAGTGAAAATGGGCCATGGGGGACACCCCCCTGCACCCCATTTTGGGCCTAGGAGGCCTCCCTGCACTTACCTGGGAGCCAAAATGGGGCGCATGGGGACTCCTGGAAGGGGCAGGATGAGAAGGGGTGGGGCCACCGAGCAATTTAACTACCAGTTCACCCGAACTGGTCCGAAGCAACTGAATCCCACCAGTGCCCCTAGTCCTTCCCTTCATTAGACCAAACATAACCCAGTTCCCTCAACCGTTCATCATATGATTTCGCTTCCAGGTGCTTTATCATCTTTCTTGTTCTTCTCTGCACTCTTTCTAAGTTCTCAATGCCTTTGCCACACCCTTCCCTTTCATTTCCCCAATTCTCATCTTCTCATTGGCCATCTTCCAAATCAGTCTCCCCAGCTTCTGACCTCACCCCCACAGGAATGTTCCCCACTCCCATCCCATCTCCTAGGGAGTATTTTCTACAGAGAAAATAAGTAGGTGAAAAGTCAAGCCTCGTCTTTTTATGGCAGCATCAGAATGCTGACATCCTTTTTTTTTGCATTGAGGTGACCAGAATTGGATACAGTATTCCAAGTGTGGTCTCACCAGTGAAGTACAGCTTCCAGGAGTCTGAGAAATCACAGCCTATGAGAGATTTCAACCCATGCAGAGCCAAGAAATCAGATCTCTTTCACAGGGGTGTTTGTCTCCGTTGCAATGAATTGTCTTGGATGGTGTATGAAGCTGGCTAAAACCCATAATTACAAGGTAGAAAACAAATGGATTCATAAGATGTCAAACCAGGTTCAATCATCACTCCAAACAAGGGCTGGATAACCTTGTGAATGTCATTCATTGAGTGGCTAAACCACAATTATTTGGGTTCATGTAATACATTAGATATAAACCACTGTTTACAAACCAGAATGATTGGGTTCATTCATTCTACCAACCCAAACTGCATCAAACCTATTTTAAGACTTGCAGGACAATTACTATTCATTTCCTCTCTTCAAATGATGGTCACTGATTTTCAGTAATCATGGTATAAGCCAAAGGAGGCCTTTTTTGTATCACTTGGATAGCTGAACTCAGCTAAGAGGGTCACAGTCTGGGCAATCTGTTTTGGTGGGCAATCAAAATTTAGGTTAACTTTGGGAATTCAGTTTTGTATAAAGTTCAAAAGCTTAATTTAACTCGGCCTTCAGAATTCAATTAACGCTGGATGGAAACACACCAAATTAAAGCAGGGCTCTTAAAAATAATTAGAATATACCAAGTGGTATATGAAACGACATGTTCTTCTATTTACAAGAGGCAACTCGGGGAAGGATAGTTTTGAGAGTTAACAGCCTTGTATAAATTTAGGGAAGAAAAAGACCCATTTAATTTCAATCATCTCGCTCTCCCTTCCATGAGACATGTAAATGCATATGGCATGGAAATCTGTTATAATCTAGCACTTTACACCTTGATATGTACCTGCTCCAAATTCATTTTGTCTATAAATTAACTGCACATGGTGGTTGTCACTTTAGATCACTTTGTCATGTGTTAGAAAGGGACTGCAGGAGGACTGGAGTTCTGCTGTCGTTTGTAAATGACTTTGTAGAATTTTAATAGCAAAAACCCGTTTGTCCATCATAAAGAGGGAGACGGGCCAATTGCTTTCCAGTCAGTTCAAATATTGTGGTTATTGTTGAAATAAGAGCTTTTGAAGCTGTCTTATGCCGAGTCAATGATTTGTTCAGCGAACTCAACTTAGATACAGATTAACAGAGTTGGAAGGGACCTTGTAGGTCATCTAGTCCAACCCTCTGCCCAAGCAGAAGGCCCTACACCATTTCTGACAGATGGCAGTCCAGTCTCTTTTCAGTGATGAAGCTCCACAACTTCCGAAGACAACTTCTGTTCCATTTGTTGATTGTTCTCACTGTCAGAAAGTTCCTCCTCATTTCCAGGTTGAATCTCTCCTTGGTCAGTTTCCATCCATTATTCCTTGTCTGGCCTTCAGGTGCTTTGGAAAACAGCTTGACCCCCTCCTCTCTGTGGCAGCCCCTCAAATATTGGAACACTGCTATCATGTCTCCCTTGGTCCTTCTCTTCACTAGACTACCCATGCCCAGTTCATGTAACTGTTCTTCACATGTTTTAGTCTCCAGTCTCCTAATCATCTTGGTTGCTCTTCTCTGCACTCTTTCTAGAGTCTCAACATCTTTTTTATAGTGTGGTGACCAAAACTGGATGCAGTATTCTAGGTGTGGTCTTACTTGTTCAACTCCACTTGAACATTAGTTGAATCATCAGAATTATGGGACAGGGCTACCCTTTAATCTGACCTCTTCCTTTTTAACAAACCAGGAATAAACTAGGAATGGGAAAAATTAAGTTGCTGTGCTCACTGACATATGAATCCATCCTCTATAGGCACAAAACATTTTGATCATTGATAAAACACACACACACACACATCAGATGAAGATTCAGTCTTTACTCAACCACAATTGAACAATCACTGACTTTGGTTCACACATCTTTCTAAGTGACAATTTAGTATAGGCATTTGATCTGATGATGGCCAAAGGTCATATCTACAATTTGGGGGGGGGGGGGGTGTTCAAGAAAGGATTGGACAACCATTTGACTGGGAAAATATAAGGTCACCTGCCATGGACCAGAAGATCTCCAAAGTTCCTTCCAGCTCTATGATTTTATGTGGACCAGAGCGTCTTCTAGTCTAGTATACTCATTGGATACCTTTTTAACGTCTTCATGTTTTTCTTCTCTTCTCATCTTCTAAAAACTGCTACCTAATTCATTCTTTGAGTTAAGTCAAAATGGCTTTTCCAGTATTGGGTCCATACCCTCAGATGGCAGAATTGTTTATCTTTGGTGGGACAGAATTTTACAAGCAGGGTAGCTGTGAGAATAGGGCTGCAAACATTTTTTTTAAAAAAGAATGGTCAGAAAATTATTTTCTCAGTAATGTTGACCTGACCAACATTGAATGAACTTTAGCAATGAAGTGGGGGAAACTGGAAGTATTGAAGATCAAGACCAATCCTTCCTTCTGAGCTAATTGTAATAATATTTTCTCTTATTTTCTCTTATCTTTTATCAGCTGGCTTGTTCTTCACATCCAGCCTAAGTCAGTGTATGGTTTCCTTCTGTTGGAACCCATGCATCAACCCATGCACAAGCTTGAAAATTTAGATATCAAAAAAATTCTAAGAGGAAGGGCACAAACAACTCAAACTGGAACTACAGAAAGAGCCAAAAAAGAGAAATTTAAAAAACCAAATGGAAATAATAAAACATAAATTGAATCTAATGGAAAAAGAAGAAATGGCACAACAAATTAAGAGAGCAAAACAATTTTTTTAGAATAGAATAGAATAGAATAGAATAGAATAGAATAGAATAGAATAGAATAGAATAGAATAGAATAGAATTCTTTATTGGCCAAGTGTGATTGGACACACAAGGAATTTGTCTTGGTGCACACGCTCTCAGTGTACATAAAAGAAAAGATTCATTTGTCAAGAATCATAAGGTACAACACTTAATGATAATCATAGGGAAACAGTCAATATAAATCTTAAGGATACCAGCAACAAGGTTACAGTCATACAGTCATACAGTGGGAGGAGATGGGTGGTAGGAATGATGAGAAGATTAATAGTAATGCAGACGTAGTAAATAGTTTGACAGTGTTGAGGGAATTGTTTGTTTAGCAGAGTGATGGAGTTCGGGGAAAAACTGTTCTTGTGTCTAGTTGTTCTGGTGTGCAGTGCTCTATAGCCAAGAAATGCCAACAAACCAGGAAGATGGTTAGCATATAGGCTGAAAAAGGAGAAAAAGAAGAAATTGATAAGCAAATTACAAGATGAGAAAGGAACTCTGCAGTATCAAAATGAGAGCAAAAAGAAAATAATTCAGGAGTTCTATGGAACATTATATGACCAAGAAAAACCCTCAGAAAAAAAAGATACAGCAGTATTTGGAAAAAGCCAGAGTACCTGAAAATTTAGATTTAGACATTGGAGGCAATCCATATTATTTAATTTTATTAGGGCCAAGCAAAGCTCCCTGAAGCAAGAGGCAGAGAAATCAAATCTTAACTCCCTCCTGGGTCATCTGCAGAAACAAAAATCAAAATTGTTATTCCTCATAGTCATCATCATAATCAATTGAACTGTATTTCAGGAGTGTTTGATTATGGCAAGGCCATTCATCAGGGAACTTTAGCTTTCCCACGTACTCAGTGGTAAAATCCAATTTTTTTTACTACCGGTTCTGTAGGCGTGGCTTGGTGGGTGTGGTGTGGCTTGGTGGGCGTGGCAGGGGAAGGTTACTGCAAAATCTCCATTCCCACCCCACTCCAGGGGAAGGATACTACCAAATCCCCATTCCCTTCCCACTCTGGGGCCAGCCAGAGGTGGTATTTGCCGGTTCTCCAAATTACTCAAAATTTCCGCTACCAGTTCTCCAAACTGCTCAAAATTTCTGCTACCGATTCTCCAGAACCTGTCAGAACCTGCTGGATTTCACCCCTGCATGTACTGTTTCCTTCTCACTTTTAGCCTTGCTTGCATCTTTTCACTCTACTTAATTAGAATTAGAAGTCTACCTAATTAGAACATTTCTCTACGTAAAATTTCGAATAAAATGAATAATTTTTAAAAAGAATCATTGGAAAGTTTCTACCTCCCCTTCAAAGAAAACAAAACCGGAGGAGGTGGGGGGAATCATCCTTTATATATTTTGTACCTGTGATCAGCATTTATTTTTCCTAGAGGGAAATATATTTTTTTTTCCAAGCCAAATCACCACTGCAACTCCAGAGTAATTTTAGCAGCAGAAGTAGATTAAATATCTGCCATATTAGTCATGCGGCATTAGATGGAATTGGATTGACTGGGAAGAGGTCAGAGAGATGCTGGAGGTTTTAGCCTACGAGAGGAGCAATAAAATTCGACCATACTTAAAATCATTTGCTGTAAAGCCTTTGATATGAGATCCCGTCTCCCAGCACCGTTCCAACTTTAGGGAACCAAAGTTATAACACAAACGCATCTCTTTAAAAGCTAGAAAGTACTCGGAAATTGTTAAACGAAGTGACCAAAAAAAAAAAAAAGGAAAGAGAATCTAATAGAAGGAAATAAGTCTGTGAAGGAGATGAAAAAGAGCCTCGAGTAGCCGAGATTAAAATTGTGACGGGTTGCTTTTAATAAGCAGGTTTTATTTAAAAACAAACCAACCAACCAAAGTCAACTGACATTCATTTCCAGAGAAGGGGAAATGATAAAAGGGCAACCCAGAGATCAGCAGTGATATGAATAATGTTTGCACAGCTAATGTCAAGCGTGCAGATCATCTCTCAGCTGGTTGGCTCCCACTGTGGCGAACCAGGCCCTGGCACTAACTATTCTGGTTTGTCTATACCAGTGATGGCTAACCTTTTTGCCGTCGCGTGCCAAAATCGGGGGGAGCACGGGGGGAGGGGTCATGCACACACGTGCCCACACCCATAATTCAATCAGCCCCGCCCCCACACATGCATGTGATACCGCCCATGCTCCCCCCACTTTTGGCACACAATGGCACGGTGGGCCCATTAGGCCCGTTTTTCACCCTCCCCAGGCTCCAGAGGCTTTCTTGGAGCCTGGGGAGGGCAAAAACGGCCTTCTCCAACTCCCCGGAGGCCCTCCAGAGGCCAAAAACAGCTTGTTCCCCAACTTCTGGTGAGACTGTTTCTCGCCCTCCCCAGGCTCCAGAGGCTTTCTAGGAACCTGGGGAAGGCAAAAAACAGCTTTCCCCACCCTCCGGAGGCTGGAAACGGCCCGGTTCCCAACTTCCAATGGGACCAGAAGGTCTGAAAATCAGCTGGCCCGTGCGCGCATGCATGCTGAAGCTGAGCTAGGGCAACGCCTGCGTGCCCACAGATAAGGCTCCGTGTGCCACCTGTGGCACGCATGCCATAGGTTTGCCATCACAGGTCTATACCAATGGTTGTCCAATCTCACTGGAGATTTTCAAGGTGAGACTGGGCAACCATTTTTCCGGAATGGTATAGGGCAGGGCAGGGGTGAAATCTACTTACCTTCCTTACTAGTTCGGAAGTGTATGTGCCCTGCGTGTGTCACTTGCACATGCAGACCTTCTACGCATGCACAAAACCTTCTGCACATGTGCAGAAGGTAAAAAACACATTACTTGGTTAAAACCAAGAAGTAATGACGCCCGAGTGGGTGGGAGGAGCTTTTTTCCACCATTGCTACCAGATCGCTGAACCATCCGCTACGATCGCTACTGGATTGTCTGATCCGGTCCGAACTGGGAGATTTCACCCCTGGGACAGAGGTGTCAAACATGATGTCATTGAAGGCTGCATCAGGGTTGTATTCGACCTCAGGGGGCTGGGGTGGGTGTGGACAGGGTGGGCGTGGCCAGCCTCATGTCACTCATGTCAGGGTGCCTGTCAGGGCCCGAGTGCTCTGTTAATGAAAATGGGCTCCTGAATTCCATTTTTGGTTGCCATGGCCTCCTGCAACCCTCTGCCAGTGAAAATGGAGCTCAGGAGGGCCCTCCCGAGCTCCGTTTTCACTTACAGAAGCACCATGGGTCAGTCCTTCGCTGTTTCCAGGGCGACCCCGTGGGCCAGATTTAAGTACCCCACAGGCCAGATCCAGCCCCTGGGCCTTGAGTTTGACATACCTGGTATAGGGTGTCTTCCTTGAGCAGGGATTTGGATTACAAGATCTCCAAGATCCCTTTCAACCCTATTATTATTATTCTAGTCTATGTTTTTCTTGAAAACCTTCAGTGATGGAGCATCCACAGCTTCTGGAGGAAAGCCATTCCACTGATTAA
Organism: Arizona elegans; assembly: GCA_022577455.1. Classification (NCBI taxonomy): domain Eukaryota; kingdom Metazoa; phylum Chordata; class Lepidosauria; order Squamata; family Colubridae; genus Arizona; species Arizona elegans. The sequence goes on along the minus strand of JAKOOJ010000067.1, from coordinate 1,400,987 downwards.
TTATTCTTCCTGTCAGGAAATTTATCCTTAATTCTAGGTTGGATCTCTCCTTGATGAGTCCCACCCATTACTGCTTGTCCTGCCTTCGGGTGCTTTGGAGAATAGGTTGACCCTCTCTTCCTTGTGGCAGCCCCTCAAGTATTAGAACACTGCTATCATGTCACCCCTAATTCTTTTCGTTAAACTAGTCATACCCAATTCCTGCAATTGTTCTTCATATGTTTTAGCCTCCAGCTCCTTAATCATTTTTATTGCTCTTCTCTGCACTTTTTCTGGGGTCTCAACTTTTTTTTTTTAAATAATCTTTATTTACATTTTTCGTTAAAAAACATAGAAACAACACATCATAAAAGGATAACACAAAAAAACCCAACAACAATAAACATACATATTTCCTTGCTTCTTTGCAGTACCTTAATACATAAATGTTCGGTACTGTATCTCTACATTATAATCCAGGGAAGACAAAACAACTTACATGCCTTAATATATCAATTAGGTCTGTCCGACTTATCTTATATAGGATAGGTTTCTCAACAGATATCATTCCTCCTCTAAAATGGGATTTACTTTCCTCTTTTCTAGCCATTTATAAAATTTAATTTGGGGTCTCGACTTTTTAATATTGTGGTGACTAGAACTGGATGCAGTATTCCAAGTGTGGTCTTATCAGTATAGTATAAAGTGGCACTATCCCTTCACATTTTATTCACTTCTCAGCTATGGAGCAGTCTAATTCCTATTGCCATTGCTAATCCGCACAACATTTTACATTAGAGCAAACTGGGTTGAGTAATATGTAATTCAGCCTGTAATGGAAACTCATTTTTATAGACCCAACGTGGTTCTATTGCCTCCCGATCAGGGACTATCACACCAGGAGATGAGAGGGAGTCATGGCTTTTGTGACTGTTACTTTGATGGTTTTGACTCAGAATAACAGAATTGGAAGGGATCTTGGAGGTCTTCTACTGCAAACCCATGGCACAAACAGGAGACCTTATACTATTTCAGACAAATGATTGTTTATTCTGTTCTTAAAAGACTCCAGTGATGGCTTAAGTCCCGTCTTAAGTCCTAATTTCTAACTAGTCACACTAGCCCATGGCTAGTGTCTGTAAAGGTGAAGGACACCATTATTTGTGTTAGGTTCTTTTATTGAATAGCCCGAAGGCCTTTTCAAAAAAAAAAGAAAAAGATAAAACAAACAGTTACAGAAATAACAGTCTAAAAATATATAATATATGACATTTAAAATTTGACAATATCGAAGTTCAATAACTAGATTTCCAAAACTAGATAACCCAAATAAGATAGCTCCTCTCTAACTCAGCTCATCTTTCTTACAATCAATGAAATTCTTTTCGATATAACTGGCTCGTATTGCTGTCATCCTTTTAAGATAGCGAGTGATAGCCCTTACCAGGGGAGGAGAGTCTGCCTTCAATAGAAATGATAATTTATGCCTTACATTCCAGTGGAGAAATTTATTTATAATTGGGGACAGATATCGTTTTCTTACTTCCTCATACAACCTACATTCAAATTTTATATGTGCCTCCACGTCGTTTGCCCCACATATACATGTTCTTTCGTCATACGGGATTTTCCGGTAACAACCGAATTTGACGTTGGTATCTAAAAGTTGAAATCTAAACTTGACAAATAGCTCTCTCTCTCCACTGATGGCATTTCTAGATATAAATATTTTTCCAGGGTAAAAGTTGTTTTAACTGCTATCAGAAGCTTAAGGGAGTGATTAGTTGAAAGAGCTGCCATGTCCATTTGCCCATGTATATCTTTAATCCGTTGTTTAACTTGCTTCAGTGTGTCACACGACAGGAACCCTACACCATATCGATTCAATATTTCTGACAGCCGAGTTAGCCAGGAATACCTTTGAGGATTTGAAATCTGCTATTCCTCTAGGCAGATTTTGGGAAGTCTGCTGGCTTCCATCTGAGTCATTTTAGGCAGTAGGCTTCCGCCCTAGTAATTGTGTAGGTGTGCAGTGAAAAACGTCCCAATTCAGCTGTGATGGCTGCCGCCGAAGTGGAATTGTTTACCCCCAGCATACTCCTTAACAAATTATTTTGAGTTCTTCCAATATGGGGATGTGTTAGGTTAGTCCCATATTTGCCTAGTACCCACAGTACCATGGAGATTTCAAGGAGAAGAAAAGCAATTTCACTGTTTCTAAACCTTGGTTGGATAGTGGGAATCAATCAATCAAAATAGAGCTGGAAGAGATCTTGGAGCTCCTATAGAGACCCTATAATATTTGACACAAGTGGCTGTTCAATCTTTTCTTAAAAACCTCCAGTGATTAAGCACCCACAACTTCTTGAAAGCATGCTGTTCCACTAGTCAATTGTTCTCACTGTCAGGAAATTTCTCCTTAGTTCCAGGTTGCTTCTCTCTTGTTTAGTTTCCATCCATTGTTTCTCATCTGGTTTTTTTGGTGCTTTGGAAAATAGTTTGATTACCCTCATCTTTGGAACACTGCTATCATGTCACCCCTAGTACTTTTTTTCATTAGACTTAGGGGTGAAATTCAGCCGGATATGCCGCCCTTCTCCGGAAACTCAGGGCGGCTTACAATGTGTTAAGCAATAGCCTTCATTCTTTTGTAAATTTATACAAAGTCAGCTTATTGCCCCTACAAACCGGGTCCTCAATTTACCTATCTTAGAAAGAATGGAAGGCTGAGTCAACCTTGAGCCTGGCGAGATTCGAACCTGCAGTAATTGCAGGAAGCTGGTCTTAATAACAGGGTGTTTTAGACCACTGTACTACCAATGCTCTTTTGCTTTGGTAGCAAAAGAGCCTTGCTTTCTTTGTTGCTTTCTTTGTGACATTTTAAGCAGTGGTAAAATGTAAAATGTGTTACTACCGGTTCTGTGGGCGTGGCTTGGTGGGGGGGGGGTTAATGTGACTGAGTGGGCATGGCCAACTTTTTTTTTTTTTTTACTTTTAAAAGCATTTTTTCTACAACCTTAAGAGGCTGCAGAAAAAAATGCTTTTAAAAGCCTCTGACGATCAGGCAACTCAGCATTTTTTTTCCTACGGCCTCTTCAGCTGAAGAGATTGTAGAAAAAATGCTTTTAAAAGCCTTTGACGATCCCAGCTGAGCCGCGCGATCATCAAAGGCTTTTTTTTTTTTTACTTTTAAAAGCATTTTTTCAGCCGAAGAGGTTGTAGAAAAAATGCTTTTAAAAGCAAAAAAAAAGCCTCCGATGATTGCACAGCTCAGCTGGGCATGGGGGGGCAGGGATTTTTGCTCCTGATTCTCTGAACTACCCGCCTCCATCGCTACCGGATCAAGTGATCCGGTCCGAACCGGGAGTATTTCACCCCTGATTTTAAGCCTCTGAGCATGCACAGACCATGGCGCATGAGAGCAGAGTGAACCGGTAGGGAAGGTAAGTGAATTTCACCCTTACTAGACTAAACACACCCAATTCCTGCAACCGTTCTTCATGTGTTTTAGCCTGCAGCCCTCTAATCATCTTTGTTGCTCTTCTCTGCACTTTTTCCAGTCTCAACCTTTTTATAATACGGTGACCAAAACTGGATGCAATATTCTAAGTGCAGTCTTCCTTCCTTGCAGACCCCTCTAATACAGACAGCAGCAGACCTTAAGATTTTGAACTACTTTCCGACTTAATGCAAGGAATAGTTTCCACCTGAGTGGGAATAGATAAAAGGAAGTCTCCTCAGAAACTAATAACCAGCTGACAAACTTCTGTTGATTTTGTACATTTCTTTCTTCTTTGTTCTGCAAGTGACAAGGATAATTAAAGTTGTTAACTAGACAGGGTAACATGTCAGTCAAAGAAATTATCACTCTTATAATTTCTTTCGGTGCAATACCACAATTCAAAGATGTGGAGAAATGAATCCTTCAGTGAGAAAAGATTTATTCACAGGAAGTTGATAAGATGGGGAGAATGAAGAGGGGCCTGGAAGGAGAAGATATTCTGGATCGAAAGGCGATGAACTTTGTCGCTTGTTTGCAAACATGAAGTAAAATCTAATTTGCAATTGATACGCGGTGGGGATCGGAGAGGATTACCAAGAATGCTGCATTAATTAAGTTTCTTTTCATTTATTACTCAAAAAATATTTAAAATTATAAATATTGTACTCTTCTTGGTGTTTTGTTTTTTTCTTTTCTTTTTCTTTACACTCAAACATAACTTAACTGAATGGTACTCATTTACTTGAGGAAGAAGACAAGGGAGAATCATTTCCATGGAGTTGTAAGAAAAAACTATTAAGACAAACTGACGAAGTTTTATTAGTAGTTAAACATGCCTTGAAGAGCTATGTGGAGATTGCAAGCAACTACCACCCACAAGAATATGCGTGGGAAACGGAAGTCCAGACTCTGTCTGTCTGTCTGTCCGTCCATCTATATCTATCTATATCTATCTATCTATCTATCTATCTATCTATCTATCTATCTATCCATCATCTATCATCTATCTATCATCTATCTATCTATCTCTACCTACCTACCTATATATGTATATGTATAGATGCAGATGATGATATAGATATAGATGATGATATAGCTATAGATGGAGATGGAGATAGATAGATGATAGAAATAGAGATAGAGATAGAGATAGAGATAGAGATAGAGATAGAGATAGAGATAGAGATAGAGATAGATAGAGATAGAGATAGAGATAGAGATAGAGATAGAGATAGAGATAGAGATAGAGATAGAGATAGAGATGATAGATAGTCTGAACTTCCATTTACCACACATGTTTGTGAGTGGTAGTTGCTTGCAATATACTTTATATACTGTACACACACATGCACACACCAAGGGAAATACAACAATTAAAGGTGTTGGGCATCAACACAGGGAAAATTGAGGTTCTGGAATCAGTTTCTCCATTCAGTGACCATCAGCTGTTTTAATGGCTACTGATCTTGAGGTTCCATCAAGACAAATTCCTAAGCATATCATATCAAATATCTGAGAAACGTCAGCCAAGATATGCCTGGCTTTGGGGAGACTCCTACATAAAATTGCCCGGCGTTGAGCTTGTTTCCAAGACCTTATCTTTTGCTTCAAGATGACATGGTTTTTTTCCCCCATCATCTAAATCTTATTTCACATTTGAAACTGAACAGGGCTTGAACGGGCTGTTCCAACTATTAAGTGGGCTGCTTGCACGCCTTGGTTTGCTGAAAGCACATCGTGATTTCAGAGAAGGGTCAACCAATCAGAATCTGACCTACCTGGCCAATAGGTGAGCCTAGTGTCTCATCCAATCAGTGCTCAGCTATTAGCCGGTAATAGAGATTAAAATGAAACCTACACCTTCTGCAAGAAGAATTGTTCTTTGAAAAACGGGACTTCCCTCGTGAATGTTTCCAAAGAAAAGTATGAACTGGTAAAAATTGCATGCGGCCAGAGATTCTTCAGCTCAATAATAGTGGTGATCAGTTCAATCCACTGGTGGATTTGAGTCTTTGTCTGGAAGTGATTTGACTATACATGTACAGTGCAGAAATGACATTTTAGAGACCAAGAAGTATATAATGGGCAGCCAGAACTGAATGAAAATGGTGGGGGGGAGGACTTTATTTTAGAAGAAAAAGACTACAGAATAGACAGGATAGAAGCCAATAAAATGATAAATGAAAGTAAAGGCAAATAAATTCTGTTCATTCTCTCCGGATGTTAGGAAGAGAGTTTCTTGGTGACATGAATAGATTCAGAACAGAGGCGGTGGGAGGTGGGGAAAGGTTCTTCAAATTTCATGTAATTATTCTATGGAATTCACTGCTATAAGGTGGGACCCTGGCTTAAATTTAAACAATGGATTCCAAAGATTGGATCGGACAATCAGCTGCTATCAGCAATGGCCATAAGTGGACACACCATTGACGGAGGCAGTTCGAAGCAGAATAACAGAAGATGGGAGACAAATAGCAGGGAAATGGTTATTGCTACACGACGGGCTGTCATTGAGTCACTAAGCTGTTAGAAATAAATTCCCAGTTCAGTTTACCACTGTGCTTCTTGCAGGCTCAGAATTGTGTGAGACTCTCCCAAAAACTTTGGACCGGTCTCAAACTCCCCCAATTTTTTTTTTCTACCTAAATTTCATTTCCCCCCCCCTACAACTGAAAGAAAATATTATCAAAGACCTGGGACCAATTACATGAACTACCTGTCATTTTTACTAATTTTAAATCAGATCAGTATTAATTTCCACACTGAATCCCACTTTTTGTATTATCCAGCCCCCCCCCCCTTTTTTAAAAAAAAAAAAAAAAAGAATTGATTCCTGGCATGCTATTTAAAGGCCACATGGATGCAAAATTCTGGTTTAGGTTAATTACTGGCTTGATGGTTTAAAACTTTTTTTGCCCCAAAGGACAAGGTGGCCTTCACCATTTCATTTACCAAAGCTAACTACCCATATTTCCCCAAAAATTAAACTCTGTCTTATATTTTTTTGAACCCCAAAATAAGCGCTTGATCTTATTTTTGGGAAGGTCTTATTGTTTTGGGGCAGGTGAAGCAAGATGGGGCTCCTCTTGCCATCTTACCTTATTTCCAGCTCTGCATTTAAATATTTTCAGGGAGGGCTTATTTTCGGGGGGGAGGCTTATTTTAGCACATGCGCTCAAAAACCTGATTGGGCTTATTATCAGGGGATGTCTTATTTTCAGGGAAACAGAGTAGATGACTAATTGATTTTGTGACCGGTACTGGTTCGGCTTGCGCAAACAAGCAAAACTTGAGACTTAAATAACTTGACTGTGTTTGGAAAATTGATCCAGTTGAATTCAAGCATTTGAAGGCTGTCAGAAAAGTACTCTGTTTGTTACAACTGTTCCAATTAAATCACCAAATTGAATTAATTAAGGATACTCAGTCTGTGCTGTAAGACAGAGGCATCGGATCCACTCTGACCATTTCTATCAGCTTTTGATTCATATCAAACAGCTGATTCAGTTCAAAGGTTTGCTTGAATTTGCTTCTAATTTTAGTTGTGAACCAAGTCTTTGCACAGCCCTAAGGCTGGTGATAGGCTAATATCTTTCACTGGACCATAATAACATATCAAATGTATAGGGTACCAGATAATTCGTCTTGCGTGCTACTTTATTCTCCGAGAGATGGAGGATGATAAGAAATTGATTCGCAGGGATGAGCCTCAGAACTGGAACTGTTGTCCATTAGTATTTACTTCATTAGTGTTTACTTCACCTTCTTCTGTCTGATGCAGAGGTTCCCAATGTGGGGCCTATGCCCCACAGTGGGGCAATTTGATTTTTAATGGGGCAATTTGGAACCTTGTTTAAACCAAGTTAATAGCCTTTTAGGCTTCCTCCGTGTGAGTAGGAGTTCACTTTTTGAATAGTAAGAATTATATGTCACGGGGAGGGGGGCATCGGGATTTTAGAGATGCTTAGGTGGGGCATGGCCAAAAAAAGGTTGGGAACCACTGGTCTAATGGGAGGTCTGCCTCGGCCCTTAGGTTTAACTCTTGTTATTCATTGTATCCTTGTTCTGACATTTTTAAAACACTCAGTTTATCTGTTGGACTAGCTAGATTGGACAGCCATTTATCCAAAATGGTATAGGGTCTCAAGCCCAAGCAGGGGGTTGGATTAGAAGACTACCAAGGTCCCTTCCAACACTGTTATTCTATTTGATGGCAACCACATATCGAACTTTGGCTAATCCTGAAACACTAAAGTCGACTCCAGTGAGGGATTGGCTGGGAGACTCCCAGAAAATCTGCAGACTGTATATTAGACTGAGAAGTTAAGGATATATTTTGTAAGAAGGCAGTGGCAAACCTCTTTCATGTTGGTGGTAAGAAAATAAGGGTTACATTCGAGCAATCAGGAGACATCAAACTCAACCTGATTTTTTATTTATTTATTTATTTTTACTAATTCATGGATCAAAGAGCCACGCCATCCTATAACCCAACATTATTTTCTGTATCCTTTGAAATACTTGCATCAACATGCACTTTAGGGACTTTAGGTGCCGTAGTCGTTTTTTTTTTTTTAAGAATTAAAAATACTTTTTTTAAAAAATAAATAAAATAAAATGTTTCGTTAAATATATATTTTATCTGAGAGCTCACACACAGTTGAAACTGTGATTTGGGGGTGCGCCTTCTTCTCTCCAGGGCACAAGATCTTCAAGAATGTTGTGACTCGGGGAAAAAAAAAGTAAAAGAAAAGAAAAGAAAAATCATTTTCTTTACACAGGCAGAGATGAAGAGACGTCCCTCTCTTCTACCCCTTTTGCCCATTCTCCAGCTGGGCGGCTCCTTTTTCTGTTTCTAAAGATGGCGTGGGGGCCTTGAGTTCCACTTTAAAAAGTTTCTCGCCATACTTAGCCTCCCAACACAAAGTGTTGGTTGAAGTATAAACACAGAGCTCTCTTTTTTCTTTGACCACTCTTGCAGTGGGTTGGGATAAGGTTGTTAGTTTATGCGAGAGAAAATAGCCAAGGCTCTTTTGGGGAAAGAAAACGTGGAATTGGATTAAGGCTTTTGTGTCCTTCTCAATGCAGAGGGGAATTAGCAATAGTTGTAGACACTTAAAGGTTCTCTCAGGCTGAAGCTTATCCCAGATTTTAGACAATAAACATTTGAATATCAACAGTGTTTTGCAACTTGCTGCACTAATGTATAAACTTCTCTCTTTTGAACGTTTTAAATCCCTCCCAATATCCACTATTCCCACTAAATAAACTTCTAGAGTCTCTTGCAGGAAACACTCTATCAAGGAAGAAGGTCTGATTTCTGTTTAGATATTTTTTTTTTTGCTTCACTTTCCTCCTTCTGCTCCGATTTCAATAACTCTTGTTTCTTTAGCTCGATTAAGATATTCCGATGTTCGGATTTCTCTAGAATTCATCTTTTTTAGCATTATCCTTACTTAAATCGGGGGGGGGGAGGAGGGAAGGGGGAGCGGGGATTGTCATCCTTTTAATTTAGAAAAGTTCCCTTAGTTTTATTCTGAACTGCACACAGAAGCGTCACAGATTTTTGTTTAGATATTTGCTAGTTTCAAATGCCAACAAAGGGGCTGGTGGAAAAAAAAAAGTTTGGAAGGAGGACCAGGAAGAAAAGTGATAGGAGAAAGATAGTTGGATGCCTCGGAGTTGAAACTGGCAGCATCAATAGACTTTGATGTAATTAGCATTTAAGTGAAGTCCCTCAATTAGTTCTAAGAACTGGAATGTTATTTGATCACTGATAGCAAATTCATATTGATATAATCAGCTTCTTTTGTAATTCTTGGCTGTAATCAACGAACATGGAATGAAGATGAGGAATCTTCCTGCAATTTAATTTGATTTTTTTTTTTCCCTTCAAGCTGTGTGGGAGGGAAAGCCCAGAAGCCAGGAGACAGTACATTGTTCCCATTTCAGAGAAAGAGAGAGTTATTTTCTGCTTGTTATAAATAAATCTAAAATTCAATATTTGATGTCCATGAAATCCAAGATTCATTCTGTAGTCCCCATTTCTGGAGCATTTATTCATTCGCGATCTTTTTGAGAGACCTCTGTTATTGTTTAGGAAAACACCCTGCATTTCTCCCAAAGATAAGAGTGGAAGTTTAACTATAATAACAACTATATATATATGTATGTATATATATAGGGAAAGGGAGAGGGAGTCCTTTTTTTGCATGGGGAAAATCCACTGAGGGAGCGAGAGAGAGAGAGAATGAAGACATTACCAACTTGTCCAGTTTTTGAACAACGCTGAAGCTGTTTCCCTATTGAATTTGATACAATGATGTATAGATGAATAAAGTTATCTCCACTTTTCAATAGGATGGTGTCAGTGGGAGGGTAAGAAGGAAAGAACTTGGAATCTGAAAAGAATACTTGGGGGGAGGGAGAGAGAGAATTTGAAGGTCAGAGTCCAGCTGCCATGAATGGCAAGACAACAAACAAAATTGTGGACAGGCCTAAATCAGAACAACTATAGTCCCGCGTATTGCCTCGATTCCTTGCTCAAGTAGCTATTATATTAACCTACATTTCTATAGGCAAAGAACATTTTTAAAGGTTTCACACCGATGCAAACATAGACTGATCAGAAGCATCTGCACCAACCTTCAGCTTTTAATGGAACAGGTGATACAGCCCAGCAAAGGTAGGCAAACAAAACCAGAAATGAGAAAAATCTAATGGGGAGTAGAGGACGATCTTTAAATCTACTGCCATAAAGTAATTACAGGTTGTGTGATTTTTTTGTCTCAAGTCCCCCCCCCCCCGCATTTTAGCTTATTTATTTATTTCCCCCTTAATGCTGCTTAGGTCTTTAGGCAAAATTGTAACTGAGAATAGTTAACCATAGAGGTATTTTATTCAGTGGTTGGGTGAACACCCCTAAAATTAAATTATATGATTGTTTGTTTTAAATAACTTCAGGATCTATGTGCTTGTAGAAAACGTAGCAAAAAAAAAAATCCAAAAAATCCTAATTAAATTATTTCAATCAGAAAAAAAAAATCATCTGAAATTAAGACAGAACGAGGTGACCTACTTTCTGTTATTCTCTGCTCATGAAGCACTATCACTTTCTATCTTGTAGTTATTTTAAATAAAGAAATGCCTTTTCTTTAACATCAGAATTATTATCTCTCCCCCCGCCCCATTAGAAACCCCAGAATATTATAAAGTTGGAAGTTGTTGTGTTTGGCTTGTTTTGTAGTTAGAAAAATATGAATTCAGACTCTGGTTTGGGGGTTGGAATAAGAAATCCTTTCTGATAGCCCAGGCTGGTGAACTCCAAAGAGCAAAAGGATATTTGAATCCAAAGAAGTCATTACAATCGTTTTTTATAAAAAGTTCGTTTCAGCAAGATACACACTCAACAGTTCCCATGAAAATTCAGGATTAAATGTAAGACAGTCTATGAAGGTGATTGAATAATGTAAACACACCTAGAAAATTGCTTTTGAATTTTACGCAAGGAAGAAGCCATGTCTTCAATTATTTTCTTTTTTTAAAAAAAAAAAATAGAATTCCCAAAATAAAATACTGGGCCTTTAGTAATCTACATAATTATTTGCCCCTCAAAAAAAAAAAAAAAAAAAAAAACCAACATAACATATATGTCAAACTGGGAATGTAATCTGTTGGTGGTTCAAGGATTTAGAGGAGATAGATGCCAGAAAGTTTTCAAAACTATACAACCCAAGACACACATGTATTTTAAATCAGTGACATGAGAAAAGCCGTAACAGCAGGTTTGTGTTTGATGTGCCGAGTTTCAAAGCGGCCCACCTTTTGTCGATCGCTGAGTTTTGAATTTGATCCAACCTACCCTGAGAAATCCAGGGATTAATCGGGAGGTTTTAAATGGTTTAGCCACAGGTTGGGCTTCTCTTTATGAAAGTGACAATTGAGTTGTGTTACATTCCACATGCATTTCTCTCCCCGCCTTTCTGACACCCCTCAGTTGGATGATTCCCCCCCCCCCATACATATTGAATCTTACAATTAGGCTGTTGACAGTTCTATTATGTTGACAGTTGAAGTAGAGTTACACAAGAAATTGCGTGCAGAATTCTGATGTAAAATCTTCTTGCACAGATGTTTTTTTTTTCCTTGTGGGGGGGGGTGGGGAATGGTCCCTGGCCTGATGCCTTCAGAGATATGCCACTGAACTGTCCTTCAGGACTTGCGACGGTGCAAACCAGAGAATGAAAACAAACTAAGTTAAAAAAAAAAAAAAAGCAACTTGGACTCAATAACTTTTTTTTTTTACTTTTTTTGGGGGGGAGAAAGATTTCCAGGCCTGTCAGAAGGATGTCAGTGAAGGTTTATGGATGGTTTTCTGAAGCTGTTCCGAGTTAATAATTAATAGACCCCTTCCTTTGACAGTTCTTTTATACTGGGGATGCAGCTGGTTGAAAATCAGCCACAAAGGGAAGTTGATTTTGTTGGTCATTAATTTTGACTTTGCTTAGCCGACGAGATCACTGTGTTCTGTTTATCGGAGTCATTCCTAATCTAACCCCCAATGGAAAGACTTTTTCATTAATGGAGCACATCAACCCATTTTAGAGATTGTAGGGGATTTTGTTTTTCCCCTATGTAATTTTCTGACTCGGTCTTCAAAGAAGCTTGCAGGGGGACAGTCATCACAGGCAAGAAGAGCTGGGTTAAGGATTCGAGTCCTTTGCTTGTACAAATTAGTTCTGTTTATATACATTTCCTTCAGATAGGCAGCTGCTCTCGTTTAATTTAGGAGTCACGCTCTGTCCCTGGGATCACATGGAACTTCCTTCTCTTGGCAAAGGACTTCTGTTCTAAAAAAGACCCCCAAAAAAGTAATCCATTGTCATCTCGTGTTATGCAAATATAAACTTTTAGTGTGAGGTTTTGCAAGGTGGCAAGAGGCATTTGCAATACCTTCACTTTTAGCTAGCACATATATAAAGAGCAGATTGCCGAGCGCCTGCGTTCATAGCCCGATGGGCAACTCAAAGTTTGTGAAGCACCCCTCCCATAAACTCAGTATGTCTCTCTTTGGAACCTATTCCATTCGCCACAGGGAACTCATCGTTTGGATGAGTCCCAGGCTAACTTTTGTTAGATGTATAGAGCAGCAGGGAATCAACAGATTCTGAAGCCTGAAAGAACATTCTTGGTTCCCTAAATTAGAACCATCTGGACATGTACAAAGTCAACTCTTGAGTATATGATCCATGTATAATTTGAAAGACCAATCTATCCAATTGTTGTAACACCATTGAAATGAGTGGCCATGGCATATGATCTTCTAAAGAGCTTGTTTGCTTCCTTAAAAGTTTAACATATTCCTACATGAACTGCAATAAAATTAATGGGAGATGCCCCAGAAGCCTTAATGTTCTCATGTCTTAACCATATGGTTCGGAGGTATACATCCTTCTTTCATAGTTTCTGAAGGAACCTCTGTGGCCCTTGTAAGCGTTGAATGTATCTGAGATTTCATGAAAGTGATATTGAGGTTTTGCAATGTTTGGAAACTTGGCTTCCCTTTTTTATTAAGAGAGTTTTTAGATTACAAAAATAATTGCAATTTCAGAGCTTTGGCCAATGCCCTAGATCCTACAAAATTCCTTTGTTTTCAGTTAAAAGAACTGATGGGAGAATTAACGCTAAGCCTTATAATGCTTGCAAAGTATAGGTTACAGTAATAAAAATGATAAATTTCTTTTACTGGGAAGTTGGTAACCAAAGTTTATACACATTTATTGGGAATTCTCAGTAAACCCTACTTTCAAGAGATCATGATGGAATCATGACCATAAACAGCAGGAAGCAATGAAATGTCTGTTGATCATCTGATTTCTTTTAAGCCACTGTTAAAAGAAAAATAAATCTATCACTAATGCATTCTTCTTTTAAAGTCATTTTCTTTCCCCAAATTCTCAAGTTTTCTTTTTCAGCTGTGATGTTTGGTCCTTAGACAGATTAGACAATAAAATAAATGAATGAAATGAAAATAAATCAAAATAAAGAAGGGGAAAGGGTTGTGATGGGGGGAAGAGGATTAATTAAACATTCTGAGAATTCCTGATACATTGCACTTTTCTATTGTGTCTTGTAAGTTTAAATATGCAGGCTGGGTTATAAAATGTCATCATGGGTTGCAGGATAATAATACGCTAAGATGTCATTATTAATCTGCAAATCTACATGGGTCTTTTGCTACAGTACACCTTCTTCTTCTTCTTCTTCTTCTTCTTCTTCTTCTTCTTCTTCTTCTTCTTCTTCTTCTTCTTCTTCTTCTTCTTCTCCTCCTCCTCCTCCTCCTCCTCCTCCTCCTCCTCCTCCTTCTCTTTCTTTCTCCTTTTCTTTCCTATTCCTATTCACCTCCTTCTCCCCACTTCCTTCCTTCCTTCCTTCCTTCCTTCTTTCCTTCCTTCCTCCCTCCCTCCCTCCATCTTATGCCAATAGGGAACACTCCACAGAATGTTGCTGGTGGGCTTTGAGCCCACTTTCTTATAAATGGCTTTTAAAGATGAATTTGAAACTCCAGGGACTTGTTTTCAGAGAAAGCAGAATGCCATCAATTCTAAGAATTGAAAATGATAGATTTTTTTCCCCTTCTTTTTTTAATCACAGAAGAATCATATATGGAAGCTGTGTATATCCCTTGCCATGTCCTTGTTCTGTTTACGAAATGAGGGTCAGGAAAAACATGGTGCTTCAAACTTCTTTAACACACAATCACTAGTTGTGTGGACTTGACAATTTCTTGGCACTTTGTATGGAAAGGGCAACTCTTTGTCACAAGCGCCATGGACTTTTTAGGTCTAGAGCAATAGAAATGATTCCTGTTTGTTCAGTGGAGATTATACTCAGGCATGCACACATATATACCTATAATAGTTATTTGTAGATTAGGACTAATGAGAAAAAAAATGCAATTCTGTTAGGTTTTTTGCCATAATCCCCTAATTGCTTCATGCAAGACCTTCTTCTTAAAATGCGAGTAAACTCCAAACCCAGGGAATTAATATTTATGGGTGATGAATTATAGTTTTTTAACTTGTCCATGTACTCCATAAAACTAATGGACTGAAACTGACATAAACAGAATATTTCTTTCTCTTGCCAAATCAGTTTATGTTTCTCACAAGTCTGTTCATTCATTGGGCTTTTCCAGAGAAAACAATTAGATGAGAAAATAGATTAGAATTCATAGGAGAATCCCCATCCCAAATCTGAGGGCAGTTAATGATTGATCTACAGATTGAATAATTTACCAGATCAGTTCGTAAGTGAAACATTCAGAATGTTTTAACTGTCACAGTAACTTCGGCTGCCCAATGTCTGTTTCTGCAAAAATACCACTGGTGTCATTAGATAAGCATTATTAACCAGTGAATTTCTCATCAGCATCTTTTTATCAGTTTCAGTTAATATTATTTTAAATTTTTTTGTGCTTTTTTTTCTTTTCAAAAATTAGTTCAAGCAAAGCTTACGGAAGCCTAGCATGTGTCCATAATCTCTGCATGTGAGTGAAAAAGGGGGAAAAAAACTATAGCCAATTACAAAACGTGATTGTAAAAGTCTGAACTATTTAGGCTTGGTTAAAAGCAGACACTGGAAAAAGCTTTCTTTTTATAAATTATCTGTGCTTTCTAAAATTTCTGTTAAGCTCTTTTGATACTTTGCAACACATTGAAATTCTTCTAGCACTTTATAATGTATTGTTATAATTAACAAATGTGTTACAATTAAATCGAGGGGGGGAGAATTTCGTGTAAGGTCTGATTAAATTCTTATTTTTTTTATTTTGATCAGCGCTCAGCCCTGATGTGATGATTCACATGTATGAAAATCCTGTATATCACATAGGATATGATGCCAAAATACACATTACACAAAAGGAATTAAACAACTAAACCTTACCAAAATATCAAGCTATGTGTTTCTGGGATGGGAATACCCAACGCCTTAATTATAATGCCTAAATAAAATAAAAAAAGATTGTTTCCTGAAGGGAAATAATTCTTTAAATATACAATACATATAATATATTATGTCTATTTTAAATAGGCGCAGAGATACCAATAATTTTTATGTCATAGTCACAGCCTTTCCGGAAGAAAGAATTCCAAGTTGAATAGACATATGCTGTCACGAACCTTTCCTCGATTCTTAAATTCCCTTTTATTACATAATTGGGTTCATTTCTTTCAATTTGGCCTCAGAAATCTCACAGGCAGAAAGGAGACCCACACCTCTCATTCCAGGGCCCTGAAATTTTTTTCTTTTTTTTTCAAAAGCTCCCCCAAAATGTGAATATATATATATATATATATCCTCCCGTCTCTTTGCCAGAGATTGGAAGAATACCTGACAACTCGGTTTAGTAGCAATGGGCACCCAGTGGGGTCTGGAGTAATTGTTTGAAATGTTTGTACTGAAAATAAAAAAAGCGATGTTAATAATGCTGCTTGAAAGCTTTGCTTCTGTTCCGCTAAGATGCCTTTGTTTTCATTTGATGAAAATTATTAATACCACCCCAAAAAAAGGGGGGGAGGGCTTGAGACCACTTAGACAAATCACGTAGCTACCGTTCTTTCGTTAAAGCCAGTGATCCATTAAAGCTTTTTTTTTCTCTCCAAGCTGTGAGCATAGTGGGTATTTAAGTAAGTGTAAGAAGGAACGTGGGGGGTAGATTTGGTTGAGTAAAAGATTGCTTGATATGTTGAGGTCTTTTGAAGACTTTTATAGGCTTAAAAACACTGGGGGTTAATGCAAAGCATTTTTCTCCCCTTTACCTCTCCACATTAGAGAAGTTTGTTAACCTGTGTTTCAATTAGGAAATAATTATTAATTATACTAATTACATGTCTAGCAGGGGGGAAGCACTTTTATACTTTGCAGAAAAGTTAATTCTGAGACTGCAGACGTCGTAGAATACCGGGACTGAAGGCAGAAAAAGATTGTTAGGGATTTGGGCAGAATGTGTGTTAATTCCAGTTCTTTGCCTTACAAGTTTGAGATGAAATACAGAGAACGTAAAATATCTCCACTTTGTAGACTGGGGTGGGGTGGGGTGGGGTGGGAAAAACAGGACTAAAAAACAGGGCAACCAAAAGTGGATGCGCTTTAGTTTATGACTTATTCGTGTTTTATTTAATACATTTTAAAGTTCAGGTGAAGGTAAAATAAGTTTACATGAATTCTTGAAGGGAAAGAGTTGATTCTGAAGAGCTGTCTCTGTAACTGCTAGAATGTTAACAGATTTTCAAGAACTGAAAACGAACAAGAATATTCCTGCATTTTATATGTGTCAAGAACTTTTAGTCATCTACTCCTGATAAAACCTTGGTTATATATCTATGGCTTGGAATTCTTTATCAATTGCAATAGTTTAATCTGTCACTTTACTAGACTTTAAAACCCCTGATATGCACATTTCATGTTTTACTGAAAATATATAATTTTAGACAATTGTTGGAATAACTGTAGTTGTTTCATACCATAATTGCATTTGTGCAAAGTAAGTTCCTTTACTAGTTTGCACATTCTTCGTTGAAAATATTTGAATGGAAATCAGATTTTAATGTTAGTTTGGAATACTTCAAAAATATGTATTCTGTAGGAAAAGAATACATCAAAATATCTGAAGGTAATTTGTCTGTCATAAGTCCTGTAAATGGGAAAAAAATCCAAAATTCTATCTGCAAAATTCTGATTTGATTTTTTTTTTACATTATTATTTTTTTATTATATTTTTATAATACGGCAATGCAACAGCATAGAAATTGTTTGGAAAATTAACTGCAATATGGAGCAAATTGTTCACTGATAATGTTAAAATATTATTGAAATGTTAGGGTTTGGGGTTAATTTGAATGTGGTAAATAAATATCAGCAATTTATAAAGCACCACATTTGAAGTTAATACAACTATTTTAATAGTATTTAAAATAGCTAATTATTGTTTAAGCTTAAATCTCTTGTACAACAGTCTATTTGAATTTCTGCAATTAACCTGAAACTTAATCTATCCAAAGTATTTACAATTAAATCAGGTATATGCAGATAAAATTAGTTTCTATATTTCTGTTTTCAGGAAACAGAAAAACCACATATTAAAGTAAGTTAACTCAGTTATAGAAATCTACTAACCAAGAACATGTTTTCACTTTGCAAAACTATTTTAAGCCAGTATTCCTGATTATTCAATATACTGTATAACAGCAAAAAACAGGAGCAGAGACAGAATAATTGCACAATATTGATATAGATGGATAGATATAGAGATAGTGAGAGATAAAAACACATGTTTGTGTGTATTTATGTGTACAAACTAATAGTTTTATTATCGTTAGTTAAGTAGACAGCCCTAAAAATCAGATGTTATAAAAAAAATCAGTTTCTTCAAATATATGATTTGAAGTCAACATTTTATGTAATGAGTAAACTAGAAAAGTTCTTTCTAATTCAGAGAATTTTACTATAATTAAACTTTATCAAGTAAAAAGATATTCCTGGTGTTATTAATCAAAAGTAAATTTCCACATTCTATATCTGAAGAAGTGTTTGACCCAGACTCTGCCTCTGATAAAGACAAAATCAATGAAAGTGTAATGATAAGGTCCCAATCCTATAACATTATTCGACATGAACAAACAAAAAATCAATGAGTAGTTTGGTGTGATTAAGGAGCCGTGCTTTTAATACATTTCCTGCAACTCCAATCCCTGTAGAAACAGCATCTTGAAATAACATTTTAAAATGGTTAAATGGATAACATGGAGTTTCATGAAAACTGCTTATTCTGGACAGACGCACAATTAAAGTCCTATAAAATGTTAGCCCTTCCCCCCACCATTGTGTACGATTACTTCATTTATTGTTACACTATTGGGGTGACAGTAATGATTATTCTATCATTTTGCATTTTTCCTACCAGGAAACAAAACTAATTAGCTGCCTAACTCTGGGTTTAGAGCAGAACAACATTTTTTTGGCATAAATAAATAAAATACTATAAAGAGGAAATAATTCTCATTCAAAGCATTAATTTCCAACATGGTCTTCTATTGAAGTTGGCAACCTATCCTTATATTCATGATCCACTGAACTCAGTGGAGTATTTCTAGGAAAATATCTGTAGACTTTCTATTGTAAGCATTCACTGATATTAATGAAAGACATGATGGCCATTGACAATATTACTCCAAGGTAACTCACCTTTTTTTTTTTTAAAAAAAAAAAAAACCTTTTACTCATCTGATTTTGTTTCCTGGAATCTTTGTAATTTTGGTAAATCTACTTATCTCTCCCCCACCCACCCCCCACTCTTTTTGACTTTTCCTGGCTGTGAATATTTAGATACCTTGGGGGGATAATAAAAGTTTAATTTCTGAAGCAAAATTATATAATTTCAATGGCAGATATAGTCCAAATTCTAAAGTTATCTTATCTCAGAATAGCCCTGGACTTCATTTTATAATGATTCTTTTAGAAAATAGGTTATAGTAAAAAAAATAAATGAACAGTATACATGCCATAACATGTATGAAGAATTAAAAATTACAAGTTATGCTTTTCATGACAACTGTTGATCATTAAAACATATTCCACATTATCCAGGAAGCTGCTCTTATTTCTTGTTTTCTGTGTCCGTGGATTGATGGGGAGGAAAGAAGGAAGGCTGAAAACCAATTGCTGTGAAAAAGAAGATATAATAACACAAACCAAGCTATGCAATTTGCCGGCATGCGTGTAGAAAATCCCTCACTCTAAAATACGCAACAGAGTTCTGAGAGGACACCATCATATTGCTTACTACAGAATTTCTAGTGCAAATGCTCAGTCTGTATTTTTTTTTATTTCTATTTTATGGAGTAAAAAAAAAAAAGAAGAAGAAATTCTCCCAGGATTCGGAGCGAGAGGAGAAATTGCTAATGGTTGCCCTTAACTTTTTAATAAATTTCACTTACATGAAACAATAGATACAAACTCAAAGGTAAACTGCTTCAAACTCGATTGCAGAAACTTCAGCAACAGAGTGGTCAACGCCTGGAATGCACTACTTGACTCTGTGGCTTCATCCCCAAACCCTCACAGCTTTAACCTCAAACTGTCTACCGTGGACCTCACCCCATTCCTAAGAGGTCTGTAAAGGGGACACGCATAAGCGCACCAGCGTGCCTACCATCCCTGTCCTACTGTCCCCATTTATTTGTATTCATTTCCTTTATTCATGTCCATGTTCATACTTAAACCTGCTAACTTGTACATGATCGACAAATTAAATAAATATAAATAAAATATAAATAAATAGTCCTGCAGAGGGAAAAAGCCTGATGCTACAACCCGTGCTTTGTAAATATAGATCTTCTTGTGTTTGATGAAATCTTGGTTTTTAACTTCTGTGACTTTATTTTCCCATTCCGTTAACAAAACTACTAGGAACCGTCAACACCAAACACCATTCTTCTGTCAGGCAGACCCTTCATTTTAAGAAAACATACTCTCTTCTTGCTAATTTAAGTGTAAGGAAAACAAGGATATATTTATTGCAAAGGCTGGCCCAATGTGCCTATCATTTTAGGGACTCTTACTAATTCTAGAGCTCATAACTATTCTAGACATTAACAACTCAGATCAATGCAGCTTAAATTTCACACTTCATACACCTTGGTGTAGTAGATACTGTAGGATTTTGTTTTGTTTTAATTCTGTTCCAAGAATTTTAGGCATCCATATCAGTACTTGCATTAGAAGCCATCTTCTGAACTTTCTTGAGATGATGGACAGGTGTGTTAGAATAAGAAGTAAGGTCAGATCTCTATTGACCTCCGCCAACAGTATCTAATGCTCCATCATGAAAAATCTTAAGACTTTCTATTTCCAGCTACTACGGTTAAGAGATCAGAATTCAAAGGCATGAGCTGCCAGAATTACCAAATTAACTGTGGCTTATGGGTGCAGATAGTCAATGCAGGAGGAAATTCTATTATTCCTCTTCTTATACTCACTATTTTGCCTTGAAAACAAAGCATTGTTTCCAAATGGGGTTTTGTGAATCGTATAATCAAGGGCTGCATTCCCCGCTCTTAGATAAATAGTTGGAGAGATGGAGAGAGAGAGAGATGGGGGGGAGAGGAAAATGAAGAGAAAACTGGATTATTATTTTGTGATCATGAGGATTGTCATTCTTGTAATTTACTGTATATATTAATTTGTACAGGCAATTCTAAAATACCCTCCAGCATTAGGAGAAGCAAGATACCTCAAAGTAGTTTTAAAAATCATATGAGAGTTAGAATCTTTGATTCATAATTTATTAAAACCCAGATTAGTTTGTGTATTTGTGTTACTTTCCTAAAAAGCTTGGAGATACTGTTTCCCAAATCTCCTTGTGGGGAAGTGACATTCTCTTATATAATTTATTCTATTCATTCATATTTCATATGTCTTAACTTCATTTCTCCTTTGTGCATCCTAAGCATGTTCTGGTAATGCTGCTTTCTAGCATTAGTTCAACAATTTGTTGAACTAACGATTAGATTGTTCCCTGTACTAGATGCCAGCAGAGGTTCCTTGGATTTTTCTACATGCCTCCCTGGCTATAATCTTTCCTGACTTAAGGGCAGGAAGCTAAGAAATGAAATGAATATAAATTATTCATTCATAAAACAATAATAATGTGAATTTAATCATTGATAACAATAAGAACCATCTCTTCATTCCAGTCATGCCTTGTTTACCAATGATTATCCAACCTACCAACCATTGGGTTGGGATAGAAAGAGAATCTATGATCCAGGAACCACAGAGAATGAATATCAGTTCCTTTTCCTATCTCACCTTCCTTCCTTCCTTCCTTCCTTCCTTCCTTCCTTCCTTCCTTCCTTCCTTCCTTTCTTTCTTTCTTTCTTTCTTTCTTTCTTTCTTTCTTTCTTTCTTTCTTTCCTCTATCATCAAAATATGACTTCGGTAACAGGGTGGTCAATGCCTGGAATGCACTATCTGACTCTTTCTTCCCCAAATCCCCAAAACTTAACCTAAGACTGTCTACTGTTGACCTCACCCCATTCCTAAGAGGTCTGTAAGGGGCGTGCATAAGACCACCAGTGTGCCTACGGTCCCTGTCCTAATGTTTTATTTTATTTCTATCCTTTTTATGTATTTATAATTATATTTACACGTGTATCTCTCATAAAATACATGCTTGATGAAATAAAATAAATAAAAATAAATAAATCTGAAACTCTATGTCTGAGATTAAAGACAATATTTTCTTAAGCGATCTGCAAACCACATTGGGAGCATTTCTGCCAAGTGGAGGGTGGCAGTCCTTTCAGCAAACAAAGCACTGTTTTCTCCAGTGTAGATTTACATTTTGGCTGGCTGGCCATGGTTGTGATTTGGCTTTAACCAAATAGTCAACAGACAGTTGCATCCACTGCTTTCTCTTGCTCTTGTCATGAGTTTCTTACTTCCTAGCTTTAATCCAAAAGGATGAGAGCCAAACCTCAAATTTGGTCAGAAAGAGGCAGATGTTTCAAAAATCTGGGCAGAATTGCTCCTGGTTGCTTGGTTGCTTGGTTGGTTGGTTGATTGACCGACTGATTGATTGGTAGTGTTTCTATGACAATTCTAGCCTTTTTCAAAGCTAGAATAACAGAATAACAGAGCCGGAAGCTACCTTGGAGGTCTTCTAGTCCAACCTATGTGGATTGTGTGCTTGTGTGTGTGTGTGTGTGTGTGTTGCCCAGAAGAATTCTGCTTGAGAAACAATTCCAAGTAGGCAGTGGTTCTGGAGAAGATCCCTCAATGAAATAATGTTTCATTGCTTGCTTTGTATATCTCTATTCAACATAGCTCTGAGTAAGGGTTCATGGCTCATGGTTGAAACTGACAGCAATGTATTTCTGATGAATGCAGCTAAGCTGCAGGAGTGAATAGCTGCCCCAGAGGCTGTGTAGTGTGCAAGTTCCCCTTCTCTCTCTCTCTCCCTCCCTCCCTCCCTCTCTCTCTCTCTCTCTCTCTCTTTTCTCAGTGTTAAATTTGGAGGGGGAAAAAACCCAGAAATTTTCAGACCTAATTAGTCTCCTTGGTGGGTGTAATTGATGAGGGTCAGTTAGGGACTTTCTTGCCACCCTTCCAGACAGTTTCAAAGGACTTCAGCCCAGGGGACCAAAAACCCTTCTGGCTGAAGCTGAGACAGCAATGGAAGGAAATCAGCCCTCCAGCTTTAAATAAGCTTGGCCATTGTAGCATGTTCTTTTTCTTCATGTTTTTGCACGTTGTTGTTTTATACCAATAGAACAGGGCAAGCCTATAAACAGCACACATCACTCTCTTTTTAGTACTGATAATGTTGCCTAGTTGGATAATGAAAGGTGTGCAAGAAGAGGGGAGCGCCAACTGTGTATATTTATTTTATTTTTGAAATAATTTTCATTACAATTTTCCTTTACACACCTCTAGCACATAATCAACAGACTGTGTCATTTTTGCATACTTCGGATCAACATTCCATACAATATATACATTATATACATTCAATATCTAGTCCTCAATAGCCTTATGTATATTTCCAATTCTTATTTCTATTATCTATCCAAGTGTACCATTTTTCCCAAACTGCATAAAATTCCGAATCGTCTTTTTCTTCTAGTTCTAAGGTAAGTTTATCCATTTCGGCACATTCATATATCTTCTGAATGATCAATCCCTCTGATGGTGTATTGCATTCCTTCCAATATTGCACGAACGCAATTCTTGCCACTGTTAATATGTGTAGAATCAAATATCTTATCTTTCTATCAAATTTTGTTTTAAGTCTTCCCAGGAGAAATGTTTCCGGGTTTAGTTCTATTTGACATTTTATTATCTCTTGTAGCCATCCTTGCATCTTAGTCCAGTACTTTTTCGCTTCGGGACATAGCCACCAAGCATGAAAGAAGGTGCCTTAACATTGGTTACATTTCCAACATTTTGGGCTTAAATTCGAGTACAAAATGCTTTACCGTTGGCACCTAGCCCCAGCAAGGCTGGCTAAAAAAATATATATATTTTATTTTTGATGAGAAGAACCTATTGTAAAACCAAAGAGGTAGGACCAAAGATCTATAAACGGTCACGAAGTTATTTTGAAAAATAATCACTTTCTATCGAGATGATCAACTTTCCTTCTTAGTACCACAACAGGATAGAAAATATTATTTTTTTTAAAAAAAAAATCCTTTTAAAGCAGTCAAAGGAATAGACAGGAAGGAATTGTTCAGCTGTCATTGTCCCTGCCCCCACCAGGCCCCCTGTCCCCCCCTCCCCCCCGCAGAGCTACCATTGCAATATAGGTGTGTGTGCTCAACAAGAAATGGGCAAAGAGAATCCAGATGTCTGGGGCATTTTCTCAGGAAATGAAAAACAATTTCAAGGTGCAAGGTGGGCTGAGGAACATCTGTTATGAGAAATATTGTCTCATCTCCTGATATTGTATTCCATCTGTTGCTGGTGCAGTGGCCGCGGCTACGATTGTCGCAGGAATGTTTATTTGAAAATAATATTCATAGGATAATTTTGGCGGCGTAACTGATGGATAACCACTGGTCTTCTTAGTCAGTGACAAAATGCCCTAAATAGAATAGGCTTATCATTGGAAAAAGATAAAATGAAACCTGAACAGGAGGGGGCGGGGGGGGAAGAGGAAGGATGTAACAAAAACGTCATGCACATATTTAACATTTATTAAAAATTAGCAACAGGGATTAAGGATAGAAACCAAAGGTAAGTTTTCAGGAGGAATTCAGATGAACAGAAAACTGTATGATCGCAGATGTAGTGAGGGTTTTTAAAAGGAGGAATCAGAACACTCAGCTTCACTATTTGGAAATATTAATTCCAAATCTTATCTTGGTAAAGATTTTTTTTTCCTTCTGATTCCTAGAGCTCCTCAGAACTTGCTCAGTCCCAAAGATCTTGCTCAGTGTACCAGGTCAAAAGAAAAGAAGAAAAAAAAAACTTTACTGCAATCCAATACTGAAAATAAAACTCAATACTAAAAGCTACCTTAGATGCTCACAGTCCAAAGGCAGAGAAGAATAAAGCAGATTTTTAAAAAAGCAATCTTATTTAAGAGTTTAATTACAATAGTCAAAGCAAATGCAAACTAAAATAAAGTGGTTTTAACTCATTTATGGATTTGCAGCAGAGAGGAATTGCATATATCACTGGGGGGGCGGGGAGTCCTTTACAAAACAGGGGCCACTGCAAAGAAATCCTCCATTTCATCCCTGGTTCATATGCCTTCTGAAGAGCAGGAACTTTCTAGATGATGAAACCAGACAGGCAGATTCATTTCCAATAAATCATAACCTGATATACAATAGAATAGAATGGAATGGAATGGAGAGGAGAGGAGAGGAGAGGAGAGGAGAGGAGAGGAGAGGAGAGGAGAGGAGAGGAGAGGAGAGGAGAGGAGAGGAGAGGAGAATAGAATAGAAGAATAGAATAGAATAGAATAGAATAGAATAGAATAGAATAGAATAGAATAGAATAGAATAGAATAGAATAGATATTTTATTGGCCAAGTGTGATTGGACACACAAGGAATTTGTCTTTGGTGCATATGCTCTCAGTGTACATAAAAGAAAAGATACGTTCATCAAGAATCATAAGGTACAACACTTAATGATAGTCATAGGGTACAAATAAGCAATCAAGAAACAATATCAATATCAATATCAATCATAAGGATACAAGCAACAAAGTTACAGTCATAAAGTCATAAGTGGAAGGAGATGATGGGTGGTGGGAACGATGAGAAGATTAATAGTAGTGCAGACTTAGTAAATAGTTTGACAGTGTTGAGGGATATATATAATTTATATTTCACTGATAAAGAAATAAAGAAAGTGTTATAGATAGATAGATAGATAGATAGATAGATAGATAGATAGATAGACAGGCAGGTTGGCAGGCAGGCAGGCAGGTAGGTATACATATATATTGATATATACTGGAGCTCCTTGTTTAAGGGTTTAAAGAGTTGAAGGGTAATCTCCTGTATCGAAGCTACTGGAATCTCCTCAAACTATTTCACATTATCTGGAGGAATCATCTGGCAATTTGGTTATTTTCTATAAATGCTTAATGAAGGAAATGGGGCAATGAAACTTTGCTTCTTCCTGATATTTTTAGAAGTGGGGAAGTTGTTTCATGAAGCAACTTTAAATTTTGAATTACTGACAATGCCTAACATTGCATGATTATAGTGGTTATTTTAAGGCAATGGCCTTCTTCGGTTTGTTTGGAAGGAGCAGAGGAATTCTTACTTGTAGAATCCATGGAAGTTCTTGGAGTTCTCCTACAAAATTACAGAACATCAGAGTTGGAAAGAATCTTGGAGGTCTTCTAGTCTTCTAATCAAGCAGGAGACTATTCTGGACAAATGGCTGTCCAATCTTTTCTTAGAAAGCTCCAGTGATGGAGCACCCACAACTTCTGGAGGCAAGTTGACTAACCATTCTCCCTGGCATTTTCTACTTAATTCTAGGTTGGATCACTCTTTGACAAGCTTCCATTCATTATTTCTTGCCACTAACTTTCAACTAGCTTAATCAAGGTGCTACCTTAACAGAATGCTTGCGATGGCGTGTTTCCATGGATCCTCATTGTTTTGTTTCTCTCAATATTCATTTTTCTTCCTATCTGCCTAAAGCATTCCCAGCTTCTACCAAGCTTCAGCGTCAACCTGAAGGGGAAGCAGCCCTCTTCAATGCTACCTTGAATCCTAATGTCATTCATCCGGGATGATGCGACTCGCTGTTTCTGAAGAAGAATAAGTTATCCCCTTTTTTATAAGGAGGGATTTTGTTCAGAGTACCCCCAGCGACCAGTTGGGTTAACAACAGGCCACGAGATGATCCAGAAATCCTTAGATTTCTCAGACATACCTGCTTTGAGCCAGGAATCAAAGTCCATTGCGTCAACATGTTTCAACTTTCTTCCATTAATGCCTGTATAATTCCTAGTCGCTTTTCCACCCCACTGTGTACCTTGGATGCAGAAATAGTCATTTTCAAAGCTAACCTTTCTAGACCAATTCCGTGGAGAACGACAGAGCTTCTGTAAAGTAGGAGCCATGAAGGCGATCGACTCGCTTTTCATTTGCACAGCTCCTTAGCTATTCCATCATCAAAAGTATTATTACCAGCAAACAGCTCTTTGCCACATTATCTCTTTAACTGCTGTGTGGGCAAACTTCTTAATGACAGGGGGTGTTGACTGACACCGTACAGGAGATTCCAGTCTTTAAAAAAACAAAAAAGGAAAGAAAATCTCTTTTTTTTTTCTCTTTCTGCCAGCTCCCACTAATATAAAAAAAAAAGTCTTTCAAGAATTATCTTGACAGTAGGACATGAATGGGTTGGCTCTGCTCCTGTAGAGATTCTCTAACAATGGGAAGGAAGGGGGCATCGCTACTGACAACAATGAAAAAAGAAAGAAAGAAAAAAGAATAACTATCACAGATGATGTATGTTTATACTCAGCTGCATAGAGATTTCTCAGCACCAGAAAATCCATAGCATGAATTATTCTAACTGATTTATCCCAATACCTCAAGGACCTCATTCTGCGCATCCTTGGCAGGGTCACTGTATCTACAGCATCTCAAAGTTTATCTTATACTCCAGGATCTGACATGGTGCCCTTGCATACGCTTGAAACATGAACGGCTCCCACCTTTCTCTTTGAGGTTACAACACGCAACTATGGCAAGGGTCTAGCAACACAATTGCCATTTCTCATAATACATTGGAAATCTCAGTTCAACGTACGGTTTTATTGATCGAGGGTTGTTGTGACCGTATTGTATGACTCTCCTTCTCGCTTTTTGACGTCCCCCTGGCTGTCTCAGATCTGTTTTGGTCTGCGTGCATTTAAAGCACACGCCCTACGGGACACTGGGAACTGTGTTTTCTTGACACGGTCCATTTGTATTGAGACAGTCCATTAAAAAAATGCAGTTATTTAAAATATATAAGAAACTAAGGGAGCCAAGGAGGAACAATGACCTAGAACAGGGGTGTCGAACTTGATTTCATGGAGGGCCGCATCAGGGTTGTGTTTGACCTTGGGGGGCTGGGGTGAGCGTGGCCAGGGGCAGCCCTCCCGAACTCCGTTTTTACTGGCAGAGGCACCCTGGGTATTGAGTTTGACACCCCTGACCTAGAGACTCAACCATCTTGAATCACCTTCGACTTTGCTACCCCTCTTGCATTCTTCTATTACATCTCACTGGCCATGTCCCTCGCATCAGTTTTTACCTAGCTCAGTGATGGCTAACCCTTTTGCCGTCGTGTGCCAAAAGCGGGGGTAGTTTAGGGGGGTAACACATCTGCGTGCCCACACCCATAATTCAATGTTTTCCCCCCATGCATGTGCGCATGGCCCCCCTGCGTTCCTCCCGCTTTTGGCACACAATGGCATGGTGGGCTGGGTAGGCCCGTTTTTTCGCCCTCCCCAGGTTCCAGAGGCTTTCTAGAAGCCTGGGGAGGGTGAAAACAGCCTTCCCCACCGTCCAGGAGGCCCTCCAGAGGCCAGAAATGGCCTGTTTCCTGACTTCTGGTGGGCCCTGAAGGACCGAAAATCAGCTGGCCGGCGTGTGCATGTGTGCCGTAGCTGAGCTAGGGCAACGCTCGCGTGCCCACCAATATGGCTCCGTGTGCCACATGTGTCACGCGTGCCATAGGTTCGCCATCATAAGAGGAGCCTGAGTGGTGTAGGAGGCTAATGCCTCCAACTAAGGCAGCATTTAACATCCAGCTGCCTGCAATTACTGCGAGTTCAATTCTCCCCAGGCTCAAGGTCGACTCAGCCTTCCATCCTTTCTAAGGTGGGTAAAATGAGGACCCGGTTTGTGGGGGCAATAAGCTGACTTTGTATAAAATATACAAAAGTATGAAGGCTATTGCTTAACGCCTTGTAAATCGCCCTGAGTCTCCGGAGAAGGATGGCATATAAAAATAAATAAAAAAATAAAAAAATCACAGACCTAGCTCATACTTCCGTTCTTCGCCAATCCAAAGAAACAATAAGAAGGATGAACCAACATAACGCACTACGATGTGAATGCCCTATTCAAGGGACACCCCGATTTGAAACCTCCAATCTGCTTTTTTTTTTTTTTTTTTTTTTTTGGTGAGAGGTTAGGTCTTGGGCCACAGAAGCCGGTAACATCTGTGGGCTGAAACAAGAGATGACAGCCATATTCAGATGATAGTTTTTGGCACCACCAATTTGCTGCTCTTTCCTTAATGGAGATTCATAAAGTAGGGGAAGAATCTGATCTGTTGTAATTGAGGCTATTTGTTTCATTCTCTTCGCTCTTTTATGCGAGATTTGTCTTCAAAGACTGAGGCTCAAAAAAAGAATGGATGGATGGGTGGATGGACGAGTGGGCAGATGAATAGATCAGAATGTAAACACACAATTGTTAAAAGTGTTTACTTCTTCTAGATGCTTTAGGGTGTCTTATTAGGTAGGTGTTTAAAATATGGCAGCTCGCTTTTCTGTTTTATAATGACTAATAGCCAATAATAGTTTATAAGAACTATAATAGTAATTCAATACGTATTGAGTTAAAATCGGAAATATTTCTGCTGGGGATCTTACCTGAAATTTATAATAAAGAGAATGCATATTTAATTATTCATGTATTAACCGTAGCTAGAATTGTATTTGCACAACATTGGAAAAGTGAAGAGATTCCTATTGTTGAGAAGGGGATTAGGAAAATATTAGAATGTACAAAAAGGAACAGATTAACACTAGCAATTAAGTAGAGAGAACAAACTTAATATTATACGAAACGGGAAGTATTTGATCAATAGTTAGAGAATATAAAAGGAATTTGGAAGTAAAGAAGACTAAAGAAAAATAGGAAATATATTAAGATAGAGATATAAATAAGATGACAATTGTTAGTATATGTATGATAAGAATAACTATGTTCAATGTTAGTATTGTACTATCATTAGAAGATATTAAGAAGAAAATGAAGAGTTTTATAATGTTTAACTGTTTAATGTATTGTAATTTTAAAGTTTAGAGAAGTAATGTGAAGGTAAATGCGAATGATGTTGCAAATGTTGAAGGATGTTGCACAGAGATAGTTGTACTCAAATGACACACTGCTTAAGGAAAGATGGAATGTATGTATTTTTCAGAGTATAAGACGCACCGGAGTATAAGACGCACCTTAGTTTTTGGGGAGGAAAATAAGAAAAAAGCTGATTGGTGGGTGGATCGGCCTCCCGGAATACCCCCAATCAGCTGTTCCCAGAGGTGAATTTTAGCAACAGGTTCCTTGGTTGTGAGCTTTGTACCTTGCTTTTTTCTTTTTTTTTCTTTTTTTTTTTCTTTTTTCTTTCTGCCTCTGAAACTTCTGAAACTCTGTTTCAGAAAAAAAAATTTCCTGCCTCTGAAAGCCTCCAAAACAGTTTCAGAAAAAAAAGCCTCTGAAACTCTGTTTGGGGGCTTCTTTTCTGAAGCTTCGTTTCTGATGCTTTTTTCAGCCTCTGAAACTTCTGTTTGAGAAGCCGGGCAAGGCTACATTCGGAGTATAAGACGCACCCAGATTTCCACCTTCTTTTTTGCAGGGGAAAGGTGCATCTTATACTCAGAAAAAAATACAGTATGTATTTTAAAAATTGAAAAATTAAAAAAAAAATTATATAATAATAGTTCGTATAAAACTATAAAAATCTCCATAGACACAGATTCCATGATAGTAAACATGAAACATTTGTTTGTTTCAGATTAAATCCAGTACAGATTTACCCAGGAATAGGTTCAAAGTTTAATTCAGCTGAATGGATATTATTTCTGGTCACATTCAAGCTCACCCCCCTTAGGATTCTTCAACTTTCTCTTTTCCAAAGTTCTCCTTGGCCAATGATGAAAGGCTGCATTTCTGGTGCTGCTCTGTTTTGAAGGATGGGTGTGTGTGAGAGAGAGGTCAGGACCAGAATGGTATGCTATTCTCTTTCTCACAGAGAATTATTAGGCCATAATACCACTAGATTTTACCCCTGAGAATCCGGTGGGTTTGTGTTTTTTTTTAAGCAATGGCAGGAATGGGTCTAGGATGATTGGCCACAGACACAACACCCCAATCGCTTCACCCCAGGGGGACCCACCGTGGCTGCCCTTCCCCATCACACCGCCGCAAGGGAGGAGTGACAGGGGGTGAAGGGATGAGGTAAGAGGGACTATTGTTTTTCCCCCCAGGCTCCCCCACCCCAGCCGACCCACCACAGTTGCCCCTCCCCATTGCACTGCCATATGGGAAGAGTGACAGGGGAGGAGAGATGGGGAGGGACAAGGGAGGTGAGAGCATCTGGGATGTGGAGACCATGCTGGTATGGGGAGGGGTGGTTTACAGTGGGTCAGCTGGGGCAGGGGCCTGGGGTGAAGTGACCAGAGGGATGTAGCTGTGGCCAATTGTCCCATTGCACATCAAGATAGCTTGTTCCTTGTTTACCCATTTATATTTGCCAGTTCCTAGAACGGTAAGCAGAAAGAAAGAGGAAATGATTACTTTTTATACAAAGGCTAAGAAGCCTAGAAAATTAAAGCTGGCAGAATCAATATTCCCATTATTTCCAGTCTCTGATATCCATTGATTTCACTCCATTCCTTCCCCCCCCATCACACACACACACATTTACACTGCAAATAAAAGTTACCTTCTTAACAAGAATTCCTGCGCAATGTGTCCTTATGAATGCTTTGATGCAGGAAATCTAATTCAGGATTCTGGAGAAACACAACTAACGAACAAGCAACACAACCCCAACGATACACCTGCTAACTACAGAACTTCTAGAATGTTTTGTTTGTTTGTCTTTTTACATTCTGTTTTAAATTTTTCAGCCTCAATGATTAAAGTGGTCTTTAAAAAAAAAAAAAGAATTCTTCTTTCCTTTGCTAAGCAGTTTGGATTGTGTAGATGTGTTTACACTGGGCTGCAGTTTTCTTTTTCTTTTAGATGGTGATAGAAAAATGCTGATTCAAGCAAAGTCGATTGAAAAATTACACACACACACACGCACACATACTTACATGCATACATGCAGAATGGATTTCTAAATTAGTGTAAAGTGTAAATATTGACTATTCTGTTATTTCAAGAACTATACACACATATGGACTATATATACTTTCAAATTTCAAAGGAAACCTAACTACACATATCTGACTCACAATAGTTCTTGAAATAACAGAATAATCAATATTATTGATTATTCAATAATAAGAAGAGAGGGAAGAGAGAAGGAGAGAGGAAAGAAGGAGAGAGAGTAGGGGTGAGTTCTACTTACCTTTACTACCAGTTTGCAATGGGAGCGCATGCGCAGATCGTCAATTATGGTGGCCGGGCAGGTGGGCGGAGTCTCCCACCGCTTTTACTACCGGTTCTAAAGAACCGGACAGAACCGGGAGCAACCCACCACTGAGATACATATATGTATAAATACATTGAGGAGAGAAGGGGAGAGAGAAAGAGAGAGGAGAGAAGGAGAGAGGAGAAAAGGAGAGAGAAAGAGAGATATCGAGGAGAAAAGGGGAGAGAGAGAGAGAGAGGAGAGAAGGAGAGAGAGAGAAGAGAGGAGGGGAGAGAGAAAGAGAGAGGAGAGAAGGAGAGAGGAGAAAAGGAGAGAGAAAGAGAGATATCAAGAAGAAAAGGGGAGAGAGAGAGGAGAGAAAGAGAGAGAGGAGAGAAAGAGAGGAGAGAGGAGAGAAGGAGAGAGAAAGAGAGATATTGAGGAGAAAAGGGGAGAGAGAGGGGGGAGAGTAAGAGAGGAGAGAAGGAGAGAGGAGAGAAGGAGAGAGAAAGAGAGATATCGAGGAGAGAAGGGGAGAGAGAGAGAGAGGAGAGAAAGAGAGATATCGAGGAGAGAAGGGGAGAGAGAGAGAGAGGAGAGAAAGAGAGATATCGAGGAGAAAAGGGGAGAGAGAGAGAGAGAGGAGAGAAGGAGAGAGAGAGAAGAGAGGAGGGGAGAGAGAAAGAGAGAGGAGAGAAGGAGAGAGGAGAAAAGGAGAGAGAAAGAGAGATATCAAGAAGAAAAGGGGAGAGAGAGAGGAGAGAAAGAGAGAGAGGAGAGAAAGAGAGGAGAGAGGAGAGAAGGAGAGAGAAAGAGAGATATTGAGGAGAAAAGGGGAGAGAGAGGGGGGAGAGTAAGAGAGGAGAGAAGGAGAGAGGAGAGAAGGAGAGAGAAAGAGAGATATCGAGGAGAGAAGGGGAGAGAGAGAGAGAGGAGAGAAAGAGAGATATCGAGGAGAAAAGGGGAGAGAGAGAGAGAGGAGAGAAGGAGAGAGAGAGAAGAGAGGAGGGGAGAGAGAAAGAGAGAGGAGAGAAGGAGAGAGGAGAAAAGGAGAGAGAAAGAGAGATATCAAGAAGAAAAGGGGAGAGAGAGAGGAGAGAAAGAGAGAGAGGAGAGAAAGAGAGGAGAGAGGAGAGAAGGAGAGAGAAAGAGAGATATTGAGGAGAAAAGGGGAGAGAGAGGGGGAGAGTAAGAGAGGAGAGAAGGAGAGAGGAGAGAAGGAGAGAGAAAGAGAGATATCGAGGAGAGAAGGGGAGAGAGAGAGAGAGGAGAGAAAGAGAGATATCGAGGAGAGAAGGGGAGAGAGAGAGAGAGGAGAGAAAGAGAGATATCGAGGAGAAAAGGGGAGAGAGAGAGAGAGGAGAGAAGGAGAGAGAGAGAAGAGAGGAGGGGAGAGAGAAAGAGAGAGGAGAGAAGGAGAGAGGAGAAAAGGAGAGAGAAAGAGAGATATCAAGAAGAAAAGGGGAGAGAGAGAGGAGAGAAAGAGAGAGAGGAGAGAAAGAGAGGAGAGAGGAGAGAAGGA
This sequence comes from Arizona elegans, assembly GCA_022577455.1. NCBI lineage: Eukaryota > Metazoa > Chordata > Lepidosauria > Squamata > Colubridae > Arizona > Arizona elegans. The sequence continues at coordinate 1,367,584 of JAKOOJ010000067.1, read as the reverse complement.
GAGAGAAAGAGAGATATTGAGGAGAAAAGGGGAGAGAGAGGGGGGAGAGTAAGAGAGGAGAGAAGGAGAGAGGAGAGAAGGAGAGAGAAAGAGAGATATCGAGGAGAGAAGGGGAGAGAGAGAGAGAGGAGAGAAAGAGAGATATCGAGGAGAAAAGGGGAGAGAGAGAGAGAGGAGAGAAGGAGAGAGGAGAAAAGGAGAGAGAAAGAGAGATATCAAGAAGAAAAGGGGAGAGAGAGAGGAGAGAAAGAGAGAGAGGAGAGAAAGAGAGGAGAGAGGAGAGAAGGAGAGAGAAAGAGAGATATTGAGGAGAAAAGGGGAGAGAGAGGGGGGAGAGTAAGAGAGGAGAGAAGGAGAGAGGAGAGAAGGAGAGAGAAAGAGAGATATCGAGGAGAGAAGGGGAGAGAGAGAGAGAGGAGAGAAAGAGAGATATCGAGGAGAGAAGGGGAGAGAGAGAGAGAGGAGAGAAAGAGAGATATCGAGGAGAAAAGGGGAGAGAGAGAGAGGAGAGAAGGAGAGAGAGAGAAGAGAGGAGGGGAGAGAGAAAGAGAGAGGAGAGAAGGAGAGAGGAGAAAAGGAGAGAGAAAGAGAGATATCAAGAAGAAAAGGGGAGAGAGAGAGGAGAGAAAGAGAGAGAGGAGAGAAAGAGAGGAGAGAGGAGAGAAGGAGAGAGAAAGAGAGATATTGAGGAGAAAAGGGGAGAGAGAGGGGGGAGAGTAAGAGAGGAGAGAAGGAGAGAGGAGAGAAGGAGAGAGAAAGAGAGATATCGAGGAGAGAAGGGGAGAGAGAGAGAGAGGAGAGAAAGAGAGATATCGAGGAGAGAAGGGGAGAGAGAGAGAGAGGAGAGAAAGAGAGATATCGAGGAGAAAAGGGGAGAGAGAGAGAGGAGAGAAGGAGAGAGAGAGAAGAGAGGAGGGGAGAGAGAAAGAGAGAGGAGAGAAGGAGAGAGGAGAAAAGGAGAGAGAAAGAGAGATATCAAGAAGAAAAGGGGAGAGAGAGAGGAGAGAAAGAGAGAGAGGAGAGAAAGAGAGGAGAGAGGAGAGAAGGAGAGAGAAAGAGAGATATTGAGGAGAAAAGGGGAGAGAGAGGGGGGAGAGTAAGAGAGGAGAGAAGGAGAGAGGAGAGAAGGAGAGAGAAAGAGAGATATCGAGGAGAGAAGGGGAGAGAGAGAGAGAGAGAGGAGAGAAAGAGAGAGAGGAGAGAAGGAGAGAGAGAGAGAGATGGAAAAACAGATCTATGTATTAGCTCAGAAAGTGAACAAAATGAACGAAACACTGAACCATTTTCTAAAGAACATTCTGGAAAAAGCATATTAATTCTGGCCAGACTGGTGATGGGTCTATATACTTTCCTTATTAATGCATAAAATATAATGCCAGTATATCAAATATAACGCTTGAAATATCACACTTTTGCATGGTGAACAAGCCCTTCCCTCTCCAGGTTGAATGGGCAGAATAACACAGTGCCACGAAAGGTCTCGGTTTAAGGAAGAGATGCTTATTTGGCAAGTTTGACACCAAAGTCCCTGGAGAAGAGAGACAGAGATCAAAGTGGTGCATTTATGTTTAATTAGAGACATCTAACAGGCACCTTTCCTTGCAAGCTTGCAACTTCTGAACATCTAATTATACAAAAATTGTTGTCAGATTAGAAGGGATCCTATGTTCTCTCCTCTATGGGGCAAGGAAAAGAGAGATCAGCAATCATTGCCCAACAAAAGCCCAGAACAACTTCTTTACGGGAAACCTCACTTTCTAAAAACAGCAGAAATTTCTAGGGGTGTCTTCTATCTAGGGGTGAAATCCAGCAGGTTCTGACAGGTTCTGGAGAACCAGTAGTGGAAATTTTGTGTAGTTTGGAGAATCAGCAAATACCACCTCTGGTTGGCCCCAGAGTGGAGTGGGAATGGAGATTTTGCAATATCCTCCCACCAGGAGTGGGGAGGGAATGGAGATTTTGCAGTATCCTTCCCCTGCTACGCCCACCAAGCCACACCCACAGAACCAGTAGTTTAAAAAAATTGAATTCCACCATTGCTTCTATCCCAATCTAGGGAGACTAAGATTGCGCTACGCTTGCTGAAAAAATGAGGTTGCTATCAGCACCTGGTTGGCTACAATAGGGAAGAGAACTTGGATAAACATGGTTATGTTTGTGTTAAATTTAACATCATGGTCACACCAAGTCCTGAAAACAAAGTGAATGTCAATCTCCGGAGACCTCCAGCTACCTTCATAGCTATTTATCCATCTCCCTCTTTCTCTTGCCATCAAACTCAACTCCTATTAGTCATATTTAGAGAAGGCCAGACACCATAATTTTGCTAAATTACCATCTGGCACTCTTCCTGTGGCAGACCATAATCCCACAAGGGAACCCAAATAAACCCATAATGAACAGCATCGCTTTAATGTCAACCACTACTCTGAAGGAAGTTTCCACTACAGAAGAAAATGCATTAAAGCAACCATAACATAAACACCTCCTTAGGAAAGCAAGGCTAAGATGAACAAAAATGTTATGAGGCCAACTCTTAATTCCCAGTGTGTAAAGCACTTATCTTCTCCTCTGCGGAGTTTTGAGATCGCTCTCGGCATTACAAGTGGTCCTCAACTTACAACAGTTCATTCAGGGACCATTTGAAGTTACAATGACACTGAAAAAAGTGACTTATGGTCATTTTTCACACCAATGACCCTTGCACCATCTCCATAGTCACATAATCAAAGTTCAGACCAGGGTTGAAATCCAGCAGGTTCTGAAGAGTTCTGGAGAACCAGTAGCAGAAATTTTGAGTAGTTTGGAGAACCGGCAAATACCACCTCTGGCTGGCCCCAGAGTGGGGTGGGAATGGAGATTTTGCAATATTCTTCCCCCAGGAATGGGGAGGGAATGGAGATTTTGCAATATCCTTCCCCCATGAGTGGGGAGAGAATGGAGATTTTACAGTATCCTTCCCCTGCCATGCCCACCAAGCCACACCCACAGAACCGGTAGTAAAAAATTTGAATTTCACCACTGGTTCAGACAACCATCAACTGACTCATATTTATGACGATTCCAGTATCCCAAGGTCATGTGATCACTTTTTGTGACCTTCTGACGGGGGAAGTCAATGGGGAAGCCAGATTCATTTTATAATCATATTACTAATTTAACATCTGCAGTGATCCACTTGACAATTGTGGCAAGGAAGGTCATAAAATGGAGCAAAATGTACTTAACAAATGTACTCATTTGGCAACATGAATTTTGGGCTCAGTTGTGGTCGTAAGTTGAGGGCTACCTGTATTCCTTTCATATGATAAAACACAAACCACCTTACCCATGCTATTGGAAAAAAACATGGTTTGATGGGCATGCAGCTGTGGACTCAAAGGAGTCTCCGGAATTTAGATTTCAGTGCAGTTGGGATGAGTCCATCCCAAAAGTGCTTTCCAAAAGACAACAGGACTTTCTTGTCCATTTGCCTTTGGAAAAGCACCATTGGGGACAACCATGACCTGGATGATTGAGAATCAATCATTTGGGATGTCTCCATTATCCCAAATGCCTTGATAAGACTGCACTTGGAATATTGCATCCAGCTTTGGTTGCCATGATATAAAAAAGATGTTGAGACTCCAGAAAGAGCACAGAGAACAGCAACAAAGATGATTAGGGGACTGGGGGCTAAAACATATGAAGAATGATTGCAAGAATTGGGTACGTCTAATCTAGTGAAAAGAAGGACCAGGGGTGACATGATAGCAGTGTTCCAATATCTGAGGGGCTGCCACAAAGAAGAGGGGGGGATCAAGCTATTCTCCAAAGCACCTGAAGGTAGGACAAGAAGCAATGGATGGAAAATAATCAAGGAGAGAAGCAACCTAGAACTGAAGAGAAATTTCCTGACAGTGAGAGTGGAACCATTTGGCCTCCAGAAGTTGTGAGTTCTCCAACACTGGAAGTTTTTAAGAAGAGATTGGACAGCTATTTGTCTGAAATGGTATAAATATATATATATATTTGCTTTAGCAGAGAGTTGGTCTAGAAGACCTCCAAGATCCCTTCCAACTCTGTTATTCTGTTATTCATTACTCTGTATATAGTTCAAAGTAGGTGAGATGGGCTGGAAAGAGTTGGTTGTAGATACTTGGCACTAACTATCTTTTAGGTTGCTACATGACTTTAGTTCATCCTTACTGTCCTTCTGGTTTGTCATTCTTCTTGTTCATCATTAGACTATGGTTCAGAGTATGGCCCAATATTTCATTGTCCTTCCGTTATTATATACACAAAAAAATATCACTTGGGCTTTTAGAATTTTAGTTGATTAAAACAAAAAGGATACCGTAGTTTTGATGACAGCTGCATTGCAGTCCATGGGACCGTGCTGTAGTCTCCAACATTTTACTGCTTGAGAGAGCAGCTGCTGTCTAAAGAAACAGCCTCACTTTGTCTAATAGTAGGGGATGGCCCTATTAGGTTTATAAAAACTGTTTTATGCAAGGTCATTATCTGTCTATTTGGCTCAATTTCATTGACAGCAGCTCATGGGGCTTTATAAAGAGGCTTTTCCCCATCATCTCCTGGCTGATCTCTTTTAACTGGACATCCTTTTGTGAAGCCTTCTGTCCATTGAGTAATGAGCCAATCAACTAGGCCCTTCCTTAATCATTGGACCTAATTCACGCACACATACATTTCCCTCTCTTGATGCAGTATGCAAATGGACCATCATATTTAGGCCACTTCCAAATGACGACTCTGCCTCATTCTGAAAACAGCTCCAGATCTCTGTGATTCCACAGGAACTATTGTGTCAAATAATGGAGCCGATTTATTTCTGGCTCAGCTATGGTATAAACGAAATTACAATAAAGTGAGTTTTTCTTTAAAGGTTTGTCCACTGCAGGAAAAAAAACTTCTCCTACTTCCCAGGACAGTTTTGAACTTCATTATGTCGACTGGCGACTCCCAGGGGGAGGGCCTTCTCTGTGGGGGCTCCAACCCTTTGGAATGAACTGCCCCCAGAGATACGGAATATCCCTGATCTCCGTGCTTTCCGCCGTGCCCTCAAGACCCTGATGTTCCAACAGGCGGGGCTAAACATACAAACATGTCAATGATTTTTTAAATGTTATCTAATTCTGGGTTTTATTTAATTGACCAAACTAAGTAATAATTTTAATTAGCAATTTTATGATGTTTGTGTGTCTATATTTTTCTTGACTGTACACCGCCTTGAGTCCTACGGGAGAAAGGCAGTATAGAAATATAAATAAATAAATAAATAAATAAATTCAGGGAAGATGGTTGTGTGGTTTTCTGAGCCACCCCTTGGTAACTGTTAGGATTTCCCCAGAGATGATCAAACAATACCTACAAGAAGAAGAAAGGAAGAGGGTGAAGAGAGGTGTGAAACACCAGCGTTGGTGTGGAAGTGCCTCTAGTGTTATTACCAATGTTGCAGTTGTGTGAGAAAACACTGAATCGGAGAGCTGTGAAAGGGATGGGAACCTGTGAACAGCCCAGATGTTGTAACACCAGTTCATCTGATAGCCTCTGCAGTAACAGAGAGTGTGTCTTGATGAGGATAAAGTGAGCATGTGGAATATGTATTGATAGCTAATTTTAGCGTGCATGTTCTACTAAACTTTTAAGACAAGTTTCCGACTTGTCACAATTCTGACATTTGCTCCTGTTTATCGCACTTACATTCACATGCACACACTCACACAAAACTGGTGCTTGGTTTTAGCTTCTTCTCATCTCAGGCAGCTATTTTAGGGAAGCGATACGAGATGTGAAGATCCATTTCTAACATCTCAGAAATTGGCCGGTCTGTGCTTCTCTCTAGAAATGACATGCATAAGAGGAAAAAAAAAATGCTTATTTTCTTCATTCGTTACTTTGTCGTAAGTCACTGTTGGTGTTTCCAAATTTCTTTCCCAAGCTTAGAAATTGGCCACCTTAGCCAGGGACAGTTTGTAAAAAGAAATCAGCTGACACATTGGCAGAGGACTTCAAACAGGCCTCGAGGCTAAAGCATATAATGAAAGGCTGCAGGTATTGGGTATGGCTAGACTAGTGAAAGGAAGGACTAGCAGGTGACATAATAGCAGTCTTCCAATATCTGAGGGGCTGCCATAAAGAGTGGGGGGGGGGGTCAACCCAATGGTGAAATCCAATTTTTTTTACTACCAGTTCCCTGGGCATGACTTGGTGGGTGTGGCACCCCACTCCAGGGGAAGGATACTGCAAAATCTCCATTCCCACCCCACTCTGGGGCCAGCCAGAGGTGGTATTTGCTGGTTCTCTGAACTGCTCAAAATTTCCGCTACCAGTTCTCCAGAATCTGTCAGAACCTGCTGGATTTCTCCCCTGGGTCAACCTATTCTCCAAAGCACCTGAAGGCAAGACAAAAAGCAATGGGTGGAAACTAATCAAGGAGAGAAACAACCTAGAACTGAGAAGAAATTTCCTAACAGTGAGAACAATTAACCAGTGGAACAGCTTGCCTTCAGAAGTTGTGGTTGCTCGATTGCTGGAGGTTTTTAAGAAAAGACTGGGCAGCCATCTATCTGGAATGGTATAGGATCTCCTGCTTGAGCAGAGGGTTGGACTAGAAGACCTCCAAGGTCCCTTCCAACTCCGATATTCTATGTTGTAAGCTGCTGTACCATTCTGTGTGCTGTGTACTGTTCTTTTTTGTATAGTGGATGTTGTATAAACATGTTCTGCTCCACTTTTCTTTCCCATATATGGATGCATTCCTGGATATTTTTGCCATTCTAATAGTTGCAATATGACCCTGCAAGTCTCTAATCCTGAATTTTCATATTCATGGAAAAGACTTGCTTTATATACAACAGGAAAACTAAAAAGGATGGGCTCTGATAGCATCACCATACTTTGGCATGGGAAAACTATTAAAGCATAGATAACAAGAGGAGCCAAAATCAATGCCTTCTCCAAGAATTGGCTGTTAGTGCACTGCCCCCTCCCTTCCAGAGCCCTCCCTTTGGTATCTCCAAGTGGCATTTAGAGAGATTAATGTTTCATGCTTGACAATTATAAGAATAACCTGGTGGGTTATGAGCTGAGCTCCCTATCTCTTCATTACACCTAGCTCTTAAGTTGTAATATCTAAGCACTTCATGTTCTTTAATGTATTAATCTTCTCAGCACTCTTCTTGAAAAAGAAGGAAACTCGTGCTTGCTGATCTGGGCAAGGAACAGTTCCGTTGAAGCTGGCTGACGTTATCGGCAATTTTTGAATATACGCACCTTTGTTACCTGATAGGAATCTCAGACGTCAAAGATGGATGGATGCAGGGGTAGGCTGGGGTAGGCTGGGGTAGGCTGGGGGTTTGCAGGGGTTTCGGGAGAACCGCCCTGAGTCTCCGGAGAAAGGCGGCATATAAATTGAAATAATAATAATAATAATAATAATAATAATAATAATAATAATAATAATAATAATAATAATAATTGAAAAGAAAAAAGTATGGTTCATTGACATTGCAATACCTGGCGATGCACGGATTGAAGATAAGCAGCAAGAAAAAAATTACAAAGTACCGGGACTTGCAAATTGAAGTTGAGCGACTGTGGAAAAAGAAAACGTGTGTTGTCCCGATTGTAACTGGAGCACTTGGAGCAATACCCAAAGGGCTACCCCGCTATTTAGAAATTCTAAATTTGCCAGACTTGAACATTTTGACTCTACAAAAAACCACCTTACTTGGAACAGCTTACATCCTCCGATGATACCTTAACAGTTCCTAGGTCCTTGGTTAGGACTCGAGCTGCTGAGCTATTAACCAGCCTCAAAGGCTGTGAATCTCACTAAAGATTAAATAATAATAATAATAATAATAATAATAATAATAATAATAATAACAACAACAACAACAACAACAACAACAACAACAACAACCTCTAGCTAAGATTCTGTGCAGTTCGGAGAACCCCCAAATCCCACTCCTGGCTGGCCCCGCCCACCCCACCCCGCTCCTCCCAGGAGTCCCCATACATCCCGTTTTGGATGCAGGTATGTGCAGGATGTGCGTGGAGGCTCGGGGAGGGTGAAAAACAGGTCTACCAGAAGTTCAGGAAGGCCAGAAACTTTCCAGCCTCCAGAGGGCCTCCTGAGCCTGGGGAGGCTGTTTTTGTCCTCCCAGATGCTCAAGGAAAGCCTCTGGAGACCGGGTAGGGCAAAAATGCCCCCCCCACCATGGTGCAGGAGGACGACTAGGCCATGCTCACCATGGCCACACCCACCCAGCAACCGGGCAGAGAACCCCTTGCTAAAATTTTTGAAGCCCACCCCTGGATGGATGTCTATAGTCAGCAAAGAACTGGTGAGAGCTACCTGGAAGAGAGGGGTGTTTGTTCCCCAGGTTCTTATTATAGGAAATAATCATTGGATATTTTCACAGCTGTGTCCCTAAAAAGAGTTCAGTAGGCAGTTGCTTCAACTTGCTATAGAGATGAACAAGTGTGACTACGAGGGTATAGGTAACACCAAAAAAAGCTGTCCCTGAGGCTTTGCAAAGTTCTATCATTATCATCATCATCAACATAACCCCTGTCTGTTCATCCAAAAAATACAGTTATTTCAACGAGGAATTTTCCAGTAATTTGGGTTCTAACCAAGAACCTCAGAATCGTGGAAGTTTCATCACAGTATGTAGGAAGTCCCAAAAATGATGATGATGATGATGATGATGATGATGATGATGATGATGACAATGAGCTGTCCAAATATTTGGTGAATTTGTTGGTATGGCTCCAAAAATCCTACTATAGATTTTTCTTCCCAAGTCTTTCAACTTCGATTCACAAATCCATTTTATTTTCTTTTATTATTTTTCATTTGTTTTTATCAATTCAACTCTTTCCTGGCATTGCTACATCTATTCATAACTCACATTTTGACCTTCTCATTTTCTGATGAAGAAATTTTCGTAGGGCATGATCCCAATAATTTTATTAACAGTAAAGCCAAGTTTTAATATAAAAATAGCAGCACCCTCAGCGTCATATTGACAGTGAGAAAAAACACCAATTTAGGACAGATTTTACATTTTCTGCAAATTGGAACATACAATAATAGGATTGGAAGAGACCTTGGAGGTCTTCTAGTCCAACCCCCTGCCCATGGCAGGACATCCTATACCTATTCTGGACTTTCTTTGGGCTTGATGGGATCATAGAAAGAATAACAGAAAAATGAAACAGAAAAATAAAGTTGGAAGGGACCCTGTAGGTTCTCCAGTTCAACCCAACTCCAAAGCAAGAAACCCTATATAGTTATATATCAGGGGTGAAATGCTACCAGTTCGCTCCGGTATTGGCGAACCGGTAGTGATAAAAACTACCAGTTTGGGCAAACCAGTAGTAAAAATATTCTTTAAAAATTTTTTAAAAAGGTCTGACGATCACAGCTGTGCCGTGCGATCATCAGAACCTTCTTTTTATTTCTTTAAAGCATTTTTTTACTACCTATTCGCCTGAACCAGTAGTAAAAAAAATGCTTTAAAAAAGTTTTTAAAAAGGTTTCCCACGATTGCGCGGCACAGTTGATTGTCAAACTCTGCCTTTATATGCCATTAATCAATTTCAGAGGCAGAGATCTCTGTAATGGTAGTCTAATACACTGACGATGTCAGCAGATGACTGACGAAAGATTAGTTAAATAAAATTTTAATTATTTTAAAATTTTAAGTTCCGGAGCTCTCAGGATGTCTGCTTCTTTCTTTACTAATATACCTGGAATTCATATTTTTAGAATAGTTTGTAATATATATATATATTAGATAAATAGATAGATAGATAGATAGATAGATAGATAGATAGATAGAAAGATAGAGATAGAGATAGAGATATATAATTTATATAGAGTTATATTGTATTGTATTGTATTGTATCATATCATATATCATAATCATATGTCATAGGCCATATATCAGGGGTGTCAAACTCAAGGCCCGGGGGCTGGATCTGGCCCACGGGGTGCTTAGATCTGGCCCACAGGGACACCGTGGAAACAGCGAAGGACCGGTCCACAGTGCCTCTGCCAGCAAATATGGAGAACACGAGGGCCATGGGCGGCCCTCCCGAGCTCCGTTTTTGCTGGCAGAGGGTTGCAGGAGGCCATCGCAGCTGAAAACGGAGCTCTGCCGTTTTCATTGGCAGAGCACTTGAGCCACCACACGTACCCCCGATACGAGTGACGTCGAGCTGGCCACGCCCACCCTGGCCACACCCACCCCGGCCCCCTGAGGTCAAACATAACCCTGATGTGGCCCTCAATGAAAATGAGTTTGATACCCCTGGGATATATATCATATCTGCTATATCATATATCATTTCAAATATATAATATTAATGATATTACATTACTATATAAGTATGTCACCTTAGTTTTCTTTCTTCTAATATTAAGAGTTTTCAATTCTATCCCTATCCGGTTGTTTAATGTCTAGTATAAGGCTCTGTTTAAGATACCAGATTATGTTTCCTTGCTTTCACAGGGCTGAAGTTCACCAATATATTTTTAGACACCCTCAGACTGTCTCTTTCCTTGTGAGGAGGAGAGAAATTAAAGTTCCCAAATATAACAAAAATGCTGGGGTCAAAAAAAAACCCAAAGCACTTCAGTTATAACCAATTATGCCCTCGCATATATTTTGATGCTTCCCTCAATGTGAAGACGTGATATACTGATTTTTGCTCTTTAGAGGCGTCCTTCTCTCACAAACAATCAAACACAAGACAAGCGAAGTCAATGGAGGAAGCCAGGTTCACTCAATTACCACGTAAAAATTACACTTAAAAACAAGCCATGCTTTGCTTAAAAACCATGGCACGAAAGGTCATAAAATGGGGTGCAATCATTTCACAACAGCTTTGCTACGCACTGAAAATTCTAGCCCCAATTGTGGTTATACGTGGAGGACTAGCTGCCTTGTGACAAAAATTCAATCTCCGGACATACAATTTTTTGGGGGGAAAGCATAATTTGCCTTATCTTGAAAAGAGAGTTCATCATAGGGATGAGACTATTATAACATAAGAATGGCAGAAATATACAAAATATAATATAAAGTTGTATGACTATTGTTAATCTAGGATGAAGAAATGAATGTTATAATATAAATATTTGAAAATATTTTTTATGAAAACAGGGGAAAGCCATAGTTAAATGATTAATGAGGATTATATTACAAAGATACTTGTTAGATTGGTAATATGAGGAAATAGATAATTAGTAAGTAATGAATATGGCGAGGAAGCATAAAAGACTTGTAACCGACCGACACACTGTTTGCAATTGTATGGATGATGGATTTATGTTTTATGTTTTGTTTTAAAAAATAAAAAAAATTCTTAAAAAAGAAAAGAAAAGAGAGTTCATCTTATCTTTTTCAATATCTTTTTATTGAATATTTTACATTTTTAAAACCAAAAACATAATAGAAAAAGAAAAAAAAGAAAAAGAAAAAAAGAAACATACACATACACCAAACGGTAAAATACAAAACATAAATAGCAACATTATATAATATTTTACAACTTTCTGCGTTATATAATGTTGTATAGTTGATTTTTTTTTTTTTCAATATCAGCTATGTAGCAACACCCTGGAAACCAAATAGCTTGTAATAATATTGCCAACAGCATTCTTTTTTGTATTTGATCAAATAGTATCCATTCAGTTTCATGCAAGATAATGAGCTTTAGTAATTTCTTTCAAAAGAGAAGAATTCTGAATAAATTGCAATGGATATCCAACGGTGTCCATGACCAAGGCAGGACAAGAAACAATGGATGGAAACTGAACAAACCTAGAACTAAAGAGAAATTTCCTGACAGTGAGAACAATCAACCAGTGGAATGGTTTGCCTTCAGAAATTGTGGATGCTCCATCACTGGAGGCTTTTAAGAAGAGACTGGACAACCATTTGTCAAAAATGGTACAGGGTCTCCTGCTTGAACAAGGGGCTGGACTAGAAGAGCAACTAAGATGATCAAAGGCCTGGAGATTAAAACATATGAAGAACAGCTGCAGGATTTTTGTCTGGCTAGTCTAAAGAAAAGAAGAATTAGGGGTGATTTGATAGCAGTATTCCAATATTTGAGGGGCTTCCACAAAGAAGAAGGGGTCAAATTATTCTCCAAAGAACCTGAAGGCAGGACAAGAAACAATGGATGGAAACTAATCAAAGAGAGAAGCAACCTGGAATTAAGGAAAAACTTCCTAATAGTGAGGATAATTAAACGAGTGGAACAGCTTGCCTTCAGAAGTTGTGGAGGCTCCATCACTGGAGGCTTTTAAGAAGAGACTAGACAATCACTTATCTGAAATGGTATAGGTTCTCGTGATTGAGCAGGGGGCTGGACTAGAAGACCTCCAAGGTCCCTTCCAGCTCATTCATTCTTTTCTGTTGAACCTCCATGTCCCTTCCATCTCTGTTATTCTGTTATTTCTACGGTCTTGAATCAGAAGATGGCCAAAGATTGAATTTGAGCCTCCTCTCCTCCATTATACAATTCCTTTTACAGCATTTTGATGTCTTCCTGGCTTCCACCATGATGGGTTCAGTTCCAAGAAAAGATTGATACTGAACATTTTCCAGGAGCTTTTTTCACTAGTGGGATTATTGATGCTGCTTAAAAAAGAAACAACCCCCAAAAGGGGGGGGGAATAATAAAACCTCTCCTTGAGAATGTCTTGGGGAAGATTTCACTTTCCCCTGGAGAAATTTGGAGCAATTATCTGTCCACAGATTTGCTGAAGGATTTCGAAAGGCTATTGGAGGCCACCTCTCAGTCTCTAAAAGCAAAGAGACAACTGCATTGATTAAAATATGTGCTCATCTATTACAAACTAATCATATCATTCATCAAGATTCTATTATTTGCTCATATATTTTCCACACATAAAAAAATAGTTTTGGAAGAAGATTTATATGTTGGCTCCATTTGCATTGCTTTAATATTAGTTCCAACAAGGAACAAGCTACTTAAGGTTGGCTGTGGTATCTTTTTTTTTCTTTGAAGGGCAACATAGAAGAATGGGAAACTTCAAAGGTCTTCTGCCTTGAGGGCGCAGACTTCAACTAGAGACTCATGGGAATTCCTTCCAAATCTACACTTCTGGCCTCCTTTTGATACCCAAAGAGGAACAGCTGTTGACCATCTCCTTGTAACCTTAAGAGGCAGTCTGATGATGTGCATTGACCCAGCTGTTTTCTCCTAGAAAAGAAACTCTAGGAAATGTAGTTCTTGACAAATCACATTTATGAATTATAGCCTTTCTGCATTGTAAGACATTCGATGCCCACGTTTCATGATTTAAATCAATAGAATTGCTGAGGTGGTTGAGTGGGCTAATGTGCCATCCTGTCTTAGAAATTCACACTTGATCACTGTTTACCTCTTCTGTAATATAATACAAAACATTTTCCCCTTTGAAGGGGTGAGAGGAATTCTCTTTTCATACACACCATATTCCATGCCAAAAAACTGATGAACAAATAGAGAAGGAAGGAAGGAAGGAAGGAAGGAAGGAAGGAAGGGAAGGGAAGGGAAGGGAAGGGAAGGGAAGGGAAGGGAAGGGAAGGGAAGGGAAGGGAAGGAAAGGAAAGGAAAGGAAAGGAAAGGAAAGGAAAGGAAAGGAAAGGAAAGGAAAGGAAAGGAAAGGAAAGGAAAGGAAAGGAAAGGAAAGGAAAAGATATGAAGGGAAGGGAAGGGAATTAAGAAGAGATGAAGGAAAGGGAAGGGAAGGGAAGGGAAGGAAAGGGAAATTGCTAAACGCATACCTATCATCTCTATTGTATGGTTTTCATTACAGTTTGTCAAGTCACTCTTGACTTTTGGCAACTGCTTGGACAAGTTCCTGCAATTTTCTAGGAAATATTTTTTTTTAATTTTTGCAAATGATTGGGACTTTTAATTTTTGGAAACTGCTTTCTTCTTAGAGCCTATAGAGAGGAACTGACCCAAAGTCTCTCAGCTCACTTTCATACCTACGATAGGGAAGAAGGAGAGCTCAGATTTCCCTGCTCCTAATCTAGCATTTTAACTATTATGTCAAATTGATCTCCCCGCTTGTGTTTATAGATATCAAATACAAAATGAATGGGGGCTGGGAGAGGGCTTAATAAAAGCACGTGGTTAGTTTACATTCTAGCTGTGTTCTCACAATGTGCTAGAACCAAAACATGGATTAATAAAGCACAGTGCTTGCCGAGATGGATAAATTAACAAAAGAGCTTAAAGAAAAGGAGGATACGGAATATTATATAATCTGGCACAAATGGTATAAATGGCTGGAAAATAGAAATAATGGAGAAGAAAAATAGGGGTGAAATTTAAAAATGGGAAGAATGAATATGTCAATGTATAGAAAATATAAAATTAATATGAATGTTAAGAAATACAATGTAATTAAAAGAGAAGAACTGGAATAATATAAAGGGAAGAGGGGGAGAATATGATTATTAGAAGAAGATCATCACAAAATAGCTGTTAAGAGAGAATATATATATATATATATATAAGTTGTATGCCTTGTAATGTCATACTATGTTATAATAATAAAAAATAAAAACTTTTATAAAAAAAAATAAAATAAAGCACAGTGCTTGTGTTTATACCAGTGGTGGGTTTCAAAATTTTTTACTACCGGTTCTGTGAGCGTGGCTTGGTGGTGCATGGCTTGATGGGCGTGGCAGGGGAAGGACACTGTAAAATCTCCATTCCCTCCCAATCAGCTGGGACTCGGAAGGCAGAGAATAGATGGGGGCGGGGCCAGTCAGAATTTTTACTACTGGTTCTCCGAACTACTCAAAATTTCTGCTACCGGTTCCCCAGAACTAGTCAGAACCTGCTGAAACCCACCTCTGGTTCATACCTATGTCATCCTCTAGAAAGAAAATCATATCCTGACTTAATTTGATGGCCTGATCTATATATTAACTAGATCCACGAAACAAGGTGAAATCTATCATGTGGTACAACTCTTGCAGTCTTGAAAATAGTATAGGAAAAAAATGGAATGAAAATCCTCAATCGTAGTTTCTCCTTCTGAAGAAGTACAGTTCAGAGACAGTGGTAATAGAAAAGGGAAGCATTTGGGCAAAACAGAATTTAAGAATCCCATGTTGCTGTTGTTAGTCATGAAGTCATGTTTAACCCATCGTGACCCCATGGACAACATTCCTCCAGGCCATAGTTGAGATTAAGACCAGAAACAATGGATGGAAACTAATTAAGGAGAGAAGCAACCTAGAATTAAGGAGAAACTTCCTAACAGTGAGGACAATTAAACTGGTGGAATGGGTTGCCTCCAGAAGTTGTGGATGCTGCTCCATCACTGGAGGTTTTTAAGAAGAGATTGGACAACCATTTGTCTGAAATGGTATAAGGACTCCTGCTTGAGCAGGGGGTTGGACTAGAAAACCTCTAAGATCCTATAGAAGAGAAGAGAAGAGAAGAGAAGAGAAGAGAAGAGAAGAGAAGAGTAGAGGAGAGGAGAGGAGAGGAGAGGAGAGGAGAGGAGAGGAGAGGAGAGGAGAAGAGAGGAGAAGAGAAGAGAAGAGAAGAGAAGAGAAGAGAAGAGAAGAGAAGAGAAGAGAAGAGAAGAGAAGAGAAGAGAAGAGAAGAGAAGAGAAGAGAAGAGAATTCTTTATTGGCCAAGTGTGATTGGACACACAAGGAATTTGTCTTGGTGCATACACTCTCAGTGTACATAAAAGAAAAGATTCATTTGTCAAGAATCATAAAGTACAACACTTAATGAGAGTCATAGGGAAACAGTCAATATAAATCTTAAGGATACCAGCAACAAGGTTACAGTCATACAGTCATAAGTGGGAGGAGATGGGTGATAGGAACGATGAGAAGATCAATAGTAATAGTAATGCAGACTTAGAAACTAGTTTGACAGTGTTGAGAGAATTATTTGTTAGCAGAGTGATGGCATTTGGGAAAAAACTGTTCTTGTGTCTAGTTGTTCTGGTGTGCAGCGCTCTATAGCGTCGTTTTGAGGGTAGGAGTTGACATAAACAGACAGTTTATGTCTGTTTTCAGTGAAATATTTTCACAGCCCTCTTTTTGACTCGTGCAGTATATAGGTCCTCAATGGAAGGCAGGTTGGTAGTAATTGTTTTTTCTGCAGTTCTAATTATCCTCTGAAGTCTGTGTCTGTCTTGTTGGGTTGCAGAACCAAACCAGACAGTTACAGAGGTGCAGATGACAGACTCCATAATTCCTCTGTAGTATAAATTAGTATAAATAATATATATCATATATATAAAGTATAAATCTTGAAGGAATGCACTTCCTCCCCCAAGGAAGTCCACCAATGCCTTGACATCATGTGTGAACAGAGCCAATTTGAAAGTGGTCTGAATTCAATATTTAATTGCCGCATCCCGATGACTTCAAAGCCAGGGAACTGCATCAATATTCACTCTGTTTATCTTGGAACCAGCATTCAAGCTGAAAAGAAATCAGATTCAGAGCTGTTGATAAATATTTCACACCCTGGTAGCTAAAGTAGATGCCTACATTGTTTTAGGGCCCCTTTGACCCTTTGCATTGTCAAGTGAGAACGGTTCAAGGATGTATTAATTTCAAAATAATTTTAAAAGTGAACCCCTGTGTTTTTTCTGTTCTTCGCCTCTCCGCTTTGCTGGGGTTGAAAACCAAGGCCAGGATGAATCAGGGGTGCGATGCTGCAGCACATCAATTCTTCTCTTCTACCTTCAGCGAAGTTGAAGTGGAGGATAATCACAAAGACACATGACATCATGGGCAGGAAACCTTGGCTTCGGATGATTATATGAGCTTTGCTCAACTTGACCTTCTGCCCGTGAAATTTATGATTTCAAAACGATATGAGAAGAACAAAAAAAAATATTCTATGTATTCCCGCTTATGAAACGAGCTTCGAGGAGGTTGTCCTCCTGCTTTTCCTTCAAATTAGAAACACAATAGGAACTATGGCTGTGACCAAAAAAAAATTGTCACAGTTTTCCTTTGATGCTGTTGCTGGTTGTTGTTTCTTTTTTCAAATGAGGGTGAGAATACCTCCGTTTCATGGGTTTTGAGTCTTCCTGCCAACTTATAATATGCCACTTCATGGGAATGGTGCCAAAGATGTGGTGTGGGTATCCTGTTAAACAGCATGGATTTATTACCAGTGGAGAATAATTTCAGCCAATGCTCCGCTGATGTGGTTTATGGCGTGCGGTCAAAGCCGTCTATTAGCACACAAGTCTGCCACTGCTCCGTAAAACAGCTTACTGTGTCATTCGAATCGTCAAACTCAAGGATCTATGGTGCTTTTTTTAATGACGCTTTACCTCTGGTTTTCTTTTATGCTTCCATTTTTTATGCATTCCACACGGCTTCCTGTGAGCATGAGGGTTAGTTAAGTTAGTTTCAGGAAAAACAGAAGTGCTTTGTCCAGAAAAGCGTATTGCCATTGGGCAGGTTTCCAATATATCGCGAGAGGTTTTGTCTTTGTTTTCCAGATACAGTTCGCGATTCTTTGTTGTCCCTGCTGCCATTTTGAGAGCCAGATTGGTGCAGTGGTTAAGGTGCTGGTCGGGAAACCAGGAAATTATGAGTTCTAGTCCTTCCCTTTGGGGCCACTTCACAGGGTTGTGGGTGTGAGGAAAGGAAGAGGCAGAAGTATTAAATTTTAAGTACACTGCTTTTGAGTTACATATATATATATTGAAATTCAAATTTGAGCAAAGAAATTTCCAGTTAAATTGTTTTTCAGTTTTCAGATGATTTAAATCAGGGGTGTCAAACTTGATTTCATTGAGGGCCGGATCAGGGTGGTGTTTGATCTTGGGGGGCTAGGCTGAGCATGGCCAGGGTGGGCATAGCCAGCTCAATTTCACTCATGTCTGTGGTGCCTGTGATGGCCCAAGCACTCTGCCAGCGAAAACGGGCTCCAATGGCCTCCTGCAACCCTCTGCCAGCGAAAATGGAGCTCCATTTTCAGTGGTAGCAGCACCTCAGGCCAGTCCTTCATTGTTTCCAGGGTGGCCCCATGGGTTGGATCTAACAACCCCATGGGCCAGATCCGCCCCCCCCCCGGCCTTGAGTTTGACACCCCTGATTTAAATCTTCACAACAGTGTTACAGTGTTTTCTCCCTCCCTCCCTCTCTCTCTCTCTCTCTCTCTCTCTCTCTTTCTCTCTCCCCCCTCCCTCTCTTTCTCTCTCCTTTTTTTCTCTGTTACATTTTAGTCTAATCTCCCAATTTATTCCTTTCTTCCTTCCTTCCTTCTTTCCTTTATATAACAGGCATGATCTTCTCCCATTAAGTTCTTGCCACTTCTGCTCAGCCAAAATGTAAGTGATATGATTAAAGCAGATGATATCTGGCCTAATCCATTATCATCATTATCCAAGAAATAAAAGAGAAAAGAGAAAGAAAAGGTCAGAGGAACAGAATAATCAGTGTGACAACAGCAGCATCTGTTTTGGTTTCTTTGGAAACTTTGATCGACTGGCCAAAGTGGGAAAACGTGGTGGAGGCCTGGTGGACTTGGGTGGAGACGGGATATGTTGACCCATCTGAACTCATATTATTACCCTGATTTGCAATTCCTGGATTACTTGAAGGAAAAAGTATAAAATATTGTATAAAATATACAAAAGTATGAAGGCTATTGCTTAACGCATTGTAAGCCGCCCTGAGTCTCCGGAGAAGGGCGGCATATAAATAAATAAAAAAAAAGGAGTAAATATCCCTTGGGAAATGTATTCACCTACCTTTATCACTAAAAAGAGAGTAGCTTGGCCTTAGTGGATTTTTACCATTTATTGGTGGTAAACTCAGTGGTGAAATTCATTTTTTTTTACTACCGCTTCTGTGGGCGTGGCTTGGTGGGCGTGATGTGGCATGGCTTGGTGGGCATGGCAGGAGAAGGATACTGCAAAATCTCCATTCCCACCCCATTCCAGGGGAAGGATACTGCAAAATCCCCATTCCCTCCCCACTCCTGGGGGAAGGATATTGCAAAATCACCATTCCAACCCCACTCTGGGACCAGCCAGAGGTGATATTTGCCTGTTCTCCAAACTACTCAAAATTTCCGCTAACGGTTCTCCTGAACCTGTCAGAACCTGCTGGATTTCACCTCTGGGTGAACTTCAAAGCCAACTCCAGATGAGGTAAAAATTGGGGATAAGGATAGGGAAAGCAGGTACCCTAAAGACAAATTCTTCAAAGAGGATCCAACTGTCTTAAAAACAAGATAGATTCCTAATGTTGTCCATACAATCTGAATTAGATGGAAGCGGTAACTTGGGCAAAATGATAGACCAAGGCTACATTTGGAAAATGGTTAGTATGCTTATCTCTTCTTTAGATTGCAACTTTGGTGTATAACAAAAGGCAACCATACACACAAACCTACTTTGTATCTTGTCCTGACTTGAACTATAACAGTGTACAATTCGAAAGCACGTAAAAATTGCAAGCAGAAAAATAGGGACCACCTTTGGTGGAAAGATAAAAGTGTTCCATGCGCCTTTGGCATTGAGTCATGCCAGCCACATGACCACAGAGACGTCTTTGGACAGCGCTGGCTCTTCGGCTTTGAAACGGAGATGAGCACTGCCCCCTAGAGTCGGGAACGACTAGCACATATGTGTGAGGGGAACATTTACCTTACAAGTGAAGTTAAACAGTAGGGAGTAAGGAATGGAGTTCTTATCCCAGATAACAAAACAGGCACTATTCCCAGCCACATTAAATGGAAAACCCTCATTTTCCATCTGGATTCACACATTCTATGCCATAATGTTTACAATTTACAAAAGGTTGGATTCTCACAGCTACTGCGTTGTGTGTTTGGTGCTATGTGTGAAGCGGTCTTCCATGAAGACAAACTGTCCTTTTATTGCCTTGAAGATTTGGCATTTTCTGGGATTAACTCCCTGATCCCTGAAAGGAGATTAGCAGATGATATTTTCATTGGGTTGTGCAGTAATAAGGAGTAACCTTTAATCAATTAATTTGGTACATTGGATTTATGAAAAGGCCTAGAGAACTTTGCCTACAAATGTGACAATCACTTTGACCATGTCTGTCAGAGCGGGTCAAAGTCATTGCAAAAGATGTCCTGCCCATTTGCCAGAGGTTTGGTCTGCTAAACATTCAAAATAATTTTGGTAGTCATGGCAAATCCATGCAAAATGTCTGAAGGCTGGTTAAGAAAGAGGTGATAAACACTATGGGTAAATTACAAAAAAGGTAACCCCAAACAAGGATAGTGGGACTGTTGTGGTCTGCCAGCAGCCTGTGGAGCTGGCAACAGACTTGGACAGTGAGGAGGCTGGGGAGGACCATGGGCCAATCCTGGAGTCTGGGAAGACTCGGACGAGGGCTCTGCATCAGAGGCAGAGAAAGGGCCATCTGGGAGGTATGTGCTGCATCCGGAGCCTCCAGAGTCGGACCTCAGCGAGGCAGAGGAACAGGGGGAGCCTGTTCCCAGTGCACACATGCACAGAGCTGCCAGAAGGCAAGAATAGTTAAAACAAAAGGAACAACTCGGGGATAGGGCTTGGAGATGATTGGCCCCTCCCATAAGACTTAAAAGAGGAGCAAAGGCATGTGGGCCTTTGCAGGAAGCAACATTGTTAATTCTGTGCAGTTTAAAGCCTGAAGCTCTGTTTGATTCTGGACTCCGTGTGGCTTTGCCTATTAGGTCTTTGGCAGCATGTCAAGGGAGATAAAGGTGGGTGATTATCAGCCTTATCCCAAAGGGCTCTTTACAACTATTGGGGACTCATCTGTGAATGAACAGAATTCACAGCTGTTAAAATAAAACAGGTTTTTGGGACTACTCGTGTGTTTTACTGACTCAGGAAGCCTAGGTCAGAACAAACCTGTTTCAGCTTGTGAAATAATCAGCTGCTGTTATTTCTTAAGACAGTTTGACTACTATATAATTCTAACCTATTCATCCAAAGGAAATGTCAACTCTCCAGTTGGTGAATCCAGAAAAAGAAACTCCTGGGGCATTATGTTATCAAGAATATAAAACTTTACTGGATAAACCACATTGGCACAGAAGAAGCGAAACCAGCTCTGGGTTTCCTGCGCAAAAGCAAGTGTAGTTCATTCTGCTTTTTGCTACGGGCCACCCACAGCCCAAAACATCCACCAATCATCACTGTTCATTTTGTTATGAGAAGCAGTCTGCCATGCTGGGATATCTGCTGAGGGATGTCCTTGGGATGCCAGCAATGTCCCACAGTGGTGAAGGACGGTGTAATACCATTCTCGCTGCCCTGCATTCCAAACACACACATACATGGCTTGAGCGAAGAAGAAACATCTTCAAAGAAAAACCAGAAAGTCCAGTTGCCTCTTGGAAAAGCACCTTTGGGGCAAGAAGCTGCCTTGCTTCTATCACCCAAAGTATCTATCTATCTATCTATCTATCTATCTATCTATCTATCTATCTATCTCTATATCTATATCTGTCTATCTAACTATCTATCTCTATCTCTATCTCTATATCCATCTATCTATCTATCTATCTATCTATCTATCTATCTCTATCTCTATCTCTATCTATCTCTATCTATATCTCTGCCTATCTCTCTCTCTCTCTCTCTCTCTGTATATATATATATATATATATATATATATATATATATATCACCTCTCTCTATCTCTATCTCTCTCTCTCTCTCTCTCTCTCTCTCTCTCTCTCTCACTATCTCTATCTCTATCTCTATCTCTATCTATCTATCTATTTGGAATGTTTCTACACATTGCTTAGGTTCTATGAGGCTGGGCATTAAAAATGAATGATAGTGATAGATGATAGATATAGATGATAGATGAAGATAGATAGATAGATAGATAGATAGATAGATAGATAGATAGATAGATAGATAGATAGATGATTGGATGGATGGATGGATGGATGATAGAAAGAGAGAGAGAGAGAGAGAGAGAGAGAGGGAGAGGGAGAGAGAGATGACAGGTATACAGACAGCTATTTAGATCACCCACCTATTAAATAAAAAAATAAGGAGGGGAATATGAAACTGACTGATAGATCCATTCTTATGAAAAGAAGGACAAAGGGAAGAAGGGGAGGACCGAGACATGGATTACATATTGGATAAATATGGGAGTTAAATTTGTTCCTGAAACCCACTGACAATTACATGGCAGGTAGCTCAAAAACTGAGCTGCCTTTGGCAGCCTTACAAAGATAACCTTTGCATAATGAGAAGGATTTGAACAATTTATCCAATGTTCTGGTCAGAAGCAGGTTCCCTTTGAATACAGCACATAAATATCCTAGTGTTACACTTGTTTTAATCTTAGACATTTAAACATACTGTAGATAGGTAAAAGGAACATGAATTTTCTCTTTTTCACTGGACGGGGGTTTGATACGAGGGTTTGATTTTTACTGCAAGTATCAACATGTTGACTGTGATTACTATTATTTTCTTTATCTTTTTTTTCTCTCATACACACATTCATATATACGCATGTTTAGCTGTATTACTGGTAACCGCACATAAATGTCCACATAGGTTTGGGCTATAATCTTTCATTTTTTTATCATTCCCCCCCCCACCCCACCCCAGCTTTTAATGTGGCATTTTCCAGTGGCCTCTTTTCTAAATAATAATCAGTCTTGGATCTGACTTGTTTACATTGTTTAATGATTAAAATAGATTGCCAAATGTTGTGTGGAATGGATAGATAGATAGATAGATAGATAGATAGATAGATAGATAGATAGATAGAGACAGGCAGGCAGACAGGCAGGCAGACAGACAGACAGATAATGGATGGAGATAGATAATCTATAGAAAGATGATAGATAGATAGATAGATAGATAGATAGATAGATAGATAGATGATAGATAGATAGATAGATAGATAGATAGATAGATAGATAGACAGACAGACAATAGAGATGATAGAGACAACTATATGATAAAAGATAGAGAGAGAAGGAGAGAGACATGATAGATTATAGACAATAAATAATGGATGGATGGATGGATGGATGGATGGATGGATGGAAATAGATGATGGATAATGGATGAGAGATGAGAGAGAGAGATACAACAGAGATGATAGAGACAATAAATAGATGCTAGAAGATAGAGAAAGAGAGAGATGATAGATAATGGATGGATAATGGATGGAGATAGATAATCTATAGAAAGATGATAGATGATAGATAGATATACAATAAATATGATAGAGACAAATAGATAATAGAAGATAGAGAGAGAAGGAGAGAGAGATAATAGATATTGGGTGGATGGGTGGGTGGATGGATGGAAATAGATGATGGATGAGAGATGAGAGAGAGAGATACAACAGAGATGATAGAGACAATAAATAGATTAGGAGATAGAGAAAGAGATGTTAGATGATAATGGATGGATAATGGAGGGAGATAGATAATCTATAGACAGATAATAGATAGATAGATAGATAGATAGATAGATTGATAGATAGATAGATAGATAGATAGATAGATAATATGGCTCTTATTCTAAATATTACAGTAAGAATGTATTTGAGGATACTTACACTACTAATATGGCTAATAACTTACATAAAGAAAAACTAGGTGGGGGCTTGCCTAGCTTTTCAGAAGAGACTAATGTTCTCCCATTGCACTGAAAGTGCAGGAGAAAGAAGCCTAACATCTAGCAGCAATTAACTTTTAACCTTCAAATGATTTAAGTCATAGAGTCTACAATAAGCCGTGATGATAAGGAAACACAACAGATGATGCAAAACCTGCCTTTTCATCCTTCTGTCTGTCGGCTGCAATTATATAGGCCGCAGGGTCTGTAATGTGAAGTCGTGATAAAGCTTCAGCAGCTGCCCTCTTGCCAGTCCTGCGATTAACAACTTACTCTCTTCAAGTCATTCTGTCCAAATTGGTCTGTACATTACCTTGAACCAGGGGTGAAATGTAAAATTTGTTATTACCGGTTCTGTGGGCGTGGCTTGGTGGTGGTGGGGTTAATGTGACAGGGTGGGCGTGGCCAATTTTTTTTTAACTTTTAAAAGCATTTTTTCTACAACCTTAAAAAAATGCTTTTAAAAGCCTCTGACAATCAGGCAACTCAACTGGGATCGTCAGAGGCTTTTAAAAACATTTTTTTCTGCAACCTCTTCGGCTGAAAAGATTGTAGAAAAAATGCTTTTAAAAGCCTCTGACGATCCCAGCTGAGCCGTGCGATCATCAGAGGCTTTTTTTTTTAACTTTTAAAAGCATTTTTTCGGCCAAAGAGGTTGTAGAAAAATGTTTTTAAAAGTAAAAAAAAAAAAGCCTCTGATGATCGCGCAGCTCAGCTGGGCATGAGGAGTGGGGCGCAGGGATTTTTGCTACCAGTTCTCCGAACCACCCGTCACCATCGCTACCGGATCAGGTGATCCGGTCCGAACTGGGAGCATTTCACCCCTGCCTTGAACCACAAATTTAACAAACAGGACTAAGCTTCACACAAGACACAAAGAGCCCAGATCAATCGAACAAACGAAAAAGTGCATGCGAACCAAGCTTAACATATTGTATGAATGCAACCTCTTGTGTTTTAAATAGCCCAATTTAGTATATTGTATGAATGTGACCTGTTTGATCCCAGATGTATAACTCTGAAATCCTGAGTGTTTTTCTTCCTGTCTAATTCTGAGAGTCATTTTGTTACAAATTCTTTTATGGGGTGGAAAGTAGAAGATAAAAATGCAGACAGGTAAACATAGGTGTATTGACTAACCAAATATTTAAAAGTCAAATGGCTTGACTGGGTTTAGGCTAAATTTAGTACATGCTAAATCCTAAATCTGGGTTAACAAAGCCCAATTACTGCATTCACATACCAGGACAAGTTTGTTCAAACAAATCTAGTGGTCCTTTTAATTCATTTTCACTTTTCTTTAATTTCTGCCAGATGACTTGCTTCTCCTGCTCTGCAAAATTTTCCCATGGGTTTGTTTTATTGATGCCTCCATTTAACTTGTTTTAATTAAATAAGCACCTGAATTGGCCAAGAGTTTTGTTAAAATGGTTAAAGTTAAGAGAGAGAGAGAGAGAGAGAGTTCACTGCATCTTTATTTTATTTTTATTTTTATTTTGCTTTTTTAACATGGTATGATGATTGTTTTATGATATTTTTGTTTTTGTGAAACGTTGCTTTAGTATGATTTGGTGATTTGATTATTTTGGTAGTTAGATGGGATTAAAAGTGACTGAAAGATGAACAATAAAAAAACAGTTATTTATTTTATTTTATTATTCTATTTTATTTTAGTATTTATTGTATTGTATTGTATTGTATTGTATTGTATTGTATTGTATTGTATTGTATTGTATTGTATTGATTTGATTTGATTTGATTTGATTTGATTTGATTTGATTTGATTTGATTTATTATTTTATTTTTTTATTTTAATTATTTTATTTTATTTTTATTTTTATTTATTTTATTTGCTGCCCATCTTGTTTCAAAATACTCTGGGCAGCTTACAGCATAATAAATATTTTTTAAAATTAAAATCATTGGATATAATCTGTATAAAAAGTATAAATAAAATTTATTCTTCTCAAAATGAAGCTTTTATTTTATTTCATTTTCTGTCTTCATCTCCAGGTGTTTGAGAATTTATTTTGGTTTTCTTGTGGTGACCTTTTTTGGCCAGGCCTTCATTTTGGAATTAGAAAAGGAATCCAGTGTTATCCTGATGTTCTTGTTTTCTGTTGCGCATCTGTCCATCACTTTAAATCCTCCCGGGCTGCCCCATTTCCCAGTCTGAAAGTTCCGTTACGATCTTTTCCTTTGGGATTTAACATACTGTGGAAAGACAGGGAAGCTGTACTTTGTTGAAGAAAAGACTGTAGAATAACATGTAACATATTGCACAATCTCTAGGCTGTATACCAGATTAATATGTGTAAAATTAAATATATACCAAAACACTGCAGGCCAACTACGAGAATTTTATCAGCATCCTCTTTGGAAAAGTCAATTCAAAAACTGATTCTCTCTCATGAGTTTGCGGTGAGATGGGTGGTGAACAAATTTAATAAATAAATTAAATTGGTTAAAAAAGAGGACGTTTTCTCTGCGAAAGTTTTGAAAACTTAAAACATATTCCCGGAGAAAGTGAGAGGAGGGACAGTGTTCTTTCTTTCTTGCTGACTTCTCAGTTTCTCAATTTCTGTAAAATACTACAGCAAGCAGAGGTGGGTTTCAGCAGGTTCTGACCAGTTCTGGAAAACCGGTAGTGGAAATTTTGAATTTTGAACCAGTAGTAAAAATTCTGACTGGCCCCGCCCCCATCTATTCTCTGCCTCCCAAGTCCCAGCTGATCGGGAGGAAATGGGGATTTTGCAGTAACCTTCCCTTGGAGTGGGGAGGGAATGGAGATTTTACAGTATCCTTCCCCTGCCATGCCCGCCAAGCCACACCCACCAAGCCATGCCACACCCACTAAACCACACCCACAGAACCGGTAGTAAAAATATTTGAAACCCACCACTGACAGCAAGGTGATACTTTTATGAGGGCCCCGGGACAAATTGCAGAAAAATAAATGTTATTTGCATACAATTAAATAAAAATAAATAAGTTGCAAGCTTTTGCATCACCTAGAACTCTTCATCCAACAAAATGTTACTTGGTATGGAAACTTGAGTCTGAAAACGGTGAGTCGGTTTATTGAACTGTAAGATCTGCCATCCCATGCAGCATCCTAGACTTTTAAGCCCTTAAATATAAATTATTCTGCCTCCTTCTGACCCTCATATCTTTCTGAAGAGGCTGAAAATCATGGAAGAAAACAAGATTCGCCTTCCTACAGTAGGTGGGACGAAGAAGGCCATGGTTACACAAGACCCGGTGCTGGCAAATGACAGGGGGAGACCATCTAAACAAAAAGTCACTAGCTCCTAATGAGGCTTGTTAGTGATGCTAATCTATGTAAATGTTATTAATTGAGAAGATCTATCTTTTATCTCCAGCATTTGGTAATCAGGCAATTAAAAAACAATGACCATTCCCGGTGGTTGTCCTTCTGATTTTTTTTTTTCCTCTTTCTTTCCTTGTTGTTGTTAAAAAAAGAAAAAAGAAAGTGATCAAAGAATCCAGCAGAAAAGTTCCTTATCAAAAGCAAGGCCTTGCCTTAGGCTATCAGGCCTCATTAAAAGCAGAACAGCTCTGTTGATCACCAATTAACCTGATTTGTAGGAACTCTGATAAAGACCTCAAACAACACAAGTTTTCTTCCCTGGAATAAATGACACCGTTTATTGACAAAAATAAAAGCGTTAGATTTGGGGAAAGGCGGAGAAGAGGGGGGGGAATGGAAGGGGAAAGAAGGACATAAAAGGACTTATTCATATTCAGCTTGTCTGCCAAACAGGCGGGGAGCCCTAGAAGACATAGCTGCAAGGAGAAGCTAAGATTAACCACCTGGGTGGTTCCCTATCCACACTGGATCAACGGTGGGCCTTGCTAGCCATGGTGGCAAGAACCCAATGTCGAAATCTTTAGGAGCCTTCCTTGTCAAACTCCCTCAGATTAGACCACCAACTGCATTAATTATGGATACAATCACCTCCCCCGTAATGTGATTAAGTAGAATATCTTGGCCTAAGAAGAGTGGATGGGGGGTTTGTGGATTTCTTTCTTTCTTTCTTTCTTTCTTTCTTTCTTTCTTTCTTTCTTTCTTTCTTTCTTCCTTCCTTCCTTCCTTCCTTTCTTTCTTCTTTCCTTCTTTCCTTTCTTTTGTTCCTTTCTCTCCCTTTCTGTCTTTTTTTCTTTCTTTCTTCCTTTCTTTCTTTCCTTTTCTTTCTTTCCTCCCTCCGTCCCATCTTTCCTTCTTTCTTCCTTCCTTTCTTCCTTTCTTCCTTCCTTCTTTCTTTCTTTCCTTCATTCCTTCTTTCCTTCCTTCCTCCCTTCCTCCCTCCCTTCCATCTTTCTTCCTCATTTCCTACCTTTTCTTCCTTCTTTCCTTTCTTCCTTTTTTCCTTTCTCTCCCACTTTCTTGCTTTAACCGTCTCTTGTCTTTTCTTTCTTCCTTCCTTCCTTCTTTCCTTCTTTCCTTTCCATTATTCCTTTCTCTCCCTTTCTGTCTCTTTTCTTTCTTTCTTTCTTTCCTTCTTTCTTTTCTTCCTTCCTTCCTCTCTCTCTCCCTCCCTTCCATCTTTCTTTGTCTCCCTCTTCCTTCCTTTCTCCATCTCTTGTCTTGTCTTGTCTTGTCTTGTCTTGTCTTGTCTTGTCTTTCTTTCCTTCCTTCCTTCCTTCCTTCCTTCCTTCCTTCCTTCTTTCCCTTCTCCCTTTCTCCCTGTCTCTTGTCTTTTCTTTCTTTCTTTCTTTCTTTCTTTCTTTCTTTCTTTCTTCAGTGTCAGTTTGAGTTTTGATAAGTCATATTAGGCAATACGTTATTAAAAGCGGAGAAAGACCTTAATTGATGCTTCACAAGACCTTTTGCTCAGATTTTAATGTTGGCTCGAATTAGTTGTAGCAGAAACAAACGTATAAAATCATAAAGATGTGATAATCTAATAAATACATAAATAGTTTTTATTTAGCTCCTTCCCTAACTATGTTTTGGCTAACTGCTATATTTAGGTAGGGGTGTTTTTGATAGAAATTAACCACGGCTTACACATGTGTTTGTGGACAACTTGCAGGCACACACAGGCTCTCAAACGCTGCTAGTAAGTCACACCCCATATTTTCCTCAAACCAATATAGCCCTTATTAGAACATAATTCCTCAATTTTGATAAAGCCGGCTATAATTGCTTATTCCTGATGGCCTATCTCTACGTCTGAATGATTTTAAGTGACTCAATTGACCAGGCCAAATGGGAATAGATGGGAAGTTGATGCTACATCTATTACACAACTGAATGTACCAGGGGAAAATCAAGATGTCAGGCACAGCCTGGTGAAGGTGAAGGAGCCATTGAAAACCAGAGAGATTAGCAACTCATTGCATTATTTGTGGGTTATCAAGAGACAGAGGTAATGAAAGTGAGACCTATATCCTTGATCAATAAGAGTTTGACTGCATTTTCAGTTCATTTTCTCCTGCAGAGAGAGAGAGAGAAACAGCAAACCTCCTATTGATCACAGTGTTAATCCATAGCTGGTCTGTCCCATGCCTAGTAAAACAAGTGGGGGCTGGGGGGAAAAAAAACAATAAGATAATAAGCAGGAACTCTTGATCTTTTATTATGGTGTGTTGGATGAAGAGAGCAGGGAGGGCTTCAAGGTGGAATGTTTCACAGTTAACTCTTGCTGGGATGCTGAATTTGAAGCAAGGGGTCTAGAACATAGAATAACAAAGTTGGAAGGTACCTTGGAGGTCTTCTAGTCCAACCCCCTGCTTAGGCAGGAAACCCTATATCATTTCAGACAAATGGTTATCCAATCTCTTCTTAAAAACTTCCCGTGTTGGAGCATTTGCAACTTCTGCATTTGCAAATTTTTTCACTGATTAATTGTTCTCACGGTCAGGAAATTTCTTCTTAGTTCTAAGTTGCTTCTCATGAGTTTCCACCCATTGCGTCTTGTTCTACCCTCAGGTGCTTTGGAGAATAGCTTGACTCTCTCTCCTTTGTGGCAGCCCCTGAGATATTGGAACACTGCCATCATCTCTCCCCTAGTCCTTCTTTTCATCAGACTATACTAGACAATATGGGATGCAGAGGTGGGTTTCAGCAGGTTCTGACCAGTTCTGTAGAACCGGTAGCGGAAATTTTGAGTAGTTCAGAGAACCGGTAGTAAAAATTCTGACTGGCCCTGCCCCCATCTATTCTCTGCCTCCCGAGTCCCAGCTGATTGGGAGGAAATGGGGATTTTACAGTGTCCTTCCCCTACCACGCCCACCAAGCCATGCCCACCAAGCCATGCCACGCCCACCAAGCCACACCCACAGAACCGGTAGTAAAAAAATTTGAAACTCACCACTGATGAGGTAGTATATAAGCCTAAATGCTATTGCTATGCAATTAAGATAGCTAGCACCCAGAAGCTAGTACTTCTGATTTATTTTTTTCTCAAATAAGATCAATATATTGAGAAACAGACAACGGAAAGTGCCAGACAAAACGTCGAGTTGAACATACCATGGTAACTATTTCAGCAATCAAGTCGGATTTCGTTTTGCAACAACTCATAAAAGAAATTCAATTTGCAATTAGCCTTGCCTGCATTGTTATTTTTTTAAAATAATAATAATAATCAGGCAACAGTAATGAAATTAATTCACTTTTCTAATAAATTATTGCAAGATGTCGAGAAAATTCAGGTAATACCAAGCAGTCTTATTAGGATCGTCAGTATTAATATCAAATCCTTGTGTGCTCATTAAAAGAAATACAGTAAATTCAATTAATGCACATTAATCCCTAGTTGACATTAACATCTGATAAAAAAAAAACAATATTGATAGAGATTATTAAAACGGAAGGAAAGTTGAGGTGGGGGTAGTGAAGTAGAAATGAACACCAGCCATATGGGAAGAAATACAAACATATTATCCAACTACATATTCCTGACATTTGATATAGAAAACGGTGTGGGTTCTTCCAAAAATACTTGGGATTTCTGGTAATCCTGATATACCAGCTCTTGTCCAGATGGGAAGTACAGGTAGTCCTCAACTTATGACTACAATTCAGCCCAAAATTTCTGTTGTTAAGTGAGACATTGGTTAAGTTTTGCCCCATTTTATGACCTTCCTTGCCATTGTTGGTAAGTAAATCACTGCCGTGGATAAATTAGTAACTCAGTTGTGTTCGTAAGTCAAGAACTACCATATTTTTGGAGTATAAAACGTACCTTTTTCCCCCCTAAAAGGGCGTGAAAATTTAGGTGCGTCTTATACACCAAATGTAGCCTCACCCACCCACTGGCCCCCACCCTTTGGCATCTGCTTCCCAGAAGTTTACCTCCTTGTAGCAAGCAGCAAGAAGAAATGGCTTCTTTCAGCTTCAGCACAGCCTAATTAGCACAAGTTGATTGGATCAGCATCCCAACTCTCAGCTGTTTTGCTCTCAGCTGTTTTGCGTGGGCCTCTGCTGCTTGCTGCAAGGAGATAAATTGCTGGGAGCAGATTTTTTTTTTTCCCTTGTGCTAATCAAGCTATGCTAAAAATGAAAATGAAAGTAAAAGAGGCTGCTGTTTGCTGCAATGAGGTAAAATTGCTTGAAGGCAGAGGCAGATTTCTTTTTCTTGTTTTCCTCACCAAAAAAGGTAGGTGCATCATATAGTCCGGAGCATCTTGTACTCCGAAAATTACAGTACCTGTACTTATCAATTATTCAATGAGGTGTATCTCTTAGATTGCACCTGCAGACAACATCTGAAGACAGAGGCTCCACCCACCCACCCAGACGTCATCACGTCCAGTTTTTTATGCTCTGCACACGCTCATATTTGTGAACCGGTAGCGAAGGTAAGTGAGTAATTACTACCCCTGGAGTAGTTACTCAGAGGTTAAAAGGGAAGCTAGAGAAGAGTACCTTATATACTAGAATACTTATTTGAAAGGACTCAGTGGTGTCCTATTCTTTGAATTGTAGCAGTTAATATTTTTCTAAGTGAGCTGCTGTTTTAAAAACTTTTACTCCATTTGAGTTTTATTGGAGAACTTGAATGGATCCACAAGTCCTGAGAAGCTAAAATGTGAGCTCAGTAATAAGTTCCTGTTGCTATGTCACAAGGAAAATATGAAAATATATTTAATGCTGAAGCAGATCAATCGGGATTCTGATATTATATGACAGCATCTGATGTTCTGTACTGGCCCTTTTGGAAAGGACAGTGGCTCATTGGTAGAGCCTAAGTTGGAAACTGGGAAAAAATATATAAAAACTCTTGGATCATCAACTGATAGAATTAGAAATAACTTGAGTTTCTTTCTCACTCTTTCTTTGATCTTTGGAATGTCTAATCACTTGTCCAAGTCCATCTTTGATGGTTTGTTCCTTTCTTCTGTAGTTGACATGGATGGATGGATGGATGGATGGATGGATGGATGGATGGATGGATGGACAAACAGTCAGATGGATGGATGAATGGATGGATGGATGGATGGATGGATGAGGTGGGTGGGTGGATGGATGGATGGATGGATGGATGGATCGATGGATGGACAAACAGACAGATGGATTGATGAATCAATGGATGGATGGATGGGTTAGGTGGGTGGATGGATGGATGGATGGATGGATGGATGGACAAACAGACAGATGGATTGATGAATCAATGGATGGATGGATGGATGGATGGATGGATGGATGGATGGATGGATTAGGTGGATGGGTGGATGGGTGGATGGGTGGATGGATGGATGGATGGATGGATGGATGGATGGATGGATGGACAAACAGACAGATGGATTGATGAACCAATGGATGAATCGATGGATGGATCAATAGATGGATGTTTTAACGAAATGATTGATTGATTGAGTAATAAATAGATACTATTCTTCAATATAAAGATGAATACAACTTATTTATATAACTTTATGCTAACCATTTCTGGGAAACGGATTTAAACCAGATGTAATTATGAAGGCTATTACCATTCCTAAAATTGATAATTGTGTATTGTTAATTAACTCATAAGAAATACCCCACAGTGGTTTCTCTTTTTTTAAGTCTTCACCAAACAAGCATGAAGTGTCAGTCATGCTAAGAGACTGATTATTCTTTCAGTCAGCATGGATGTATTTCCTTGTTGACTTCCCTGCCTCTTGTGTTGTGGTGCTGGCTTTCAAGTGTGTGAAAAATAGAAGGAAAGTATCAAGCCTTATTGCATGTTTGACCTTGCTTTGGGGTTGGGGAAAAGCAAGCTGCACTCTGCCTTATCTAAATAAATCCATTACTCTCGCCATCATAATGTGGTTGAACAAACTTTTCAAGTCAGCCAGCAAACATCACCATATTTAGCGTCTAATCACTTCTAACTCTTTAAAAAAAAAAAACGAAAAGAAAGAAATGTCCATTAGAAAATTCAATCTCTGGGGATCGTTATCTGATTTTCCTGGTTACACTATGAAAAAGTAATCTGTTCATTTTTTTTTTTTTAAAAAAAGGCAGCCTAATAAGAACGTTGGTTGAAATTTGTGCTTTAGAAATGAGACTGGGAAGATATGACTATGGGGAAAGGTGTGTGTGTGTCAGGGGTGGGCTGCAGGGAGAACCTCTAGCTAAGATTCTGTGCAGTTTGGAGAACCCCCAAATCCCACTACTTGCTGGCCCCGCCCACCCCACCGCTCCCAGGAGTCCCCACGCGGCCCGTTTTGGATGCAGGTAAGTGCAGGGTGCATGCGGAGGCTCAGGGAAGGTGAAAAATGGGCCTAGCGGAAGTTCGGGAAGGCCAGAAATGGGCCGTTTCCAGCCTCCAGGGGGCCTCCGGAGCCTAGGGAGGCTGGTTTCATCCTCCTGGAGGTTCAAGGAAAGCCTTTGGAGCCCGGGGAGGGCAAAAATGCCGCCCGCCCCCCTGCCGTAGTGCAGGAGACTGATTAGGCCATGCCCACCCAGCAACCGGGCAGATAACCCCTTACTAACATTTTTGAAGCCCACCCCTGGTGTGTGTGTGTGTGAGAGAGAGAGAGAGAGAGAGAGTGTGAGTGTTTTAACTTAAGGAGTCAAACTTGGGGATGAAAATCAGAAAACGCTGGAGAACCTGAGTCCACGAGAACGAGTTTGAATTTCCACCAGAGAACCTTCTTTACAAAATTAAATGAAAACTAAAAATGCTGCTTGATCTTTATTCTTTTTCTCCCCTGCTAGGAGAGTTGTGTGTGCACATAGGGGTGTGTGTGTGTGTGTTTTAACTTAAGGAGCCAAACTTGGGAACGAAAATCAGAAGACGTTGGAGAACCTGAGTCCACAAGGACGGGTTTGACTTTCCACCAGAGAACCTTCTTTACAAAATTAAACGGAAATAAAAAATGCCGCTTGATCTTTATTTTTTTATTTTTTATTCCCCCCCCCACCTTGCTAGGAGAAGTTTTCAGGCTCTTCTGGGACTTCCTGTGCTCAACACTGTACTCTGAAGTTGGTACGATTACGATAGTGATGACAGAACAAAGGCGCTTTCTCTAGGAAAGATGAAATGCATCAAATCTAAAGAGAACATGGCGCTTTGTGTTTTCCAAGTATGCACTGGGGGGGCGGGGTTGTAGAGAGAGAGAGAATTAGATCTTTCTTTGAAAGCCTCCAGTAGAACCAGGAATTGTTCTGCTGGGGAGGAAAGGAAACGAAGGCAGTTATCTTTCCCTACCATGGCCGTCACAAATTCTGATTGATTTCGTGGCATGCTATCGGAGGCTCTGGTGCTTTGATCCTTTCCTCCTGACTTCCTTCAGCATATTCTTGCTTGCTTGTTCCACACACTCCCAGGTTTGGCAAAAAGAAAACAACAAAGATTAGCAAAGTTTGGTGGCCTACAGATAAGGAGGAAAGGGTTTGATGTGGCAAGGTGAAAAGGAAGCATGTGTTAGGAAACCACGGACTATTGTCTGTCTTTGTTGATGCAGCTTAACTTGGCCGGTCAATTTAAAAGCCCCTTCCCCTCCACCATTCAGAACTTCTCCCATCAATCTCCCCCACCCCACCCACCCCAAAAACAAGCAAATAAAGAACACACCGGAAAATAGGTTTTCAAACAAGGGGGTGTCTTTACTCCATCTGTTTGAGCAGGTGAAAGATTATGGTACAATCTGCAGAACATCCTTTCCAATCCTGTAAAGAAAATAGAGCAGAGGAAGGAAGGGAGGGAGGGAGAGGAAGGAAGGAAGGAGACGGAGGGAGGAAGAGAGAGAGAAAAAAGAGGAGAAGGGGGAAGGGGAAGGGAAGAAGGGAGGGAGGGGGAGGGAAGAAGGAAGGGAAGAAGGAAGGGAAGAGGGCGGGAGGAAGAGAGAGAGAGAGAAGAGGAGAAGGGGGAAGGGGAAGGGAAGGAGGGAGGGAGGAAAGAAGGAAAGAAGGAAGGAAGGGGAGAGGGAGAGAGGAAGAGAGAGAGAGAAGAGGGGAAGGGGGAAGGGAAGAAGGGAGGGAGGGGGAAGAAGGAAGGAAGGAAGGAAAATGAAAAGAAAAAGAATGAAGAGAAGGGAAGGGAAGGGAATTTAGAGAAAGGAAGGGAAGGAAAGGGAAGGGAGGGAAGGAAGGGAGGGAGGGAGGGAGGGAGGGAGGAAAGAAGGAGGGAAGGGGAGAGGGAGGGAGGAAGAGAGAGAGAGAGAAGAAGGGAAGAAGGGAGGGAGGGAGAGGAAGGAAGGAAGGAAGAAAGGAAGGAAGGAAACCCCAAGAGCATGAACGCTATTAATATCTGTTTTAAGTAATTTTTATGAACAGATTTTCCATAGATAAGAAATATATTCAAAGAAGGGGAAAATATAGCAAAAGAAGTGCAAAAAAGAAAAACAAAGACAATAAAAAAGATAGAAAACAATTGTAAATTTCAAGCAATTCTGAAAAAATCTTGAACCAGTACCATATATATATATTGGCCTTCCAGTCATTATTGGCTCTTGGCAACTTCTTGGACAATTTCCATGCAAGATTTTTGGGGGTGTTTGCCCTTGCCTCCCTCTTAGGGGTAAGAGGGTCTGACTCACCCAAAGTCACCCACGTAACTTTGTCCCTAAGGAAGGACTAGAACTCAAGGTCTCCTTGTTTCTAGCCTTAACCTCTACACCAGTGTTTCTCAACTTTGGAAGCTTGAAGATGGGTGGACATATGGGTGGACATCCCCAGCGCTGGCTGGGGGATTCTGGGAGTTGAAGTCCACCCATCTTCAAGCTACCAAGGTTGAGAAACACTGCTCTACACCAAACTGGCTTAATTCTAATCGTTGGTTTAGTGACAGTTCAAAGTTACAATGGCACTGAACAAAAGTAACTCAAGACCATTTTTCACACTTATGATCCACGGTCATGTGATTAAAATTCAGATGCATGGCCACTGACTCATATTTATGATGGTTGCAGTGTCTTAAGCTCGTGCGTTCACCTTCTGCGACCTTCTGACAAGCAAAATCAATGGGGAAGTCAGATTCATTGAACAACCTTGCTTTTAACATAACAATTGCAGTGATTCTCTTAACAACGACTGTCGTAAAGCTTCACAAATGCCTCCCTTTTAACAACAGAAATTTGGAGCTCAACATTTCGTACGTTGAGGACTATCTGTATTCTCCCCAAATTGAATTAACACTTTTTTTCCCCATTTATTAATTTAAGTATTCTTCCCCAATGTATGCACTGCTCAAGGCGGCTGATTAAAGGTAATGGTAAAGGTTCCCTCGCACATATGTGCTAGTTGTTCCCAATTCTAGGGGGCAGTGCTCATCTCCTTTTCAAAGCCAAAGAGCCAGCGCTGTCCAAAGAGGTCTCCATGGTCATGTGGCCGGCATGACTAAACGCCATAGGCACACGGAACGCTGTTACCTTCTCACCAAAGGTGGTCTCTATTTTTCTACCTGCATTTTTTAGGTGCTTTCAAACTGCTAGGTTGGCAGAAGCTGGGACAAGTAACGGGAACTCACCCTGTTATGCAGCACTAGGGATTCGAACCACAGAACTGCCAACCTTTTGATCGACAAGCTCAGTGTCTTAGCCACTGACCCCCATGTCCCTTAATTACTAATATATAAAATACAAAAAAAAAAAGTTTCAAAAACTCCTCTAAGTAAAAAGGATATTAATTAACAAAAGGGATAAATAATCAATGTGTACAGGTTTCAAGGATGAAAGACTGGGCCAGAGGAGAAGCACAATTCCCAATTTTCAAAGCAAAGGGAAGATGCAGAAGGAAAATTTGTCCAGCAAATCAGACAGAAAAATCTCTAACTGGTCCAGCCTCTTCAAAAGAGCCTCTTGACCACCAGCAAGGCTAGCAAAGATGTTTAAAAACAAATCTGCCAAATGTTGGAAATGTAACCAGATACCAGGTACGTACTATCATATGTGGTGGACTTCCCCAAAGGCAAAAAAAAAAAAAAAAAGGACAAAAATACATACATGGCTAGAGAAAATGATAAAGGAACATATAGATTTAAAGCCAGAAATATTTTTGTTAGGTATTTTGCCAGAAAAACATAATAAAGGGAATAGATATATTTAATACTGCATGTTTTGATGTCAGTAAGAATTGTATTTGCACAACATTGGAAAAATGAGGAAACGCCTTCAGATGAAAATATAATAATAATAAAAAAAAAATATCAGATTGTCCAGAAATGGATAAATTAACATTAAAGATAAAGGGTAAAGAAGACACAGAATTTATTTTTTTTTTAATTTTGGGATTTGTTTTACCAATGGTTAGATAATAAAAGTAGACATTAGAAGTTGGAAGAATACTATTATATACAAGTAAAGAATATTATTATCAGTATCATTATACATATGTAAAATGACCCAGACAATACACTGTTTATGAAATACATATGTTAAAGAAAAATGTATAAATAAAAATATTTTTTTAAAAAAAGAGCCTCCCAACTGTTGCTCTGTCCAGGCTAATATTTTCTACCACATGTAGAAAATAAATTCCGCCGTGCCCTTAAAACTTTCTTTTTTCAGCAAGCCGGGCTGGCTTAACACTTTAAATGTTTTTAACTGGTTTGTCATTGTTTTTTTTAATTACGGGGCCAAATTTATATATATCTTTTTAATAGTATTTTAATGTTTGTAGTTTATGTTTTTATTTGGCTGTACACCGCCCTGAGTCCTCAGGGAGAAGGGCGGTATATAAATTTGATATAAAAAATAAATAAAAAATGTTGCCGTCATTGTATTAATGGTGTTAGAGAGAGGAGTGTCCCGTTTCAAACCACTTGTCCTGCACTGCATGATTGCCAAGAACCAGAATAAGAGAAGCAAACAGCGACCAAAAATATATGTCACTTTACAAAGATGCGGTAGAATAGAATAGAATAGAATAGAATAGAATAGAATAGAATAGAATAGAATGGAATGGAATGGAATGGAATGGAATGGAATGGAGTGGAGTGGAGTGGAGTGGAGTGGAGTGGAGTGGAATGGAATGGAATAGAATAGAATAGAATAGAATAGAATAGAATAGAATAGAATAGAATAGAATAGAATAGAATAGAATAGGGAGTGGAGTGGAGTGGAGTGGAGTGGAGTGGAGTGGAGTGGAATGGAATGGAATAGAATAGAATAGAATAGAATAGAATAGAATAGAATAGAATAGAATAGAATAGAATAGAATAGAATAGAATATGGAATGGAATGGAATGGAATGGAATGGAATGGAATGGAATAGAATAGAATAGAATAGAATAGAATAGAATAGAATAGAATAGAATAGAATAGAATAGAATAGAATAGAATAGAATAGAATAGAATTGAATTCTTTATTGCTCAAGTGTGATTGGACACACAAGGAATTTGTCTTTGGTGCATATGCTCTCAGGGTACATAAAAAGAAAAGATACGTTCGTCAAGAATCATAAGGTACAACACTTAATGAGAGTCATAGGGAACAAATAAGCAATCAAATCATATTAGGAAACAGTCAATATAAATCTTAAGGATACCAGCAACAAGGTTACTGTCGTACAGTCATAAGTGGGAGGAGATGGGTGATAGGAAAGATGAGAAGATTAATAGTAGTGCAGACTTACTAACTAGTTTGACAGTGTTGAGGGAATTATTTGTTTAGCAGAATGATGGCATTTCTAGTTGTTCTGGTGTGCAGTGCTCTATAGTATAGAGTATAAATTGTATTCTATAGTAAACAGTATAAATTGAAAGATACAAGCAACATGGTTATAGTAATAAGTGGGAAGAGATAGATAGTAAGGAAGAGAAGAATAAAAGTAATACAGTCGTAGTAAATGATTTGACAGTGTTGTGGGAATTAGTTCTTAAGCAGAGTGATGGCATTCGGGAAAAAACTATCCTTGTGTCTAGTTGTTCTGGTGTGCAGTGCCCTAAATAGCGTCATTTTGAGGGTAGGAGTTGAAACAGTTTATGTCCAGGATACGAGGGGTCTGTAAATATTTTCACAGCCCTCTTTTTGACTCATGCAGTATACAGGCCCTCAATGGAAGCAGGTTGGTAGCCATGTTTTTTTCTGCAGTTCTAATTATCCTCTGAAATCTGTGTCTGTCTTGTTGGGTTGCAGAACCAAACCAGACAGTTATAGAGGTGCAGATGACAGACTCAATAATTCCTCTGTAGAACTGGATCAGCAGCTCCTTGGGCAGTTTGAGCTTCCTGAGTTGGCGCAGAAAGAACATTCTTTGTTGTTCTTTTTTGATGACGTTTTTGATGTTGGGTGTCCATTTTAGGTCATGAGATATGGTAGAACCTAGAAATTTGAAGGTCTCTACTGTTGATACTGTGTTGTCTAGTATTGTGAGAGGTGGTAGTATGGGAGGGTTTCTCCTAAAGAAAACAACCAAATTATGAATCAACCGTTCTTCAGGATCCAGTCAGCAAATAGGAATGCCGTCAATGACAGAAAACTCCTTATGGACTTTTTGTGTGAGAAAGAAAATTATTTTGCGATTTATGGTTTTGATGCTTGAGAAAGAAAAGGTGACAGAAAGAAGGGAATTAGGATGAAATTGGAGGGTTGTTTGATTATAAATGTAGGTCTAGATCAGAATCCAATTTTTTATTTATAATAATTTTTATGC
The DNA here is from genome assembly GCA_022577455.1 of Arizona elegans. Classification (NCBI taxonomy): domain Eukaryota; kingdom Metazoa; phylum Chordata; class Lepidosauria; order Squamata; family Colubridae; genus Arizona; species Arizona elegans. The sequence continues at coordinate 1,327,863 of JAKOOJ010000067.1, read as the reverse complement.
TATCTTTTTATTTTATTTTATTTTCTGCATTTTTTCTCCTTTTTTTTTGCACTTATCTTGTTGCATTTTCTCCTTATTTTTTCTGATTTTACACGCACATCTTATCCTCTCTAGAAAGGGGTACTAAGACTTTGTTTGATTTCGATAGGATGAAGATCACGTGAAGTGTTAGTACCGCTTTATGAAGCCCTAGTAAGACCATACTTCGAACGCTGCATCCGGTTTTGATCCCCAAGATATGAAAAAAAGATGTAGAGACTCTGGAAAGGGTGCAAGGAAGAGCAATTAAGATTATTAGGGGGATGGAGGCAAAGATATATGAAGAACGTTTACAGAAATTGGGTATGTCTAGTCCAGTGAAAAGAAAAACTAGGGATGACATGGTAGCAATGTTCCAATATTTGAGGGGCTGGCACAAAGAAGAGAGGGTCAATCTATTTTTCAAGGCACCAGAAGGCAGGACAAGAAGCAATGGATGGAAACTAATCATGGGGAGAAGCTACCTAGAACTAAGGAGAAATTTCCTGACAGTGAGAACAATTAAGCAGTGGAACAGTTTGCCTTCAGAGGTTTTGGGTCCTCCATCACTGGAGGCTTTTAAGGAGAGACTGGACAGCCACTTGTCTGGAATGGTATACGGTCTCCTGCTTGAGCAGGGGGCTGGACTAGAAGACCTCCAAGGGCCCTTCCAGGTCTTGTTATTCTGTTATTATCTATGAAAAAGTCTACTAATAAAAAAAAAATAGTTTAAAAAGTATTAATACTCAAATGATCAACAAAACAATATATTTTTAAAAACAATACCCTGAAGGTATATTATTGATTGATTGATTCATTCATTGATTGATTCATTTGCATTTATTAACTGCCCGACTGCCATGGACTCTGGGTGGCACCCAAACAGTAAACCTCCATCATGATGTAGACAAGTGTTAATTTTGGAGCTGTCAGCTAACAAGAATAGCCAAACCTCCCTAACTAAACCTTTTTCACAGGCCATCAAATTTCCAGAGATGAAGGTGAGGATGACAGGTGATTCCAGGATCAAAACTTGGAGATCATGACCCTGAAGCTAAAAGAGAGCCCTGTTCAGAAAAGTACTTTAAAAAAAAAAAAAAGATTGTAGGGAAGATTAAGGTAGATCGGTTCTTGGAATAGTTTTTGGAGTTAAGTGGTGTCTAAATTGGATGTTGGCTTAATTAGAAAGCCAGTGAAGATCCCTAAGCTGTATTGAAGCATCAGACCCAGTGATGAAATCCAAATTTTTTTACTACCGGTTCTGTAGGTGTGTCTTGGTGGGCATGGTATGGCTTGGTGGGCGTGGCTTGGTGGGCATTGCAGGGGAAGGATACTGCAAAATCTCCATTCCCTCCCCACTCCAGCAGAAGGATACTGCAAAATCCCCATTCCCTCCCCACTCCAGGGGAAGGATATTGCAAAATCTCTATTCCCACCCCACTCTGGGGCCAGCCAGTGGTGGTATTTGCCAGTTCTCCGAACTGCTCAAAATTTCCACTACCGGTTCTCCAGAACCTGTCAGAACCTGCTGGATTTCACCCCTGATCAGACCGATGTGAAAAATGGTCCAGATTGGTCTGTACTAGATGGTCAGAATAGTCTAGATTGCTCTGTACTAGAAAAATATCAGGAAACAGACAAAGGTAACAGGTGTAGGTGCCAGGAGAATATTACAGTACTGTAGGCTTGAGGAGGCTTTTTTTCCTTCTTTGAAGACTACTGTAGGCTTGCTCCTGGGGAGGAAAGCTATGGCAAATCTAGACAGCATACTAAAAAGCAGAGGCATCACCCTGCCAACAAAAGTGTGTATAGTCAAGGCTATGGTTCTCCCAGTTTCATCAGCAGCATCACAATGATATTGGAAGACCAAACCAGGATATCCAAAGGAATGACACAATATAAAGAGCAAGTAAACGTCTCCTTGCCTGCCAAGAGTTGTGACTATCACATTCTGATGGTCAACCAGATGCCTGTAAGAGATTGGCAAGGAGAACGTGTAAATATGGTTCTCTTGTCATTGTTCTCCAATAATTTATATTACCATTCCTGATTCAAAGGTAAAATCAACTCTTGTTAGACCTGTCCTTTATGAATGTATCTAATCTCCTTTTAAGGGACGCTGTGGCTCAGTGGCTAAGACGCTGAGCTTGTTGATCGAAAGGTCAGCAGTTCAGTGGTTCGAATTCCTAGTGCTGCGTAATGGGGTGAGCTCACGTGACTTATCCCAGTGAAATTCGAAAGCGGGTAAAAAATGCAAGTAGAAAAATAGGGACCACCTTTGGTGGGAAGGAAACAGCGTTCCGTGCACCTTTGGCATTGAGTCATGCCGGCCACAGGACCACGGAGACGTCTTTGGACAGTGCTGGCTCTTCGGCTTTGAAACGGAGATGAGCACCGCCCCCTAGAGTAGGGAATGATTAGCTCATATGTGCAAGGGGAACCTTTACCTTTACCTTTAATCTCCTTTTAAAGCCATCCAGGTTAGTGGTCGTTGCCATGTCTTGCAGTAGTGAATTCCAAAAAGTCCATTATCCAATTATCTATATCATAGAATCAGTAGAACATCCTCCAAACATAGCATTCTGCTCTCAGAACTTCAACCCTGAGGACTTTGAGTGGAAAGACTTATCCTGGAAGCATTTGCTGGACAGCTCCTAGCTCAAAGCTTCTGTCTCCAGTTGTTAATCGGTTTAGCACAGGGGTCTGCAACTTTAAGCGCTCAAAGAGCCATTTGGACCCATTTCCCACAGAAAAGAAAACACCGGGAACCACAAAACTTGGGTGGCCTTGGCCAACTTGATGTCACTCACTTCTACCAGTCACATGACACCCCCCCCAGCCACGCCTACCCAGCCCGTCATTAGGGCAGAGAACCAGTTGTTAAAAAACACCGGGAACCACAAAACCCTTTTGACATCTCTCTCTCTCCCCCTCTCTCTGTATCTCTCTCTCTCTGCCCTGGCCACTTCTTCATCCCCTGCCATCACCCTTACCTTCTCAGGCCAGGCGAGGAGTGACTGGGAGGGGAGGGCCAGCTAGTGGTGGGATCACCCAACAGGGAGCCACAGCAGAGAGCCCAAAGAGCTGTATGCAGCTCCGGAGCCACAGGTTGCTGACTCCTGGTTTAGCAGATCATCAAAATTTCTATATGAAAAAGAATGGCTAGATTCACACAACCTCTTTAACTACACCCGTTAAAGTTAGCTGTCCTTGTACAACACCCTACAAGCTTTAACTACGGTTCATGTTTTGGTAGCCTGGCATTTGTGGTCAATTCAACAATCCTGGCCAATGGGGTATTGGATAATTCCAGCCTTTGTGGGTCAGTCACAATGGGTAAAATAGAGCCTCCATTTTTCAAGGCAGAATATCACCAAACATGAATTGCCGGAGTCAAAATACAGCTTTTTATTTCATTCCCTTTCTCATTTCTTAACAGGGTTTGAGGAGAGTTGTCCCTGTGAAAGGAAGACAGCCAGATTCAACGGAGGTTCTTTTGTTTTACGTTTAAAAATGGGTAGGTCAGTGATAACCTTATTTTGTGCCTCTTTCCAGTTTTCTCTACTTGTGTTCCATACATGTTGATAGGCCTTCTATTAGCAAAGTCCTCTTTGTCTTTTTTTTTTAAGCCTCCTCAAATTGAATGCTAATTGTACCTCCAGTCCTAGGAACAAAGTCATTTTCTGCATGTGTGTGGTTTAAAGAAAAGTATGATTTGTGTCTTAACATGTGGTTACAAACCCAATAAAGCAAATTAGATTTTAAGCAGTAAAAAGACAGCTTGCCAAACTGCAGATGGGCCCTTCCAGTGTTTTGAATTCCTCCCAGCTTAAAGACCCTCAACCTATTTACACGAGCGTGCACGCACACACTTCAACCCTTATAAGAACTGCCGCTGTGTTAAATTATGATCCAAAGACTTTGGGGTGGGAACAAATCAATGGGGATACCTGGGGCAGTGTGTAATGCAGCAGCTCCTGCCAGCAGGGGAAACAGCTTCCAATCGTGCCCCCCACCCCCAAGTAGGTTAAATAAATATGATACTTAAGACCAAAGACAAAGGATCAGATGGCAGCCTGGGTCAGCTGTTGATAAAATACAATCTTCCTTTAATGCATGCTGGGAAATTTATTTAGTGCTGACCTGGGGAAGGAAGGAAGGAAGGAAGGAAGGAAGGAAGGAAGGAAGGAAGGAAGGAAGGAAGGAAAGAAAGAAAGAAAGAAAGAAAGAAAGAAAGAAAGAAAGAGATTGAGAAATGATGTAAAAGAGGGAGAGAGAAAGTAAGAGTAAGGAAGGGAGGGAGGGAGGGAGGGAGAGAGGGAGGAAGGAAGGAAGGAAGGAAGGAAGGAAGGAAGGAAGGACACTCACATATCTTAACAAAAGGGGAAAGTATTTGTTTGAAAAGGCCCAAAGTTTATCCATGCATGAATTGCTTTCCCCAAGAAGAGGGAGGCTCCAAAGTCTGCTGAGACAGTTAGCTGGGGATTCATGGCACCAGCAAAGTGCCAATTGGACACTGCTTAGCTAAGCCAGTGTCCGATTAGCAATAGGGTGGCTGGATGGGGCAAGCCAAGCCAACTGAAGGCATTGCTAGGAAGAGTGAGTCCGGAAAAGAAGAGTGTGGCCCGAAGAATCCTAATGCCCCAATTTCAATCCTTGCAGCCTCTGGGAATGTAAACTAGGAATTATGGAGTTTGCAATCCAGCTCATCTGGAGAAGGTTGTGGGGAGGCATTTGGGAGTTTTTCAACACCGCTGCAAACTGGACAATCCTTTTATGTCCACCTTACAGGATTTTAGCGAAGGTTGAATGGCTCATGTAAGGCCATGCACAGTAAGCTAGAAAGGTGAGCTGCAGCTTCCAGAGTTATGATCCCAATTTACTCAAGAGGAAACCTCAACAGCTTAATGAAATAAAGGCTATTATTATTATTATTATCATCGCTTTTATTCATTAAACATGAAACTCGGTCAATTATTATTAATTTTATTAATAATTATTAATAGTATTATTATCTTATATTATATAAAATAGAATAATAATTATATTAATACTAATTATTAATTATTAATATTATTATCATCATCATTATATTGTTATATATTTTATTCATTAAACATGAAACAGTCAACTGAACATTCAAAAATGCATCACAAATACCATTGACTGGTGCTAATGGTTGATATGGGTTGCTGCCAGCCTTGTTTTTGTTGTTATTGTTGTTGTTGTTATCATTATCATCATCATCATCATCATCATTATCATCATATTAACTTATTACTATTACTATCACCATCATCATTCATTATTATCATCATTATATTATTATTATTATTATTATTATTATTATTATTATTATTATTATTATTATTATTTAGGATTACCACCATCCTGGATGGGTAGGCACTTCTGCATTCAATCCCACCCTGTACATGCTGGTTGGAAATTGGCTGGGTGATTCATCAAACAAAACCATGGTTTGTTTAACCATGGTTGTTGTAGGTAAGTCACAGTGACCCCATTCGTACTCATACTAAGCCAAAACCAAAAGTTCCATGATGGCTTAGATCAGTATTTTCGGGAACTTTAAAATGGGTGGAAATCAACTCCCCAAATTCCCAGCCAGCCATGACTTCTGGGAGTTGAAGTCCACACATCTTAGAGTTGCGGAGGTTGATTTAGAAATCGGATTCCTCCACGTATGTGAAGAAATTGTCCTAAAAGCGGGAGGATATAGTCTCTACAGTAGGTAGCATACCTCACATACGGTATGTAATAAGTTCTGTATTACATGAGTTCATATATTTTATAACAAATATAATTTTAATGCTTTAGGATTTCATAGATTGGAAGGGACTTTGGAAGTCTTCTAATCCAAAGCAGAAGTCCTCATACCATCTCAAGAGAAATGGTTGTCCAATTTTTTTCTTGACAATCTCCCACAACTTGCATCCTTCTATAATATATTTTGAGCATATTTGAGCCAAGATCATGGCTTAAATCAGGGTGTGAGATCCAGATGCTAAATAACATTGCAAAACTGGCTTTGTAAAGAAAAGACCCCTCCATTAACAGCTCCCTGCAGCTTTGCATCAGATGGTAAAACGTATTATATGCAAACTATTTATGGGGCAGCTATTTGGAATGTCTGTTTTCCACTTTAAATTTACTAGCTTTTCTGCAGGTGGTCTTTTTGGTTGTAGGCATTTGAATAGTTTTGCATGCGTGGTGGTTGCAACATTTCTTTTGATAGTTTTGCTCATTAGCTTGAACTGCCCGGAGGGGATAATTTATTCCAGAAAGACGACATACCATACTGGATATTAATAAATGATAATTCATTGCATCACTGCCCAGGAGCATCTTCAGTTTGAGCTGCACAGAATGTTAACCTCCAAAGATGTAGGATTGGTATATCCAAAGAAGGGAGCAGGGATTCTGCACAGACATTTTATTTTATTTTATTTTATTTTATTTTATTTTATTTTATTTTATTTTATTTTATTTTATTTTATTTTATTTTATTTTATTTTATTATTTTATTTTATTTTATTTTATTTTATTTTATTATTTATTTTATTTATTTATTTATTTATTTATTTATTTATTTATTATTTTTTTTGCAGTCTGGAATCATGCTGCCTCTACTTCTCACGCTTCTAAACCAGGATTTTAGAGGTTTCATTTGGGGGGGGGGAGGGCTTTGTGACATGTTGCCCTCTCTAAAACAAAACAAAACCAAACTAGAAGGACTTTTATTTCAAATATGCTGGACTGAAAGTTTTCCAAGTCAATGTGCCCAGAGGCATATATAATTCTCCACTTCTACCCATATTAGTGCCCAGCTCCTCTGCCCATTTGTCAGGTTATCTAAGATAATGAGAACTGGGCTTCCAAAGGATGAGAGGACACCCAGCTCACTTTTTCACTTTATCTTGCCAGATTTTGAAATCTGGAGCCCAACACAAGGCAAAAAAAAAACCCCTCCACAACTTCAACCTTCCAGATACACACACATAGATATGAGAGAGAGGGAGAGGGGAGGTGAGAGAGAGAAAGAAAGAGAGAGAAAGAGAGAGAGAAAGAGAAAGAGAGAAAGAGAAAGAAAGAGAGAAAAAGAGAGAAAAGAGAGAGAGAGAAAGAGAGAGAGAAAGAGAGAGAGAGAATGAGAGAGAGGGAGGGAGGGAGGGAGGGAGGGAGGGAGGGAGGGAGAGAGAGAGAGAGAGAGAGAGAGAGAGAGAGAGAGAGAGAGAGAGAGAGAGACTGTGCCCACATTCTTGCTCAGATGATATTATTGTTGTTGGTTGCACAATCAACCAGACATTTAGACTTGATTTGGGTTTTTTTCCCCACTTATCAAGTCCTTCCCAAGAACCTGGGAGAGGCAGATATTATTGCTATTATTATAGTTGGTTGGGAAGGAAGGAAGGAAGGAAGGAAGGAAGGAAGGAAGGAAGGAAGGAAGGAAGGAAGGAAGGAAGGAAGGAAGGAAGGAAGGCTTTTCCATTAATTTCAACGGAATCTTTTCTGCTTCAAAATGAAGTTCAAAGTAGCTTTCAAAACTAAATTTTGAAATATCAGAACTGGTGCTTGTTGGAAAGCAGAAGACAGACCAAAGTATAATCTGCTCCAAATAACCTTCCTCGTTCCAAACTCATTTTATCCAGAAAACACCAGCATAGACCAGTCCCCATGTTTCAGTAGGAGAATTTGGAACCAGTTTCGAATGCTAACATAAAAGTGGTGCCAGTTATAATAATCATCTTCTCTCCCCCCCCCTCTCTCTCTCTTTCAGAAAGTTTGGTTCACTTCGAACCAGATGTAAACTGTGTAATAATACGCTCCATAATATTGGATCTGAAAGGAACAAGGAAGTCTGGTCCTTTACTGGATCCTTAATCGAAATAAACTAAATCTATCCTCACCACAGCCGAGCCCGAGGAGGGAGCAGTTTATCTTAATTAAATGATAATAAATTAAATTTACCTCCTCCCCCAATGTGGGCAAAGCAGGGGATTACGATTAATGCATCGGAGATGCTGGTTTGAATTCAGATTACAGTAGCTAATTTTGTTGGTTGAAATCCTTTTTTCAAACAGATTTTGGAGAAGATCAAAGCAACACCAGCCTCCAAAACATTGAAACTTCGCTGAAGACTTGAAGGCGGGCTGGAGAGAATTCAAGTCCGTTTTCTCGGAAATAAACCTCGCTGAATTCTAAGGGGGGGGGGGGGGTCATCCCAGGATTGCATCTGAAAGAGAATTGGAGAATGTTATAGGGCAGAAACAGGATTCCCAAGAGCGATAGAGTAAGAAACTCGGGTTTCCGCAAATCAACTTTATAGATTTTGATGCTTCGCTTACTCTATTTAAACTCCGCAAATATCAAAGGCAGAATTCTACCGAGGCATTAAAAACCTTTCACTGAAATTAGGAAAGGTTAATAAATATCTGCGCGCGCGCCCTCCTCCCCGCAAGTGAACCTATTCGGTGAGATGCTTGCGCGTTTTAAGGTTGAAGAAATTGCAATAAAAACATCACACCCACAAAGACACAAACGCATTGCGATTTCTCCAGCCCGTCAAGCCGATGACGGCTGAGTGAAAAGATCAGAGAAGTTGTGCTGGAAAGAAGATAAGAGAATACCAGGTCGGGACGGGTTGGCCTAAATGGAAAATGGAGAAAGAACGTTGGGGTTTTTTTAATTATTATTATTTCGGCCGTTCTATACACATGATTGCGTGGGAGCAAATCTCGGAGAAACCACACGCGTGTTTGCCTGTGCACACGAACCCTTACACACAGGTGCGCGAAATCCAGTTTTGGGTAGAGCCGTAAACTCTGCGCTCCTTCGTTACACGCCGCCAGTTTCTGCAGCGACCTCGCTCAGTTATTTTTCATGCACCCCTTCAAAATCTCCTTTTAAAAATTCCTATACAGTAGAGCATAAGGTTGCGAACCCGTTTCTTTGTGTGTGTTTTTTCCACCACAATTGTGTGCCTGAAACCTGGGGAGAAATTGCGCAGGAAAGGGTGTAAGTATAATATAAACCCCGCGAAAATATCTCCGCACCTGAACGGATTTATGTTCCTTGTCGGGAAAGAAAAACCAGGAGAACCGAACAGGAAAAAAAAAGTTTGAAAGATTGAAATAAAGCATTTCCCCAGAACCATCCCTTAAACCGGTCGGGTTTGTTTGTTTGTTTGTTTGTTTGTTTGTTTGTTTGTTTGTTTGTTTGTTTATCCTTGTGACTTGTTATAAGGATGATATTAATAATATTAACAATTTTACTGTCCAATGTGTTTTTAAGCGAAATACATGGTGGGCTATGCGATTTTTGAATGTGTAGATTGCTGAATCTATGTGTAAATAAATGTTATTAATAGTTTCTGGGTGAGAGGGAAGGAGGGAAGGAAGGAAGGAAGGAGATTGAGAGATGGTTTATAGGAGAGGGGGAAGAAGAGTGAGTGAGTGAGTGAGTGAATGAATGAGTGAGAAAGGAAGGCAGGAAGGCAGGCAGGCAGGCAGGCAGGAAGATAGATAGATAGATAGATAGATAGATAGATAGATAGATAGATAGATAGATAGATAGATAGATAGATAGATAGATAGATAGATAGATTTGAAAAGCAGGTCCAAAAAAGAGTGGGTAATGACACATAGAATTAAAAAAGAGTGAATGAGTGAGTGAATGAGTGAGGAAGGAAGGAAGGAAGGAAGGAAAGAAGGAAGAAAGGAAGGAAGGAAGGAAGGAAGGAAGGAAGGAAGGAAGGAAGGAAGGAAGGAAGGAAGGAAGATTGATTTGACAAGCAGGGAGGAGATCCAAAAAAGAGTGGGCAATGACACATAGAATTAAAAAAGAGTGAATGAGTGAGTGAGTGAGTGAATGAGTGAGGAAGGAAGGAAGGAAGGAAGAAAGAAAGAAAGAAAGAAAGAAAGAAAGAAAGAAAGAAAGAAAGAAAGAAAGAAAGAAAGAAGAAAGAAAGATTTGACAAGCAGGGGGGAGATCCAAAAAAGAGTGGGCAATGACACATAGAATTAAAAAAGAGTGAGTGAGTGAGTGAGTGAGTGAGTGAGTGAATGATGTGAGTAAGGAAGGAAGGAAGGAAGAGGAAGAAGAAAGAAAGAAAGAAAGAAAGAAAGAAAGAAAGAAAGAAAGAAGAAGAAAGAAAGAAAGAAAGAAGAAGAAAGAAAGAAGAAAGAAAGAAGAAAGATTGATTTGACAAGCAGGGAGGAGATCCAAAAAAGAGTGGGCAATGACATATAGAATTTAAAAAAAAAAGTTCTCGATTGTTTCATGCGGGAGAAAATTTGGGCTTCCCACCAGACGCCGCAGGTTGAGTTGCAAAGTTTCAACGCGGAGACTCGATCCCCCCCCAAAAAAAATCGCACCGCCGTCTCTGAGAACTGGCCTAACTTAATTGTAAGCAAACCCACCGCCCCCGGAGGCGTTTTCTCTACACACACACACCCGCCCGAAGGCTCCTGCGCCCCCCCACCCCCCCCACGGCTACTGAGGGGCTGGGGAGGGCTGGCTGGCCAACGCAGGGCAGCGGGGCAGCGCGTCCTGCGCCCCTAACTAATATCGACCCGGAATCCGTTCTTAGGAAGCTCAATTCTCCTTACTCCCAAGTAAATCTGCCAAACTGCAGTGAGCAATTCTTTTGAATTCCCTCCACCCACTCGGCCGAGAATCGGACTTAAGAGTGACCTGCGGGGAGGGAGACCCCCCTCCCCATGGTGGGTCGAACCCCTGCAAAGCTGCAAAGGAAGACAGGAGGAAAGTGAATTCGATTTCATGCACACGCCAGTATAAACCGAATTCCAATTCCACCCAAAGTTTAAATGGATATATGAATACCCCTTAGACAAATTTCCCCCCCGACCCGACACGTTAGAAATAAGTAGGTGGAATCAGGTTTTGTCTGAAAGACTGGGGTATTTGGGGGGTGGGGTGTTTAAATGTTTTCACGATCTGAATCTGCGGCCTTGGAGTAGAGGCGGCTCCCCAATTGCCAGGACTGATCCCTGCCGCTGTGGAAAAATGGGACAAGGGTTGGAGAGTCCCCAGGACTGGAAATCTAAGAGCAAAAAAGAGAAAAATAAAATAATGAATAATGGGATCTGATTTGGGGAGAGGGGGCGGTGGGGGCGGGAAGTATCCTAGTAAAATATTATGCCGGCAATGTAGAAGTTCATTAGAAGAATAGAATAGAATAGAATAGAATAGAATAGAATAGAATAGAATAGAATAGAATAGAATAGAATAGAATAGAATAGAATTCTTTATTGGCCAAGTGTGGTTGGATACACACGGAATTTGTCTCCGGCGCAAAAACTCTCAGCGAAACCTCAAATTATTTGAAATTTGAAGGGACCAGTTGAACCGATCTTTCAGCCTACACTCAATTAATCGGCGCAGCCCCTCCGCAAACGTTACGCCAACTTTTCCCCGACCGGCCGGCCGCCCGCCTCAAGTTGGCTCCAAGGACGACCCGCTTTGAACCCCTAGCCGCCGGGAGGCTCGTGGGAACAGCCATCCTTTGTCCAGCCAGAGAGAGGTCCGGTCCGCTCTCCCGACCCCCGTTGCGCGCGTCTGGATGCGGGCCACGTTCCCACGTGCTCTGAGCCTCCGATTGCTGACAAACTGGACGGCTCAAAGATCAAAAAAGAAAATTCTTTCTTTCTTTCTTTCTTTCTTTCTTTCTTTCTTTCTTTCTTTCTTTCTTTCTTTCTTTCTTTCTCTCTTTCCTCTTTCTTTCTTTCTTTCTTTCTCTCTCTTTCTCTCTCCTTCATTCCTCTTTCTTTCCTTCCTTCTTTCTTTCTTTCTTTCTTTCTTTCTTTCTTTCTTTCTCTCTCTCTCTCTCTCTCTCTCTCTCTCTCTCTCTCTCTCTCTCTCTTCTTTCTTTCTTTCTTTCTTTCTTTCTTTCTTTCTTTCTTTCTTGTCGAATTCGGACGACTCAGCAAGGAAGCAATGATGAAAGGCGCAAAATCCCCCCCCCCAAAAAAACCCAACAACTCAGCAGGGCCGGGCAAGGCGAACAAAACCGAGAGCGGCCCGCCGTAGAAAGAGGAGAAGTTGCGGTTGGATTTACGCGGCGGGTTTGGCGGGATTTATTAATTTGGGGACGGTCCTCCATCTCGGCCTCTCCGCAAACCCGTTTGGCCTCCCTCCGGCGATTCATATTTCGTAGGAGGCGCTTTCCGGTTTCGGATGATGAAACTTTGCCGGGCGAAATTCAATCGCCGCTTGTAAATATCGATGGGCGGTTTGAAGCTTTGCCCTCGCCTGGCTTCGAGCGGCGCACCCAGCGCCTCCTGCCCCACAGTCGGCGGCGGAGCCGACGGCGGGGTGAGCCCCCCCGGGCCGGTGGAGCCGTTTCACTCCCCGCCACTTGATTCCCATCCGCCTCCAAGGGCGACGAGGGTGGGAGGAATCGCAGCTTCCTTTCGCAACGTGGGGGGGAGGCTTCAAGTTGCCCCCTTGGCCAATGTGCTGCTCTTACATCTGCTCAACCAGCCCTGGGGTCGGTGAGTGGGGAGAGGTGGGCGCCTTAAGGGCAGGAGAAAGAGATGTCGCCTATAACTGTAGAGTCAGGCTCCCAAGTGATACACGTAGAGTTTAGCACTCAAGGACTTCCAGAACCAAGTCTGCCTTTATCCAAGTTGGCTTGTTGGTGTCGGGTGGCCTGGGGGAGAGTGACAGAAGCCCAATGAGCTTTCCAGCAACACAGCAAAGACACTGCAACAGACTCCGTTAATGGTTTCCTGATGAGCATTTAATAGCACCGGCCAAGCAGGGCTGGGTTGAAAAGGCTGGATCATGGTACAAAAGTGAGACTTCACTAACTTCCTCCTGCACAAACTGTACACTTATAGCCAACCAATCAGGGCCTGCATAGGTGGGCACTTTCTTTATACTTCAAAACCATCTGGGCCATCTGAGGCTGGGGAGGAGGGGGGGGGGTGTTTCCAGAAATTATGCTTGTCATCATTCCATTGTTTGATCTTGGTCCGTGAGGGGAGAAAGAGGCTCATCTGATCCATGCTAAGGCCTTTATTAGCATCCTGTGCAACTGATCCTTCACGGGGAAAGGGGCTGGGAGAAGTGTAAAGTGCTATAAACCCCAAACAAAAAAAAATGGTCAAAGAAGGAAGTGCCAATTTTTGAATTTTACAGAGTTGGTAAGCAGGTGTAATGATAGATGGAAAGGGAGGGAGGGAGGGAGGGAGGGAGGGAGGGAGGGAGGGAGGGAGAGAGAGAGAGAGAGAGAGAGAGAAAGAGAGAGAGGAAGAAAGAAAGAAAGAAAGAAAGAAAGAAAGAAAGAAAGAAAGAAAGAAAGAAAGAGGGAGGGAGGGAGGGAAGGAAGAAGAGGAAGGAAGGAAGGAGAGAGAGAAAGAAAGAAAAAGAAAAAGAGAGAGAGAGAAAGAAAGAAAAAGAAAGAAAGAGGGAGGGAGGGAGGGAAGAAGAGGAAGGAAGGAAGGAGAGAGAGAGAAAGAAAAAGAAAAAGAGAGAGAGAAAGAAAAAGAAAGAAAGAGGGAGGGAGGGAGGGAGGGAGAGGAAGGAAGGAGAGAGAGAAAGAAAGAAAAAGAAGAGAGAGAGAGAGAGAAAGGAAGGAAGGAAGGAAGGAAGGAAGGAAGGAAGGAAGGAAGGTTAAGATTAGGGCATCAAATCACAGACCTGACAGTGAGCAAGTTATAATGTAACCTGATTATCAAATGAAGCCTTGTTTTGGATTTGCACAATTGTGAAGGTTTGCACAATCAGCTAAATTGCGGACTTTATATCAAAAGAGTCCTTCCTTCCTTCCTTCCTTCCTAGCCCTTCCCTTGAACTGTTACTTTTCTATGTGCAGGGAAAGTTGTTGGGTTTTTTTCCTCAATCTACAGATTTTACTGAAGGAGGTGGAGATTCTATCTTCGTTTTTCAGTAATTCAAAACAAATAAACACAAACAAACAAAGAAACAAACATAAAGCTACATTTTTCCCCATACTGCTCAAGATAAATGGGGGTTAGAATAGTTTAATGTTTACTGTTGTAAGGCTCCAAAGAACATGACCATTGCTTTTTTTTTCTGTAATTGTGTGGAAATTAACTCCGGCTGGGAAAATGTTTCTCGCTCTTCAGGTTTCTCTTTCGCCTGTTTTTTTTTTAAACTGTCTTGGCTGAGTTCACAAGACCCTCTTTTACCCTTCGGGACTTGGTTATTTGCTTAACCAACTTTGGGAGGATTCAGTCCTGAACTGAGTCAGAACTTGGCATGGGGCTCAATCCAGTTTAGTAATCTTGCCAGATCCTGCCCCGTCCTTGGGAAAGCAGAGTAACCCTCCATCCTGAAGCAGAACAACCCAACAGCTCAGGGTTGTTTCTGAGCATGTGCAAAATAACATCCCCTCCTGAGCTGGCTTGAGCCTCTGAGAAGACCCTGCCTCCTTTCGTTTAATTTTAATCCTCCTCCCCTCAACTCTCTGTGTGAAAAGGGTAGAGTCAAGTGGGGAGGTCAGAGGAGATTAGACGATCTTGTGGTTTGAGGTCTTCATTGTGACCCACGTGTGGGTCGTGGACTTCAAGGGCCCACCACTACCTCTCAAAGTTGTTGTGAAGGTTGGCCAACTTAGGCCATGCTTTGAACGCCAAGAAGAGATGGGTGACAGAGGGATGTAAGCCTTTCAATGAATCAAATGCCAGAAGGATCTTCTTGTTTTTCTCTTCTTGGCTTGGGAGAGCAGGTGATAATGGTCCCAAACCAAGAACCTTACATTCATTAGGATGCCTGCATCACCCAACTGCAAGCTTAAGAACTTCATTCAACTCCAACAGGTTAGGGCTTAGGTTCTCTCCCGTCCACCCAACCACCCTGCTTATTAACTTTAAAGTTAAAGATTTAAATAATTAAATAAAGTTAATTAACTTTAAAGTTAAAAAGCCAGTCTGTTTGGTTTCTTGGTGGTTCAACCCAGTGGTGAAATCCAAAATATTTACTACCGGTTCTGTGGGTGTGGTGTGGCTTGGTGGGTATGGCAGGGGAAGGATACTGCAAAATTCCCATTCCCTCCCCACTCCTGGGGGAACGATATTGCAAAATCTCCATTCCCATTCCACTCTGGGGTCAGCCAGAGGTGGTATTTGCTGGTTCTCTGAACTACTCAAAATTTCTGCTACTGGTTCTCCAGAACCTGTTAGAACCTGCTGGATTTCATCCCTGGTTCAACCCCAAAGCAGGCAAATGGAAGAATTGGATTCAGCAGGTTGCGGGAATGAAAGGGGGGAAAGGAGGGAGGGAGGGAGGGAGGGAGGGAGGAGGGAAGGAAAGGAAGGAAGGAAGGAAGGAAGGAAGGAAGGAAGGAAGGAAGGAAGGAAGGAAGGAAGGAGATTGAGAGATGGTGTATAAGAGAGGGAGAGAGAAAGTAAGAGTGGGTGGGTGAGTGAGTGAGTGAATGAGGGAGGGAGGGAGGGAGGGAGGGAGGAAGGAAGGAAGGAAGGAAGGAAGGAAGGAAGGAAGGAAGGAGATTGAGAGATGGTGTATAAGAGAGGGAGAGAGAAAGTAAGAGTGGGTGGGTGAGTGAGTGAGTGAATGAGGGAGGGAGGGAGGGAGGGAGGAAGGAAGGAAGGAAGGAAGGAAGGAAGGAAGGAAGGAAGGAGATTGAGAGATGGTGTATAAGAGAGGGAGAGAGAAAGTAAGAGTGGGTGGGTGAGTGAGTGAATGAATGAGGGAGGGAGGGAGGGAGGGAGGAAGGAAGGAAGGAGATTGAGAGATGGTGTATAAGAGAGGGAAAGAGAAAGTAAGAGTGGGTGGGTGAGTGAGTGAGTGAATGAGGGAGGGAGGAAGGGAGGAAGGAAGGAAGGAAGGAAGGAAGAAAGGAAGGAAGGAAGGGGAAAAGGAGAAGGAAACAGAGATGCCGACCACCGACCACAAGAAAGGCTGCCAACCTTGGAATGTCATGTCAGTGAGCCAGTCCGTCAGTCCCCTCCCAGGCCACCTGCCCCTAACTCTGATTTCTTTCTCTCCCACCACCGCCACCCCTCCCACCTCGCCTTCCCTCCGTCATGCATTGTCACCATTCTCCTGCTGAGTATGTTTTAGAGGACACCAGAAGAAAAGGCTGGGTGCCAGGTATGGGTGACGTGGCAGGGGGGGAAACTTCACCCCCTCTATAAAGCGCTGGCAGCCCCCCATTTGCATAAGGTCAGGGTAATGCCGCCGAGAGAACTTCGCCAGCATCCCGTCTCTTAGCAACAGCCCTGCGCCCTTGGGCCTGCCTTCCATTGGATTCCAACCCCCCCCCTTCCCCAAGACTCTCCCCCACTACCCCCCACCCTCCAGCCTTCTTTCTCTTTTCAGATGTCACCCACCCGGCCCATCCTTGTCAACCCCACCGGTCAGCTGCTTTTCTGACACCCAGCCTCCCTCCTCTCCCCACCTCCCTCCTCTGCTTCGGCCCCAATTAGAGAGATAATAAAAGGATCCCAGGAAAGGAAGCGGGGGGGGGGCTCTGTCTCCAATCACACACAGAGAGAGACCCCTCCCATTATCAGAGCATTTGGCTGACCAAAGCATTTAGGTCAGTTTGAAGAGGTGGTGGCTGAACTCATTCCTTAGCTGGCTTGGCTTTCACCCAGCAGGAGAAAGGCTTAATCTCTGCTTCGCAGAACATGCTATCTCTCTCTCTCTCTCACACACACACACACACACACACACACACACACCTCAAATGAGCCTTGTGTGATTCGGGTCGGGCCTCTGGCCCTCTGGAAAGGTAAGGGTTAAATTCCCATGAGTGGCCGGACCCCCATCTTGCCACATCTTGCACCGTCTGCTGCACCCCAGTTTAACCTGGTCAGTTCCCTCCTAACGGATTAACTGGACATTCCCTGCCCGCCCTGAACTTGGTTCCTGTTAAATTATTTTGGGAGGGGATTGTCTCCCAGCATTGAATTTGGGTAGTTTCCACGTGTTGTGTTAAGCATGGTTTTAATCCAATCGCCAGACTGAGTTTTAGAACCCTAAACAAGTGGGCAGCTTAGATCATTCACGCACGGAAATCAAGGTTAAAATTAACCATGGTTCACCTCCTTTCTAAATGTGGCTGCCAGGCCTTTCATGTAGCTGGTTAAGCATGGAGATCCCATGCAGCCCCAACTGATTTTTATTATGGACTTGCCTTAGCACGTTGTTGGAAAATCCAGCTGTTTTCATTGGTAAACCATGTTGTGGGCACCTTGCTTTGCTTTTACTCAACCAACTATGATTAAATCAGCCATCCCTCAGCCTATGAAAGAACCCGGAAAGGAAAATGTGAAGAGTACCCCTAGGAGAATACATTCTGCTTGGGAAACAGCAAAGGTTTTTAATCATCATTAGTCCATGGCTAGATTTTCAGTCTGTTGAAAAATTGAAGGTAAAATTTCCTTGGTCTTGATGCTTGAGCCCTGGTGAATTTCTTTACAGCAACAGCAAAAACTTTTTTTCCCCCAACTTCACCATCCAATGTAAAACCCTAAAAATTTCCTGGTGGTCTCCCATCCAAACACTAAGTAGGACAAACTCTTTTTAGGTAAGACTAGCCCAATGCTGCCACCTGAAGAGGCATATAGACTGTGTGAGAAGGAGGAGTAGAAGAGAAGATGCTTAACGCATTGTAAGCCGCCCTGAGTCTCCGGAGAAGGGCGGCATATAAATCAAATTAAAAAATAAAAATAAAAAAAAAAAAGAAGAGAAGGAGGAATAGGGGGGAGAGGGAGGGGAGAGGAGAGGGAGAAGGAGAAGGAGGAGGAGGAGGAGGAGGAGGGGAAGGGGAAGGGGAAGGGGAAGAGGAAATGGAGAGGGAGGGAAGGAGGGAGAGAAGGAAAGAGAGAGAGGGAGGGAGGGAGGGAGAAAGAAAGGAAGGAAGGAAGGAAGGAAGGAAGGAAGGAAGGAAGGAAGGAAGGAAGGAAGGAAGGAAGGAAGGAAGGAAGGAAGGAAAGAAGGAAGGAAGGAAGGTTATGCCACCCTATCTTCCCTATAATGTGACCCTGAGTAGCTATTTGTTCAGTCTATATGACTTCCAGGTTGCAGAAAACTAGAACTTGGATTATCTCAGTAACCAGACTGAGTTTTTTGGGCATTCGAAAATAGGAGTGGGGCAGTACACGTGTTTCAGCACAGCAAATCAGAAGGTAAAAATGGAAGTCTCTAGACTTATGGGGCATTTAGAAATAGAAACAGAATAGAAATAGAATAACAGAGTTGGAAGGGACCTTGGAGGTCTTCTAGTCCAACCCCCTGCTTAGGCAGGAAATCCTACACCACTTCAGACAAACGGTGATCCAACTTAAAAACTCCCAGTGTTGGCGCATTCTCAACTTCTGGAGGCAAGTTGTTCCACTGGTTAATTGTTCTGACTTGTTTCACTTCTTTGCAAATCAAATGACGTGCTTAGGAGACCCTTTTCTGCACACTCATGCCCTTTTCATCTCCCGGCTGGACTACTGTAATGCTCTCTACATGGGGCTCCCCTTGAAGAGCACTCGGAGGCTCCAACTGGTCCAGAATGCGGCCGCACGGGTAGTTATGGGCGCGACCCGTTACGCCCACGTAACACCTCTCCTGCATGAGCTGCACTGGCTCCCAGTGGTCTTCCGGGTGCGATTCAAGGTGTTGGTTACCACCTTTAAAGCGCTCCATGGCTTAGGGCCGGGGTACCTCCGAGACCGACTTCTGCCGCCAGTAGCCTCCCACCGGCCAGTTCGCTCCCACAGAGAGGGGCTCCTCAGGGTGCCATCAGCCAAGTTATGTCGGCTGGCAACACCCAGGGGGAGGGCCTTCTCTGTGGGAGCCCCTGCCCTTTGGAACGAACTGCCCCCGGAAATACGTAAGATTTCTGATCTCCGTGTATTTCGCTGCACTCTTAAAACCCTACTATTCCGCCAGGCAGGGCTGTCTTGGTGAATGATTTTAAATTGGGTGTTTTAATTAGGTTTTAATTCTGAGCCAAAATTAGTTATTACTTTTAATTGGTTTTTAAATTGATGTGTATATATATATATTATGTTTCAATTGGCCGTACACCGCCCCAAGTCCTTCGGGAGGAGGGCGGTATAGAAAAATAAATAAATAAATAAATAAATAAATAAATAAATAAATAATAAACCAGACACATACCCAACCTTTCTGCCTTAAAGTCAGAAGCAGAGCCTGGAACTGGGGGTCCAGCCCCATCCATTGGGGGGAATTGAAAGCCTGATAAAAGGGAGAGAATAAAAAAAAAAAAGAGGCCTTCAGGAAAGAGCTGTCAAAGGCTTAGGCTCTGCATGTTTGTGTGTGTGTGTGGCGGGGGTGTGTTTGCGATTTTTACGCACTTGTGCCTAATGAGCTACCCAATGCTAACAATTAGATTAATTATTAAAACATACACATTTCTCTGGGTATGTTCTTCTCATCCTAGATTTATTCAAGCGTATTTGAGCCTGTGAGGTCTGTGTATACTTGTGGCTATGATTTATTTATTTATTTATTTATTTTGAGATCAAAATAAGAACCCGTTAGATTTGGAATATACCACCCGGGGCTGACCTGGCAGGGTTTCCTCTCCATAAAAATCTTAATATGTCCCCTTGAGCTTTCATTCTGATACGGAAAGGGGAAGAAGGAGGGAAAGGAAGATGTGAGGACTTAGGGGCTGTTTATTTGGCAACGACGGCTCACTCAAACACACATACACTTGTTTTGGGATAAATTGGCCCTCCGGCAAGTCTTGGATTTTCTTATGTGAAAGGGAATTTTACCTGTGTATTTTGTTTTAATAAGGTAAAGGCAGTGTTGGGATTCACCACTTCGGGAGAACCGGTTGTTAACTTTCTGAGCAGTTTGGCAAACTGGTTGTTGGAAGAAATCATTAGGGTAGAGAACTGGTTGTTAAATGATTTGAATCCCACCACTGGGTAAAGGTACAATACCAATTGCAGAGTTCTTTCAACGTGGTAGAAGTTCATTGGCTGATCTATTCCAGTCCATGAATATTCATACTCTGACAAAAAGTTACAGAGAAGAAAATCCACCCATATCTTCCATCGACTTTCTTTACTACAGGTATTTCTCGACTTACGAATACAACTGAGTGCAAGTTTTATGTCGCTTATACTGAAACTTTTGTGAAGTGAGTTCTGCCCCATTTGATGACTTTTCTTGCCACCGTTGTTGTTAAGCGAATCACTGCACAGTTGTTAACTTAGTAAGTTAAGTGAATCCGGTTTCTCCATTGACTTGGCTTGTCCGAAGGTCGCCAAAGGGGATCCTGTGTCCTCGGGACATGGCAATCGTCATAAAATAGGAACCAGTTGCTATCCAGCGTCTGGATTTTGATCATGTGACCATAGGGATGCTCTAATATTAAGTGTGAAGAATGGCCAAAAGTCGCTTTTTTTCAGCACCGTTGTAACTTTGAACTAAATGAACTGTTGTAAGTCAAGGACTACCTGTATCTGCTGTCCCTTCTGTACAAACCAAGAGAGACTGTCCAAATTATTATTGTTATTACTGTTATTGTTATTATTAGCCAAAGGAGCCAAATAACCTCCTGGATAGAGAGAGGGGGGGAAGGGGGGACGAGGGGGAGGGGGAGGGGGAGGGAGGGAGGGAGGGATGGGAAGGGAAGGGAAGGGAAAGAAGGAAAGGAAGGAAGGAAGGAAGGAAGGAAGGAAGGAAGGAAGGAAGGAAGGAAGGAAGGAAGGAAGGAATCTATGTATACCTTTTTATACTCTTTATGGTATCTGGCTATAAGTCTAATAAATAAGTAAATATTCATCATTCAATATTGAAAACACGATGATGAAACAAAAACCTCACAGCGCATAATAAGAAGGAAGTGAGAAAAGTGAGTAAATTTCTAAACAATTTCAATTCTATCTTTCCTCTTCTAGCCAACCTTTTTTTTTTTTCCTTTCCCCCAAGTTATTTGGGCATCTCATCCTTGCCTGATGGAAATAGACTTGGTCCATCTGCTTTTGGGGCAAAGGTGGCAACCCACAGGCTGAGGAAGACACGCAGTTCTAAGATTAATTTCATGCAACCTTCAAACCAATTCAAACCTCGCCTGGAAGAGATTCAGTAAGAAAGGAATCTATTTCTATCACTCGGGAGACAAAAAAGAAAGGACCAAAAAAAAAAAAAAAACAAGAGCAAAGAATTTGAGGGTCTCCACTCACATTTTGGCTCTGGCCCTCCTCACTCTTCGCTTTGTCTGCCTCCTCCTTGTAGTTTACACCTAAGTAAAGGTAGATCAAGAGCAGGGGGGAAATCTACTTACCTTCCTTACCGGTTCGGGAGCACTCGCGCGCAGGCATGTGCAGACCTTCTGAGCATGTGCAAAACCTTCTGCACATGCGCACAAGGTAAGCTCAACAGACAGAAGCACTGTAATTTAACACCAGCTGCCTGCAATTACTGTAAGTTCGAATCTCACCAGGCTCAAGGTTGACTCAGCCTTCCATCCTTTCTAGGTAGGTAAATTGAGGATCCAGTTTGTGGGGGCAATAAGCTGACTTTGTATAAATATACAAAAGTATGAAGGCTATTGCTTAGCACATTGTAAGCCGCCCTGAGTCTCCGGAGAAGGGCGGCATATAAATCAAATTTAAAAAAAAAAAAAGCACATTACTTCCTGGTTACAACCAGGAAGTAATGACACTCGGCCGGTGGGTAGAGCTATGCTCCACCGTTGCTACCGGATCGCCGAACCACCGGCCAAGATTGCTACCGGATCAAGCAATCCAGTCCAATCCGGGAGCATTTCACCCCTGATCAAGAAAGAGAAACAGGGAACGATGGCTCATTTGAGATTTCTTCCGTTGTTCAAGGATTTTTATTTCTAAGGTTAGGAGAGGAAGGAGACATATAATGGAAAAAGAAGAATGTCCATTGGGTTTTTAAGAGTTGTACGTGAACACTGAAATGTCAAGCGTGTCAGCGAGTCTAATTAAAGTACCCATATTCTGGACACTGTTGTGTGAGTATACCGTAAGGATATTCAACGCTGAGTGGTTTGCATCAGGACGCCAATTTGAATTCTTCCTTTTGGCACCAGAGGCTGAAAAAGTTCATGACTTCACGAAGGCATTCCTGGATTCTAAGAAGAATGTCTTTAGTCTCCGTCGAAGAATGTGGAGGACGCCATTTTCCCTGGGCAAATAATGAAGGGATTGTTCCAGAGCGGTGCAGTTGCCAAAGATCTTGTCTCTATACAGTCTTCATAAGGGGTCAACAGGAATGTTCGGTTGACATTCTTCCCACTCCTTCCAAGGGGCCGGAATTCAGAACGATTGGAGGCACTGGTGTGTATTCTTGGGAGAATTGGCGGTTTTATGAGAAACTACGCTTCTTGATGTACGCAGAGTAATCCTTTCCTCAGGATGTGCTGCCCAAGCAGGTGCGGCATGAATTGCTCCTACGTAAAAGAAGATGCATAGAAAATTACAGGTACGTTCATCGGTGACCTGAGCCAAGTTTTGATCTCCAGACAAGCTAAATTTCTCTTTTCAAGGGCCCTGGAAATACCTTGACTTACAAAATCGCTCTGTCAACCTTACCAAGTGGATCAGACAGGAAGCATGACCAGATCACCTAATTCTATATTATTGTAAGGTTGCACTAATAGATTTTTGCCAGTCTGAAAATCTAATTCTCCCCCCCCACCCATATCCTTCATACCAGTGGTGAAATGCTACCGGTTCATACCGGTTCAAGCAAACCGGTAGGAAAAAAAAAAGCTACCAGTTCCTTCCAATCGGTATTTTCGACAATCAGCTGTACCACGTGATTTAAAATTGCTAGAAAGCAGGAAATCCTGCTTTCTAGTGAATCTAAATCACGTGGCACAGCTGATCCCCCCCTCGCTGCGCTACTTACCTTCCCAAGCCTCCTTTTGGTGCATACTGTCCATGTGCTGGTGCATACTTTTTTTTTTTTAATTTGATTTATATGCCGCCCTTCTCCGGAGACTCAGGGCGGCTTACAATGCGTTAAGCAATAGCCTTCATTCTTTTGTATATTTATACAAAGTCAGCTTATTGCCCCCACAAACTGGGTCCTCATTTTACCCATCTTAGAAAGGATAGAAGGCTGAGTTGACCTTGAGCCTGGTGAGATTCGAACTTACAGTAATTGAAGACAGCTGGTGTTAATCACAATGCTATTAGTCTGTTGAGCCACCAGGCCCAGAGTAAGACTCTTTTTTTTTTTAATTTGATTTATATGCTGCCCTTCTCCGGAGACTCAGGGTGGCTTACAATGCATTAAGCAATAGCCTTCATACTTTTGTATATTTATACAAAGTCAGCTTATTGCCCCCACAAACTGGGTCCTCATTTCACCTACCTTAGAAAGGATGGAAGGCTGAGTCAACCTTGAGCCTTGGAGAGATTCAAACCAGCAGTAAATTGCAGGCAGCTGTGTTAATAACAGGGTGCGTAGACCACTGTACCATCAAGGCTCTTGCCTTATTCATTATCTAGCTGAGGGCTATACTGTCTTTTATCTGACCATTCCTGTTGGAGATGACCAGACTGAGCCCAAGGGAGGGGTCAAATAGGTCATCAGTCTTGAATCCCTTCATGCTCACAAAAAATCTAAGTCCAGCCCACCTTGAATTCCACTGACTCTTCTTTACAGCCAATTTGCCTTGGAGTGTTAGTAGTTCAGATTTTTATACTGAGCTTAAGCTTGCAATAAATCTTTATACCGATTTGAACTACCTGGACTTTTTTCTTGGTACTTGACCATTCTCTAGGCAAGGACTCTGGGCCCAGTCTCACAAGTTCATTTGCATGTACCATTACACATTGCACATTCATAGGTCATGCCTTCTGCAATTCCTTCAGAATTCAGGGGGGGAAATCCTTTATTATGAAGCTCGTAGCCGGTTGTAATTAAAAGCATGTTCCATCTTATTTAAAAGAAAATACCTCATTTATCTATACAATAAACTTACCAATAATAAGAAAAAAGGTTTAACTGGGAAAAATGAAGCAGCCACTTTTTTTTAAAAAAAAGAAATAAATTAAAATGCTGGAAAGAAAAAAGATAATGATCGCTATAAACATCAGTGAGAAAGTGATCTTGGCACCTATCTTACAAGTCCTGGTTTCATCACCAAGAAAGATTTTTCTTATAGAACATACTACAGAGTATAGAATAATAGTGTTGGAAGAAGATCTTCCTGTGCAACCCCTTGTTCAAGCAGGAGACCCTATACCCGTAATGGCGAACCTATAGCACGCGTGCCACAGGTGGCACTCAGAGCCATATCGGTGGGCACGTGAGCTCAACTCCGGCGTGCCTGTGTGTGCTGGCCAGCTGATTTTTGGGCCTTCTGGGCCCACCGGAAGTCGGGAAACAGGCTGTTTCCAGCCTCCGGAGGGCCTCTGGAGAGGTGGGGAAGGCCGTTTTCACCCTCCCCAGGCTCCTAGAAAGCCTCTGGAGCCTGGGGAGGGCGAAAAAATGGGCCTATCGGGCCCCTGTGCCATCACGTGCCAAAAATGGGGAGAGCACAGGGGGACGCGTGCATGCATGGGGGGCAGGGTGCATAGAATTATGAATGTGGGCACACGCATGCACGAACCCACCCACCCCCCGCTCTCCCCCTGCTTTTGGCACGCAATAGCAAAAAGGTTAGCCATCACTATCCTATACTATTCTGGATGAATGGATAGTCCAGTTTCTTCTTGAAAGTCTCCTCTGATGGAGCACTCCCAACTGAGAAAGGCAAGCCGTCCCACTGATTAATTGTTCTCACCCTCCGGGAAATTTCTCCTTAGTTCTAGGTTGGATCTCTCTTTAATGAACTTCCACCTGTGGCTTCTTGTCCTGCCCTCTGGCGCTTTGGAGAATAGATCAACCCCCTTTTCCTCCTTATTCCTCCCGCTGTGGGTACTCAGAAAAGGGTCTACCTTGGAAAAAAAAATGTAATTTGCAAGTGAGAAGAATATCAAACGGAGCGTTTCAGCAGGTACTGGAGTCCCTTCAACAAATACCAGAATGATTCTCAGATCTTGGCAGGCTGCCCAGGCCTCCTAACAGATCCATTCCCCATGAGAAGAATATAATCTCTGGAGGAAAACGGCCTGTTTCCAGTGTTTGTGATGGTTGCCGCTCGCACAGACCGAGAGATGCTGGCCTCAGGAGGGAAAAATCCCCCTTCCTCCCTAATATCTCCACTTTCAAGAAGAGAGCAAGGAAGAGCTGTAGTGCTCTTCTGTAATCATACAATTCACTCCCTTATGGAGAGGGGACCGCACATTAACACCGTAGCATGTTCAGGCGATGGGATCTGATTGGAGAGGGGAGGAGAGGACACCTCCAACTGGCAAGCTATATTGTATCTTCAGCTCCCAGAAGGCTCGGCCATGTTTGAAATCTCCCCTCCTGTTGATTATATCAAGCTTTCCACTAACACCTATCATTTCAAGTCATCTACACTCTGCCTTCAAAGCCATCAAGAGCGTTTTTTTCTCTCCCTCCTCCCTCCCAACCCTGGCCTCCCGCTCTCCCGCTCTACACTTTACTGATCCTCCTTATTGAGTTTTTCCTCCCTGTTTCTCTGCCGTTTGTCATAACTCATAATAAAATGCTTCTTCTTCTTCTTTTTTTTTTCCAGGCCAGGAGTTAGCCCAAAGAGTATCAGATCAATGCTTCAACCAAAGAAGCGGGTAGGGAAGGCCGCGTTTCAAGATTTGTTCTCTCTCTCTCTCTCTCTCTCTTTTTTAAAGAATTTCACTTGTTTACATCTTGGCAAAGGGACCAACAGTGGCAGACAAAAAGGAAGTGTCGCCAATCAATTTTGCATCAAGTGAAATCTCGGTTTGAAAGGGCCTCTTTCAACATGTCCATCACCCCTATGAAGGAATAAGAGAATAAGTTGCTTCATACCAAAAAAAATGATGTTGAGACCCTTGAAAGAGTGAGGAGAAGAGCAACGAAGATGATAAAGGGTCTGAAAGATCACCTTTGTTCTGACCTAGGCTTCCTGAGTCAGTAAAACACACGAGTAGTCCCAAAAACCTCTTTTATTGCAACAGCTGTGAATTCTGTTCATTCACAGATGAGTCCCAATTAGTTGTAAAGAGTCCTTCGGGACCTTGACATGCTGCCAAAGACCTAACTGGCAAAGCCACATGGAGTCCAGAATCAAACAGAGCTTCAGACTTTAAACTGCACAGAATTAACAACGTTGCTTCCTGCAAAGGCCCACGTGCCTTTGCTCCTTTTTTAAGTCTTATGGGAGGGGCCAATCATCTCCAAGCTCTACTCCTGAGTGGTCCCTTTTGTTTTAACTGTTCTAACCTTCTGGCAGCTCTGTGCATGCACGCATTGGGAACAGGCTCCCCCTGTTCCTCTGCCTCGCTGAGGTCTGATTCTGGAGGCTCTGGATGCAGCACGTACCTCCCAGATGGCCCTTTCTCTGCCTCCAATTCAGAGCCCTTGTCTAAGCCTTCCCAGACTCCAGGACTGGCCCAGGTTCCTCCCCAGCCTCCTCGCTGTCCAACTCTGCTGCCAGCTCTGCAGACTGCTGGCGGGCCACAACAACCTTTATGATGAATGACTGAGGGAACTAGGTTTGTTTAATCTAACAAAGAGAAGGCTGAGGGGTGGCATGATAGCTGTCTTCCAATACTTGAGCAGCTCCCACAAAGAAGAAGGGGTCAACCTACTCCCAAACGCTAATGAGGGCAGGACAAGAAATAATGGGTGGAGGAACATTAAAGAGAGATCCAACCTGGAACTAAGGAGAAATTTCCTGACCGTGAAAATGGCTTGCGTCTGGAAGTTATGGGTGCTCCAACACTGGAGGTTTTGAAAAAGACACTGGACCTCCACTTGTCCAGAGTGGTATAGGATCTCCTGCTATGGGCAGGGGGTTGGACTCAAAGACCTCCAAGATCCCTTCCAACCCTATTGTCTATGTTCTAAATCCTGAAGATGAAACTGAAATATTTTGACCACCTAATGAAAAGGAAGGACTCCCTGGAGAAGAGCCTAATGCTGGGAACAATGGAGGGCAAAAGAAGAAGGGGACGACAGAGAATGAGGTGGCTGGATGGAGTCACTGAAGCAGTCGGGGGGAGCTTAAATGGACTATGGGGGATGGTAACTACCCTTGAAAAGTGTTCAGAGACTACAGTTGGTCCAGAATGCAGCCGCGTGAGCTGGGTGCACCTAGGTCACCCACATTACACCAATTCTCTGTGAGCTGCACTGGCTCCCTATTGGTCTCTGGTCACAATTCAAGGTGTTGGTTATCACCTTTAAAACCCTACATGGCTCAGGGCCAGGGTATCTTCGAGCCGCCTTCTGCCGCATAGCTCCCAGCGACCAGTAAGATCCCACAGAGTTGGTCTCCTCCGGGTCCCGTCAGCTAAACAATGCCAGCTGGCAGGCCCACAGGGGAGGGCCTTCTCTGTGGCTGCCCCAGCTCTCTGGAACCAGTTACCTCCTGAGGTCCGGACCATCCCCACCCTATCGGCCTTCCGAAAAGCGGTGAAGACCTGGCTCTTCCGGCAGGCCTAGGGCCTTTGATCTCGCTGCTGCAATTTGGCGAGATCTGGCCATGAATGGTGTGAATGGATTTCAATTGTTTTTAATGGTTTAACTTTTAATGTTTTATATATGGTTTTTAAATGCATTGTAAGCCGCCTTGAGTCTTCAGAGAAAGGTGGCATACAAGTTGAATAAATAAATAAATAAATAAATAAATAAATAAATAAATAAATAAATAAATAAACAAACAAACAAATAAAGGACAGGAAGGCCTAGAGGAACATTGTCCATGGGGTTCCGATGGGTCGGACATGACTTCGCAACTAACAACAACAACAAATGTTCTAAATAACACTGTAGAGAGTTTAGTGTTCCTCCCCTTATGCTTGGATTCAAAAATCCAAAAATATAGGTCACACAAGTTTGAATTCTAGTCATTTTTACTCACTACTAATATAATGAATTAAGGCAACCATATGATTCACAGTTCCACCAGCAGAGTCCAACAAAAAAAGCAAAATAAATAAATAAAAAATGTTCTCATCTTCAGTATAAAGTGAGAGCCAATTTTCCAAGCTCATGCAGAAGACAATCTAGAATATTAATATAATATTAATTTAATATAATATTAACTGAATATTAATTCAGGGCCATGAACTGGCAAAATTTCCAGGAAAATTTATTTCCTGGGGAGAAAAAGTATCCTTCACATGACTTACCTCAGGGGTGAAATCTACTTACCTTCCCAAGCAAGAGCCTTGGTGGCGCAGCAGACTAAAGTGCTGTTAAGAAGCACCAGCTGCCTGCAATTACTGTGAGTTCAAATTTCACCAGGCTCAAGATTGACTCAGCCTTCCATCCTTCCGAGGTAGGTAAAATGAGGACCCGGATTGTGGGGACAATAAGCTGACTTTGTATAAAAAAGAACACTGCTTGGAGGGGGGGGGGGGCAAAAGCCCTACTAAGCAGGTATATACAAAAGTATGAAGGCTATTGCTTAACGCATTGTAAGCCGCCCTGAGTCTCCAGAGAAGGGTGGCATATAAATCGAACCAATACATAATAAATAAATAAATAAATAAATAAATAAATAAATAAATAAATAAATAAACTGGTTCAGAAGTGCATATGTCACATGCGAAGGTAGGTGGAACCTCGCACCGCCATCGCTACCGGTTCTCTGAACCAGTCTGAATTGGGAGCATTTCACCCCTGATTTACCTTAAACTAGAGTATATAAACTGAGACCTGAACATCATCTAATACTCAACTTTTCGGGTGCTTCCTCAAAAGTTTTTGCTCAATATGCTGAAAATCAGCCAAAATAAAATATGCTGGAAATCAGCCAAATAATAGTAGGAGATATAGAGGAGGATATGGATTTTGAGATAAATCTGTGTAAAATGAAATGTGTAATAGATGATAAGCATGAGAAAATTAAAGGTAAATTGATAAAGTTTAAGATTTAAAGATTTGATGAAATGGGCCTAGAGATTAAGAAATATGGATAGAATTTTGTCCTATAAATTGAAATAGAGTTGTACTTAATTTGAGAATAAGATTTGTGGTGATAAAATTGTAAGGTAGATAATTAGATTAAGAGGTTAGAATATTTTTTAAGATTAATGTTTTGCTATTGATGTTAAAAGACGTACTGAAAGGAGCTTGGGAAAGAACCAGATATAATTTGGATTTATAAATGGCTATAAAAATGAGTTTAGTTTATCTGGAAATTAAGTTTGTGGTGATATAATAGAATGGTTCAGATTAAGATGCTAGAATTTATGTTAAAAAATTTTGTGTTTTGATTTCTAATTTTAAAAGATCTAATGGGAAATTGTGAATGGAGCTTGTTAAAGATTTTGTAGTCTCCTAATACAGAAGTCAAGGTGAAGGGCATGTTTAATATTTATGATACACACAATTATAATTTTACACCCAAGTTCTTTAAGTCTCTTGAATGGAGAACATGAAACCTGGTGATTTCCTTCAATATATTTCATTTCTCCTCACGAAGACTTGACTTACTTCTTCAGATTTACTTCCCCAAGAATGACAGTTAAGGCCCCTTTGTCTGTCCTTCATCTTTTGCCTTGAAGAAAGGCAGGAATTGCTCTGCTTCCTTCAAATATCCTTATCTTTCTTCAGCATGCCTTTAATTCCCTCTGTAGCCAATTTTTTGCTTCTCGGTTAAAGCTGCTGTTTTTGTTATGGAGGAGTTTCATTTTGGAACCTTTGCATTTATTTCGTTTGCTCATCACACTTGTAAGTATCTGTCTGGTTTGATTTGAGTCAGGTTTGTTCAAAATATCTCTGCAACTGTTTTTTGTGTACTACAGTTATGCTATGATGATGATGATGATGATGATGATGATGATGATGATGATGATGATAATAATAATAATAATAATAATAATAATAATAATAATGGTTCATTGACATTGCAATACCTGGTGATGCATGGATTGTAAATAAGCAGCAAGAAAAAACCACAAAGTACCGGGACTTGCAAATTGAAGTTGAGCAATTGTGGAAAAAGAAATTGTGTGTTGTCCCGATTGTAATTGGAGCCCTTGGAGCAATACCCAAAGGGCTACCCCGCTATTTAGAAATTCTAAATTTGCCGGACTTGAACATTTTGACTCTACAAAAAACCATCTTACTCAGAACAGCTTACATCCTCCGACGATACCTTAACAGTTCCTAGGTCCTTGGTTAGGACTCGAGCTGCTGAGCTATTAACCAGCCTCAAAGGCTGTGAATCTCACTAAAGATTAACGAAGAAGAAGAAGAAGAAGAAGAAGAAGAAGAAGAAGAAGAAGAAGAAGAAGAAGAAGAAGAAGAAGAAGAAGAAGAAGAACTTTATTGCCATTGTACGTGTATACACAGTATATCCATACAACAAAATTCACTTAATGCCCAAAGACCAGGTCCAACACACATAACAATCCCCAAACACACTCCCACCCACCACAAATTCCCCACCCCTAAACCAACCAAACATCCACACAATAGACCAAGTAATGCTGTCCAACAGCTCACTGATGGTGGCCCTTTAGTTCCTTGTTGAGTGCAATTATAGCTCTGGGATAAAAACTATTCAGAAAACGTGTGGTCCGAGTTTTAATTGTCTTGTATCTTCTGCCAGAAGGCAACAGTCCAAAAAGATTGTAAGCAGGATGGGAAGAGAATGTTATGCAACTTCCTCAAACAGCGAGATGCGAAGATGTCGTCCAGGGCTGGTAGCTGGAGCCTGATGATATTCTGGGCAGTTTTAATGATTCTCTGTAGAGCTTTTTTGTCTGCTACAGAGCTGCTCCCATACCATGCAAAAATGCCATATGTCAGGACACTCTCAAAGATGCTGTGATAGTAGGACAGAAGTAGATGCTGAGATAGATTGATCTTCCTGAGCATTCTCAGGAAGTACAGCCTCTTCTGTGTCTTCTTCGCAAACGTGTTAACATTCATAGTCCATGAGAAGTCCTCCGAGATATAAATGCCCAGAAATTTAAAACTACCCACCCTCTCCACCTCCTCACCATTTATGTACAATGGTAAATATACATCTCTCTTCCTCCTGAAGTCAATTATTAGTTCTTTAGTTTTCTTTGGTCCAAAGCAGCAACCACCTCTACAATAAGACTTACTAAGGTTCTTCATAGATTGTAATCTTCAGGTTCTTGTGTCTTCGCTAATGACACCAACACTTTGTATATATGAGCTAACACTTGATCCTCATGCCCTGAGGTAGTAACAAAATGGACCAAAGCGGGCCAAAAACAAAACAAATTAGCTTGGCAACTTTGTGCACAAAAAGTAGTAAGAGGAAGAAGTAGGAAGGATGTCTGCAGCCTTGAGTTACTTAAAAAGTAATAAAGGTGGGATAAAAAGCTAAGAGGTAAATGAGTAGATGGACGGATGGACAGACAGACAGACGGATAAATAAATAAATAAATAAATAAATAACTTGCATTTATTAAAAAGTATACTCATGCCCATTCCCTTGCAAAACAATTAAAGACTATATTCTCTGAAGGGTATCCTTGGCACTCTCGTATTTTATAAAGGGACTCTCCTTACATGGAACGGAACGGAACGGAACGGAACGGAACGGAACAGAACAGAACAGAATAGAACAGAACAGAGAATAGAGAATGGGGAAGGGAAGGGGAGAGGAGAGGAGAGGAGAGGAGAAGAGAATAGAGAATGGGGAAGGGGAGAATAGAATAGAATAGAATAGAATAGAATAGAATAGAATAGAATAGAATAGAATAGAATAGAAAATATGGAATGGAATGGAATGGAATGGAATGGAATAGAATAGAATAGAATAGAATAGAATAGAATAGAATAAAGAGCCTTGGTAGTACAGTGGTCTAAAGCACCCTGTTATTAAGACCAGCTGCCTGCAATTACTGCGAGTTCAATTCTCACCAGGCTCAAGGTTGACTCAGCCTTCCATCCTTTCTAAGGTAGGTGAAATGAGGACCCAGTTTGTGGGGGCAATAAGCTGACTTTGTATAAATATACAAAAGGATGAAGGCTATTGCTTAGCATATTGTAAGCCGCCCTGAGTCTCCGGAGAAGGGCAGCATATAAATCAAATTAAAAAAAAAAATTGGCCAAGTATGATTAGACACCCAAAGAATTTGTCTCCCGTGCAGAAGCTCTCAGCGTATAGTTGCTAAGGTAGTTTTATAGTATTGACATCCAAGAAAAATGTTTATTTTTTTTCCCACTGGCATTGATGAAGTTACCCTAGTTTGGGTCATGAAACATCTGCAAGAAAACAACAAAGCTCAGAGAGCACCAAGGACCCTTCGTGCGTTGTTGTTTTTTAACTTGAATTTGAAGACCTCTGTTTATTTCTGGGAGATTTTTAAGGGGAGGCACTAAGTCCTGTTACACTAATGAACAAGAGGTTTTCACACAGAGATAAGTAAAATTTGGTTCCTTGTATTTTCCACTTATTGGTTCTAGGCACGTTCCTTAGATTAAAGGTGACATTAAATAGCTCAATCAGATATCAGAGACTTAAGACGTATGTCATCCGCTCTGAAATATGGATATTTCAGATATATATTATTCAATATGTATGTACGTGCTTTACTAGTTGGATAGTCTGAGACTATCTAGACAACTTTTTTAAACAGTCTAATAAGCCAAAAACCAAACTGTCACAATAAATTCAAAACAACAACAATAAAAGTAAGGAACCACCACCTGCCTGCTTTTAAACAATTCAAGTTAAATATTCCATGTTATGCTTTTTCCCCACTTAACACGAAATTCGTGACCTCCCTTTTTTAATTAAATCAAGTCAAATCCACCCACCCCATCTCAATTTTACATCAGTGGAGGTCAGTATTGCAAGGAAACTTCTTCATTCTAAATGCAAAAAAAGAGCCTTGGTAGTATAGTGGTCTAAGGCACCCTGTTATTAAGCTGGTTATTAAGACCAGATGCCTGCAATTACTGCAGGTTCGAATCTCGCCAAGGCTCAAGGTTGACTCAGCCTTCCATCTTTTCTAAGGTAGGTTAAATGAGGACCCAGTTTGTGGGGGCAATAAGCTGACTTTATATAAATATACAAAAAGGATGAAGGCTATTGCTTAGCACATTGTAAGCCACCCTGAGTCTCCGGAGAAGGGTGGCATATAAATCAAATTAAAAAAAACAACAACTTAGAAATAAATCATTTTTAGCGAAATACAGATTTTAGCGTCGGCTTCAACTTACGTTGGTTCAGCGTGGCACCTCTGGGCCAGCCATATTAGCTACAGATCCCATCTGTCGTGCCTTTCAATCAGTTCTGTGCCACAAAACGCAGTGACATGGTTTTGGGGGAGTGAGGTGGCATTTTCATATCGGAGCGAAAGTCTGGCCTTTCTATATCTATATCTATATATCTATATATATTTCTCTTTAGCCAGGTTCTTCCTACGTAAACCAAGATTTTTATGCAGCCCTAGTTCAGTGAAATCCCAATCCACTAGTTTCTAGGCTTTTTTCAGGCAGCCAGCAAGCTCCCTGCTGCTTGTCTCCCAATGGTCTCCCAATGGGCAGCAGGGAGCTTGCTGGCTGCTGGAAAAAAAGCCTAGAAACTAGTGGATTGGGATTTCACTGAACTAGGGCTGCATAAAAATCTTGGTTTACGTAGGAAGAACCTGGCTAAAGAGAAATACACATAAAGGCCTACGAAAAGAAAAGAAAACATATCTATCTATATCTATCTATCTATCTATCTATCTATCTATCTATCTATCTATAGAGGAGCCTTGGTAGTACAGTGGTTTAATGCACCCTTTAATTAACACAGCTGCCTGCAATTTCTGCAGGTTCGAATCTCACCAGGCTCAAGGTTGACTCAGCCTTCCATCCTTTCTAAGGTAGGTTAAATGAGGACCCAGTTTGTGGGGGCAATAAGCTGACTTTGTATAAATATACAAAAGGATGAAGGCTATTGCTGAGCACATTGTAAGCCGCCCTGAGTCTCCAGAGAAGGGCAGCATATAAATCAAATAAAAATAAAATAAATAAAATAAATAAAATATCTATCTATCTATCTATCTATCTCTATCTCTATCTCTATATCTATCTACATATTTGTCATTGCTTGATGCACCTCCATGTCCTGACTTATTATTATTTTTTCTTCTCTTTTCAAAGGCTAATCCCCAAAGATCCTCCCTTCTGCTGAAATATTAGAAACCCATTTAGTTTGCATAAATTTTGCTCTGCTTTCCTCATCCTTTTTTTCTTCTTCTTCTTTTCTTTCCCCTGGCCTCCTTTCCCTCTAATTCAATCTCAGCCTCTGCACTGTGATGATACCAAAGAAGGCCTTTTTCTCTCCTCCCTTCCTTACGGTCACACCAAAAATGGGGGAGGTCAGTCTAATAATACAGAAGGTCAGCGGTGGGAGCCTCGGAGTTCCTCTGTCATTTTTCATTCTCCCTGGCAGCACTTTAATGACAGTTACGGGCTAGTGGGAACTCAGGAGCCGACGGTGGTTTTTAGATGACGTTGCAAGTACATGGCCAAGGATTTTCAGGGCAGCTGGGGGCGGGTGGGGGGCAGATTAATCCCGGTGGAAGAAATTCCAATTCATTGCTTAGCTTGGCCATGCAGGCACACACACGGAACAGCTATTTAGTCTCATCTATGAATATAAAAATTAAGAAGCATGCAATGAAGCCCGTTGAGAGACAGGAGGCAGGCGGGGGCATAAGAGGGGGATCATGGTGGAAATAATAACAGTACTGTACTCATCATCATCATGACGTCCAT
Source organism: Arizona elegans (assembly GCA_022577455.1). Taxonomy (NCBI): domain Eukaryota; kingdom Metazoa; phylum Chordata; class Lepidosauria; order Squamata; family Colubridae; genus Arizona; species Arizona elegans. The sequence continues at coordinate 1,293,045 of JAKOOJ010000067.1, read as the reverse complement.
CAGCAGTCAACTACGCTGTGGGCAAAGGGGGAAGGAAAGAGATTGTTCCATCGACCTATTGTTGACTGCTATTCACTAAGTCTGCATTACTAAGTCTTCTCCAAGGGTGAAATCCAGCAGGTTCTGACAGGTTCTGGAGAACCAGTAGCGGAAATTTTGAGCAGTTCAGAGAACTGGCAAATACCACCTCTGGCTGGCCCCAGAATGGGGTGGGAATGGAGATTTTGCAATATCCTTCCCCCAGGAGTGGGGAGGGAATGGGGATTTTGCAGTATCCTTCCCCTGCCACGCCCATCAAGCCACACCCACGAAGCCATACCACGCCCACCAAGCCACATCCACAGAACCGGTAGTAACAAAAATTGGATTTCACCACTCGTCTTCTCTCCGTTCCTATTACCCATCTCCTCCCACTTATGACTGCATGACTGTAACTTCGTTGCTTGTATCCTTACGATTTATATTGATATTGATTGTTTCCTAGTATGATTTGATTGCTTATTTGTACCCCATCACTATCATTAAGTGTTGTACCTTATAATTCTTGACGAACGTATCTTTTCTTTTTATGTACACTGAGAGCATATGCACCAAAGACAAATTCCTTGTGTGTCCAATCACACTTGGCCAATAAAAAATTCTATTCTATTCTATTCTATTCTATTCTATTCTATTCTATTCTATTCTATTCTATTCTATTCTATTCTATTCTATTCTATTCCATTCCATTCCATTCCATTCCATTCCATTCCATTCCATTCCATATTCTATTCTATTCTATTCTATTCTATTCTATTCTATTCTATTCTATTCTATTCTATTCTATTCTATCCTATCCTATCCTATCCTATTCTATTCTATTCTATTCTGGGTTTTCCATTTGATTCTTCTTCTTTTCTTCTTCTCTCTCTCTCTCTTTTAATATAGTGTTCCTTTACATTTAAATTGGGGAAGCAATCGAAGGACGAGCATTCCTGTGGATGTCTCTTCCCCATCTGGTTTTATTTATTTTTTTTAAGTTCTGTATTAAATAAGCCTCACTACGATAGTAATAGAAACAGACTACGGCAAATGTTTTTGTATTAAATAATCATCACAACGATAGTCATCGAAATAGACCATGGCACAAGAAAGAAAAGATAGCACCATTAGGAATAGATGCCTTGGTTGCCATTCCAAAATATCTGAATCACAGAATAACAGAGTTGAATTAGTTCAACTCTGCTCAAGCAGGAGACCCTATACCATTCCAGACAAGTGGCTGTCCATTTGTCTGAACTGGATAAACATTTCAGACAAATGGTTCAGATATTTAGTTGTCCACTTGTTTGAAACCCAAAGGTGCGTTTTCAAGAGGCAACTGGACTTTCCAGTTTTTCTTTGAAGATATTTCGCTTCTCATCCAAGAAGCTTCTTCAGATCTTCTGAAGCTCTTCTTCTGAAGAAGAGCTTCTTCTGAAATGGTGCTTCATTTGGCGCAACACTGGAATATCATGGCGATGAGCTGTGGTGGCGCAGTGGTTAGAATGCAGTATTGCAGACAAACTCTGCCCACAGTCTGGCATTCAATCCTGGCCAGCTCAAGGTTGACTCAGCCTTCCATCCTTCCAAGGTCAGTAAAATGAGGACCCAGATCGTTGGGAACAATAGACTGAAACTTCTTAGAGAGGGCCGTAAAGCAGTATGAAGCAATATATAATTCTAAGCTATTGCTATCGGGCATTGACAAAATCACTATTGGTCAATTGCAAAAGGCAGCTTTGCTTGAAACAGCTTACATCCTGTGACGAGACCTTGAACACCATCAAACAACATCTACCTATCCCTGGTTCTTAGGAAGGACTCAAAAGGTGGATAAAAATGCCAGTCTGAAAAAAATCTGCCTGACTGTGCGCCAAATCATCATCATAATAATGAAGCCGCAAAGCATGGCGCCTGCCTCATGTTTAATTTAAACCATGACTCCGTATTCTGTCGGCATTATTAGCAAATAAACATGATGACTGTCCATAATCTTGTATCTTCCCTTCGCTCTTTCTAATAATCTGATAGGGCATTCCAGCCACAAACTGAATAAGCCCCCAAAGGCCTCTGAAATTGCTTATCTTGGCTATTGATGTTATCTGCCATTGAATTCAGCACAACTTACCTCCAAGTAAGCATGCATAATTGATCAATACTTGCCTTCAGAAATCTACTTTTCTTGGACAGGAGCCCAACGTTACAATACTAATGATGTTATCTCGTTTGGATAATGAAACTCCTGCAAGGAAACCACCAAGCTCTGAGAGCACCGAGGATCCCTCCTTTCAGCTGTGAGCTACAAATATTCTCCTTTAATGTTACAACAATTTAATTTCCTACAGAAAGTCCGTCGCCAGGGCTGTCTTAACACTGTTGTGGCCTGTGCAGATTGTAGCTGATTCCGACAACAAGGAGGCTGGTGTGGTGCTGCGCCAGCAGTCTGTGCAGCTGGCACTTGAGTCTTACAGTGAGGAGGCTGGAGAAGATGTGGTGCCAGAGGCAGGGATTCAGCCAGGGCCTTCAGAACCTCCAGAAGCTCCTTTAAGTGAAGGGGACGAAGAGGAGGAGCCTCTTCTCGATGCATGGGCGCGCAGAACTGCCAAAAGGCAGGAGTGTCTCCTTGAGAGTAAGGCTTGGGGCTAATTGGCCACTCCCTTAGCCTATTTAAGGAGGAACACCAACTGAAGCAATTTGTAGGGAACAACTTTAGTTCACTCTACTTCGCGTCTGGATTCTCTGCAAATTGCTTCTGGACTTTCTGCCAACCTTAGTAAGATTGTGATTACTTTATCTTTGGTTTCTTTTAGGCTGTTAAGAAAGTTTATTAACAGCCTTTGTTTTGAAAAAGACTGAGTTATTTTAGTAAATTAAGTTTTGTACAAACTTTGTGTGTGCTGTGTTCTTTGGGATCCGTAGCTGGGGCAGAACACGGAGTGGCCAACAGGCCACAACTGTGGTCCCTTCCAGCAGTAAGTTTCTATGTTCTATGTTCAACCCTCCAATCAAGTTGGGTTATAGTTACATTAAGGGATAATTCTCATCAGGCATGATCGACTGAGAAACAGCTGCGGCTGACTGCAAAACATGACTGTGTTAGTGTGCTTCCTTATAGCTGTTGCCATCTGGCAAACCAGAGATGACCAGGAGTCAAGGATTATGGGCTTGGTTTGTTTTTTTTTAGGATGGAGTACAACATCATCCAGAACAAGATCATTCACAATCCTAAAGCCCCCTTTCCCTTTAAACCAGCTGGATCTCATCTCAGATTTCTTGAGCCTTTTTGCTGTCCTGAGAATACTGTTTGTTTGGAAGATAGTTGGCTCCAAGTGAGGATGTGTGTGGCTGTAGGAAAAAGAGATTATTCTGATAGATAGATAGATAGATAGATAGATAGATAGATAGATAGATAGATAGATAGATAGATATAGATATAGATATAGATATAGATATAGATATAGATATAGATATAGATATAGATATTCTGAGGTTTTCGCGGGTGTTTGTATGTAGGTCTTTGGTTATTCAGGTTTTCTCCCGCGTAAAATTGGAAGTGTCTTGGCGACGTTTCGACAAAGTCTCATTCGTCATCTTCAGGCTGGTGTTTTCGGCTTCGTGCTTCTAGGCAAGACACTTCCAATTTTACGTGGGAGAAAACCTGAATAACTAAAACCTACATATATATATATAAATGATTTAGTAAGAAATACTCTTTAGAAGCACAGCTCTTCAACATATGGTATATCACAAGGAGATCCAATTCTGGCTAATAACTTTATCCCCTTGATGGAGACCAGTAAAAGCTTTAGGGTTTTCTTATGAAATTATAATGATGGCATGTTATCAATCTGTTCTCTCTCCTTCGATGGTGATTAGTTTATTTATTTATTTATTTCATGTATTTAGATGCCGCCCTTCTCCAGAAGGACTCAGGGCGTTGAACACAAGTTAAAAACATGTACAACAAAATCCCATTTTTAAACCAAATTAAATAATAAATAATAAATAATAAAACCCAGAATCAGAGTCAGCCTATTTGCTTGAACAGCCAAGTCTTCAGGCCCCGACGGAAGGAGCGGAGATCAGGAACCGTCTGGAGTTAACAGGCACAGAAACCCGGTGACTCTCTGTGCAACCGAGCATTGTTTTTGCGGTGCCTGATGGACCCAGGGAAGCTGGAAGGGAGAGGCTGAAGAGTTGTGAACCCAGCACTTCTCCATCCTTTGGGGGTGTAGTGAAGGGCCCTTCTTGAGCAAACAACAGGTCCTGTTTTTCCACAACGGTGTGTACTCTGAAACATTAATCAGCGTTTATATACAGCCCTTTTTTTTTTGAAGAGGAAATTTGCCTGCATAGATGTGAAGTGTTATTAAAGTGGAGCTGAATTGGAGCTGCTTATGGGGGGAAGAGAAAACACATTTGCAAGATCAAGGGGGGGAGGTGTATTCAAGGAGCTCTTTGAATTGGGAAGCTAGAGTTACTCAGGAGGCACTAGAGATGATTGAAGGATCAGGTGCCATGTCAGGTAATAAGCCCGGAGGAAAACTAATGAAAAGGGAAGACTTCATTCTGGGATCCAACATTTGCTTTCCAGCCTGAGCTCTCCCAAGCTATCAGAATTTGAGATCAGTGTGTCTAAAGTCCTGGGTAGGTTAAGCACTTAAATAAATTACCGTCACCAATGTTTCATGAGAAAATGTTTGCAACTGCCCTTGAAGTTCCCAACTTCATAGAAAACTCAAGGCCTGTGTCATGCCTGGAAGCCATATTACCAGAGGTGAGGTGAAATGCTCCTGGTTTGGACCGGATCGCCCGATCCGGTAGCGATGGTGGTGGGTGGTTCGGAGAATCGGTAGCAAAAATCCCTGCCCCCACCCCATGCCCAGCTGAGCCGCGCTTTTTTTATATATTTTTAAAAGCATTTTTTCTACAACCTCTTCGGCCGAAGAGGTTGTAGAAAAAAAGTTTTTAAAAGAAAAAAAAGCCTCTGATGTTCAGGCAACTCAGCTGGGATCGTCAGAGGCTTTTAAAAGAATTTTTTCTACAACCTCTTCAGCTGAAGAGGTTGTAGAAAACAAGTTTTTAAAAGTAAAAAAAAAAAAGTGGGCCACACCCCCCAATCACATTACCCCCCAAGCCACACCCACAGAACTGGTAGTAACAAATTTTACATTTCACCACTGCATATTACTTGTATGGCTTGAGGATTCAGGCCTGCCACAATCATATCATGGGAAGTTGGGAGGGGGGATTGCATGAGTGAAGTAGAAGTAGCCATATCAAACTTCTCTGAGAGATGTTCAAGGCCCTGGTGTCCATCAGCTGTGCAACGAAGAAATTGGAAGATGTGTTCTTTTCGGGAAAGAACTGATTGGAGCTGTGGTGGACATGTGGGAGATGTGGGCAAGGTCTTGAACTTTCTTGTGGGTGAGGAAAACCCGAAAGCTTTCAGATTCAGGTTTTCCCATATGTGCCAATGTGACATCCCTAATAAAGGTTAGCTTTGAGGAAGCTCAAAGTTTGATTTCATTGGGGGGTGTTACTTGGAACCCTGACAGCCTGGGAGTCAGATCTGGCCAGGGGTGGGTTCTAAATTTTTTTACTCCAGTTCTGTGGGCATGGCTTGTGGGGGGGGTAATGTGACTGGGTGGGCGTGGCCAACTTTTTTTTTTTTTTTTTTTACTTTTAAAAGCATTTTTTCTACAACCTTAAGAGGTTGCAGAAAAAATGCTTTTAAGAGCCTCTGACGATCAGGCAACTCAGCTGGGATTGCCAGAGGCTTTTAAAGGCATTTTTTTTTTCTACAACCTCTTCGGCTGAAGAGGTTGCAGAAAAAAATGCTTTTAAAAGCCTCTGACCATCCCAGCTGAGCCGCACAATCATCAGAGGCTTTTTTAAAAAAACTTTTAAAAGCATTTTTTTCAGCCAAAGAAGTTGTAGAAAAAATGCTTTTAAAAGTTAAAACTGATGAGGTGGGCGGGGTAAGCGAGCGGCGACCGGGCCAGGGACCAGTTTGGGGGCATGGCCAGCCAATGTTATTACCGGTTCTCCGAACGACTACAAATTTTTACTACCAGTTCTTGCGAACCGGTGCGAACCGGAAGCAACCCACGACTGGATCTGGCCCATGGGGTGCTTAGATCTGGCCCATGGGGTCACCCTGGAAATAGTGAAGGACCAGCCCACGGTGCCTCTGCCAGCAAAAACAGAGCTGGGAGGCCCGGACGTAGTCCTCCCAGGCTCTATTTTCGCTGGCAGAGGGCTACAGGAGGATCGCCCCAACCCTGCCCAGGCCACCACAGGTGCCCCCTGGCATGAGTGATGTCAAGCTTGCCACGCCCACCCAGGCCATGCCCATCCGGCCCCCTGAGGTCAAACATAACCCTGATGAAATCGAGTTTGACACTCCTGACATAGAACATAGAATAATAGGGTTGGGAGGGACCTTGGAAGTCTTCTACTCCAACCCCCTGTTCAAGCAGGAGGAGACCATTTAAAATTCATAGGGCTGATTAAAGACTGAAGGGCTGTAGATAGAAAGTTTATTGAACCTTTCCCCCCGCTTTTTAATCCCAGCATGTATCAATATTTATGTTAGTTATGGCCCTTACATGCATGAAGACATTGGAAATGATTTCACCTCTCTGTGGTTTTGATATGTTATCAGAAATACAGTTGATGGAAATAGTAAGAAGGGAGGTTCCCCTCCTCCTGGAACTATTCTGTGCCCCTAGGAAACTCTGGTTCATAATGAATATTTGTAGATCAAAGTTGAACTATGTGGGTCCATCTTATAGATGTTGTACATAACCAAATTAGGTAACATCATCAGTACTAGACCTGATGAGAGAACCAAGGATTTCATATTTGATTCCTAAGTAATGCTATAACTCAACAATGAACCATCTTGGCCATTGAGATATTTGGCCAAGATGTTCCCATCACTAACCATTGTGTTGGCTTAGATAGATTAGAATAGAATAAAATAGAGTAGAGTAGAATAGAATAGAATAGAATAGAATAGAATAGAATAGAATAGAATAGAATAGAATAGAATAGAATAGAAAATAGAGGACAGGAGAGGAGAGGAGAGGAGAGAAAACAGAAGAGAAGAGGAAAAAAATAGAATAGAGTAGAGTAGAGTAGAATAGAATAGAATAGAATAGAATAGAATAGAATAGAATAGAATAGAATAGAATAGAATAGAATAGAAAATAGAGGACAGGAGAGGAGAGGAGAGGAGAGAAAACAGAAGAGAAGAGGAAAAAAATAGAATAGAGTAGAGTAGAGTAGAGTAGAATAGAATAGAATAGAATAGAATAGAATAGAATAGAATAGAATAGAATAGAATAGAATAGAAAATAGAGGACAGGAGAGGAGAGGAGAGGAGAGAAAACAGAAGAGAAGAGGAAAAAAATAGAATAGAGTAGAGTAGAGTAGAATAGAATAGAATAGAATAGAATAGAATAGAATAGAATAGAATAGAATAGAATAGAATAGAATAGAATAGAAAATAGAGGACAGGAGAGGAGAGGAGAGGAGAGAAAACAGAAGAGAAGAGGAAAAAAATAGAATAGAGTAGAGTAGAGTAGAATAGAATAGAATAGAATAGAATAGAATAGAATAGAATAGAATAGAATAGAATAGAATAGAATAGAATAGAAAATAGAGGACAGGAGAGGAGAGGAGAGGAGAGAAAACAGAAGAGAAGAGGAAAAAAATAGAATAGAGTAGAGTAGAGTAGAGTAGAATAGAATAGAATAGAATAGAATAGAATAGAATAGAATAGAATAGAATAGAATAGAATAGAAAATAGAGGACAGGAGAGGAGAGGAGAGGAGAGAAAACAGAAGAGAAGAGGAAAAAAATAGAATAGAGTAGAGTAGAGTAGAGTAGAATAGAATAGAATAGAATAGAATAGAATAGAATAGAATAGAATAGAATAGAATAGAATAGAAAATAGAGGACAGGAGAGGAGAGGAGAGGAGAGAAAATAGAAGAGAAGAGAAAAAATAGAATAGAATAGAATAGAATAGAATAGAATAGAATAGAATAGAATAGAACAGAGAATAGAATAGAATAGAATAGAAGTAAGAAATAAGAATAGAACAGAACACAACAGAATTCTTTATTGGCCAAGTGTGATTGGACACACAAGGAATTTGTCCTTGGTGCATACGCTCTCAGAGTACATAAAAGAAAAGATACATTCGTCAAGAATCATAAGGTACAACACTTAATGATAGTCACAGGGTACAAATAAGCAATCAAATCATACTAGGAAACAATCAATATAAATTGTAAGGATACAAGCAACAAAGTTACAGTCATACAGTCATAAGTAGGAGGAGTGGGTGATAGGAATGAAGTAATGCGGACTTAGTGAATAGTTTGACAGTGTTGAGGGAATTATTTGTTTAGCAGAGTGATGGCATTCAGGAAAAAACTGTCCTTGTGTCTAGTTGTTCTGGTGTGCAGTGCTCTATAGCGTCGTTTTTAGGGTAGGAGTTGAAACCGTTTATGTGCAGGATGCGAGGGGTCTGTAGATATTTTCACGACCCTCTTTTTGACTCATGCAGTATACAGATCCTCAATGGAAGGCAGGTTGGCAGACATTGTTTTTTCTGCAGTTAGATTTGAGTGTTGGTCCAAAACATCTGAAAAACACCAGGTAAGTGTTTTTTGCATTCTATCTGATGTGTTCCCAGTCGGTGGCACAGTGACTCAGTGATTAAGACATTGGGTTTGTTGACTAGAAAACCAGCAGCCCAAGTTTGAGACCCGAGTGCCACATGACAGTGCGAGCTCCCATCCTCGCCACAGCTCCCGCCAACCTAGCAGTTCAAAGGCATGAAAATGCGAGTAGATAAATAGGTAGGAAGGAAACAGCACTCCGTGACTTCATGCTGGCCATATGACCATGGAAGTGTCTTTGGACATCGGTGAAACAATGATGAACAGAACCTGCTATAGCTGACAATGACTAATATAGTAAAAATCCACAAGGAATCCTTATTTTTTCCTTATCTAGAAAAAGTGCAGAGAAGAGCAACCAGGATGATGAGGGGACTGGAGGCTAAAACATACGATGAACAGTTGCAGGAATTGGGTACATCTAGTCTAGTGTAGAGAAGGACCAAGGGAGACATGATAGCAATCTTCCAATATTTGAGGGGCTGCCCCAGAGAGGAAGGGGTCAAGCTGTTTTCCAAAGCACATGAAGGCCAGACGAGGAATCATGGATGCAAACTGATCAAGGTGAGATTCAACCTGGAAATAAGGAGGAATTTCCTGACAGTGAGAACAATCAACCGATGGAACAGAAGTGGCCTTCAGAAGTTGTGGGAGCTTCATCACTGGAGGCTTTCAAGAAAAGATTGAACTGCCATTTGTCAGAAATGGTGTAGGGTCTCCTGCTTGGACAGGGGGTTGGACTAGATGACCTACAAGGTCCCTTCCAACTCTGTTAATCTGTTATTTACTTTTCCCAGTCTGGCTTAAGAACTGTGGTCTCTTCGTGTTGTTATTCTTCTTTTTTTTATATGTGTCCTCATTTCAATATAGTTGTTTAGATATATGAGTTGATATCATGTAACACATTAAGCCATATTACAGTTCAGGGTATTGTATAAACGAATTTGAACTAACTCAATAGAATTTATATGCCGTGGGTTATGCCTTAAATGAGGAGCCACTTGTGGTGTTTTTAATTCAGCCATGTTTGAAGAAATTATTGCAGAATTCCACATTATGAAGGAACTGACTATTGTTAAATGTGGCTACATGTGGACCTCTAGCAAGTGAGACTGAAAGGCACAACAAAAACATTTGAACAAGTGAAAAATAAAAAATAAAGGACAGCTAATGCATCCATCGTTAACCCATCTAAAATGTCTAGTTAGAGAAGAATATTGTGTGGATTTAGCAGGTGTGCAATGAATAGACACTTCGTCAATCCTTTGCATGAATCACAGAAGAGTGGTTTTAAATTTTGATACGTTCCGTGACATCAATCACTCTGTCAAAGAAACAATCTCTCACCAAAGTAGAAGTCTTGTTTTTTCTCCATGGCTTTTCCGTTGCTACATTTATCAGAGTAAATTTCAAAGGGAGAAAAAGAACTCCGTAATGCTGTTGGCAATATCGATGATTGTAATACCAAGTCAAAGAGGCTGGGTAGCCCCATTGCAAAAATAGCTTTCCATCAGCTCTGATCAAAACCCCTATGTCAAAATAATGAAAGGGCATTGGTATAAGGCCTCGTGGTTTTTGTTTCCTAAGTTCAAACATGGGCACAAGACCCAACCTCCAGGAAGACTCTTTACCAAATTCTTCGTCTTTGGTTTTGCATTAGCGGAGCAGATTTGAGGCTAGAGAAAGTCATCCTTCTTCATCTGTTTTCCTTTCAAGTCTTTTTTAACAGTTTAAGAAGGGGACTCCATCCAGACCATTCCATACCTCCAATTATATCTGTACAAGTAGAAATCATTGCCCTGCTTCTACTTGTACAGATATAACAGTGGTGAAATCCAAATTTTTTTACTACTGGTTCTGTGGGTGTGGCTTGGTGGGAGTGGTGTGGTGTGGCTTAGTGGGCGTGGCAGGGGAAGGATACTGCAAAATCTCCATTCCCTCCCCACTCTGGGGCCAGCTAGAGATGGTATTTGCCAGTTCTCCGAACTACTCAAAATTTCTGCTACCGGTTCTCTGAACTGCTCAACATTTCCGCTACCGGTTCTCCAGAACCTGTCAGAACCTGCTGGATTTCACCCAGAATACAATTGGCGGTATGGAGTGGTTTAGATCAGGGGGTCTCCAAACTTTGGATGCTTTAAGACTTGTGGATTTCAACTCCCAGAATTCCCTAGGCAGCATCCTTGTGGTTTTCACCTCATTAAAAGTGAAAGTTTTTCTGCTTTCTCAAAACAGTCAGTCCCACAGTCCGATCATCGTGTAGTGCGACAACTGGGTGGCATCATTCTGCCTTCTTCAAACCAGGTGTGAGAATATCCTCGGTTCCCAGGAGAAGTATTTTATTTGGGCTACAAAAAAATCCCTCTATCTCAGATCCCCACTCCCTGACCCTCAGCTCCACTGAAGCAGATAAAATGGCTTCGGTCAGGCCAACTTCAGGGTTGAGACACTGGTTTAACCATTGCTCCTACAATAAGACATAGGACGACCTGCTGAGAGTTCTTGGTTCGTGAAGTTGCAGCCTTGCTGAAGATGAATGCTATCTTCATATAGTTGTGCATTTTAATTAAAAAATAATAATATTGTAAACATGGGAGAAAATAGGTCATATAATGAAATAGAGCTTTTCCTTCAGGAGCTCAAAACAGCTTGTTCTCCATAGGTCTACTATTTTTTCCACAAAATCCAGCTGACGTACTTGGACTGAGAGAAAATATTTTTCGGAGTATAAGATGCACCTTCCCCCCCCCCTAAAAGGAGGCGAAAATTTAGGTGCGACATATACACTGAATGTAGCCCCACCCACCCACTGACCCCCACCCTTTGGCCTCTGCCTCCCAGCAGTTTACCTCCTTGCTGCAAGAAGCAAGAAGAAACAGCCCCTTTCGGCTTCAGCACATCCTGATTAACACAAATTGATTGGATCGGCCTCCCGACTCTCAGCTGTTTTGCTCTCAGCTGTTTTCCACGGGCCTCTGCTGCTTGCTGCAAGGAGGTAAATTGCTAGGAGCAGATTTTTTTTTCCTTGTGCTAATCAAGCTATGCTGAAAATGAAAATGAAAGTAAAGCAGGCTGTTTGCTGTTTGCTGCAAGGAGGCAAAATTGCTCACCAAAAACAGTAGGTGCGTCTTATAGTCCGGAGCGTCTTATACTCCGAAAAATATGGTAGTTCAAAATTCTCCATGAGCTTCTGTGGCTGAAGTTGGAGTAGATCTGGGTCTCTTTACTCCTAGCCTACTGCCTCAAGAACTGTACCACACAGACTCTCTAGTTTCAGTCAATAACAACAGAACTGTAATTATTGACACCTTCGATCCAAGATAATCTACCACGTTCATCTAGAAACAGTGACATCACCTTTAATATGGTGGCTTTATCAAGAGATGATCTACTTTCAACCTTAGGAGGGGTAGTAACAATCAGGACAATCTCATGGGCCACTTGAGCACAAATGTTGACCTCCATTCATTCGACTATTAATGGGTTCCATGATTTTAATTGTACACCTTACAGAGATGACGTCTTTTGGTATCTTCGTGCCCTTTTTAAAAGATTAAAAAACAGAAAAAAAGACGGGTGGTTTTGATGGCAGGAGGAACGAATCTATCTACTCACTTGGACGTGACAAGCTTGGCTTTGGGAATAAGCATCAATGCCATTCGAATGTTCTCATGAAATGTCATTGTAATCTCTTCAACACCTGTTATTTGTTTTGATTCTGGTTGAAGTTTTGTGTTACGGGATTACTTAGTCATTTCAGTGCTTCCTTGGTGGTTTGGGAACATTTTTACATGTCTCTATCTCCATCCGTATTTGTAATCAGATTAACAGAGTTGGAAGGGACCTTGTAGGTCATCTAGTCCAATTCTCCCACCCAAGCAGGAGACCTTACACCATTTCTGACAGATGACTGTCCAGCCTCTTCTTGAAGGCTCCCAGTGATGAAGCTCCCACACCCTCCGAAGGCAACTTCTGTTCCATGGGTTGATTGTTCTCACTGTCAGAAAGTTTCTCCTTATTTTCAGGTTGAATCTCTCCTTGTTCAGTTTCCATCCATTATTCTTTGTCTGGCCTTCGGGTACTTTGGAAAATAGCTTGACCCCCTCCTCTCAGTGGCAGCCCCTCAAATATTGGAAAATGCTATCATGTCTCCCCTGGCCCTTCTCTTCACTAGACTAGCCATGCCCAGTTCCTGCAACCGTTCATCGTATGTTTTAGCCTCCAGTCCCCTCATCATCCTGGTTGCTCTTCTCTGCACTTTTTCTAGATAAGGAAAAAATAAGGAGTCCCTGTGGATTTTTACTATATTAGTCATTGTCAGCTATAGCGTGTTATGTTCATCATTGTTTCACCAATGTCCAAAGACACTTCCATGGTCATGTGGCCAGCATGAAGTCACAGAGTGCTGTTTCCTTCACATCGAAGTGTACCTATTTATCTACTTGCATTTTCATGCCTTTGAACTGCTAGGTTGGCAGGAGCTGTGGCGAGGATGGGAGCTCGCACTGTCATGGGGCACTCGGGTCTCGTTGATGCTACAACGAGTTGACCGTTGATGCTGCAATGGTTGTAAATGTGAAAAATGGTCATGAGTCATTTTTTTTCAATTATGTTGTAACTTTGAATGGTCACTAAGTGAACTGTTGTAAGCTGAGGACTACCTGTAACTAATTCTTTGTTCCATGATATTTAAAAGTCTGAATTTAGATTGTGTTGTGGCCCATACGCGGCCTGTGCAGCTAGTAGCTGATTCCGACAGTGAAGAGGCTGGTGTGGTGATGCACCAGCAGCTTGTGCAGCTGGCACTTGAGTCTTACAGTGAGGAGGCTGGAGAAGATGTGGTGCCAGAGGCGGGGATTCAGCCAGGGCCTTCAGAACCTCCAGAAGCTCCCTTAAGTGAAGAGGATGAAGAGAAGGAGCCTCTTCTCGATGCACGGGTGCGCAGAGCTGCCAAAAGGCAGGAGTGACTCCTCAGGAGGAGATCTCCTCAAGAGTAAGGCTTGGGGCTAATTGTCCACTCCCTTAGCCTATTTAAGGAGGAACGCCGACTGAAGCAATTTGCAGGGAACAACTTCGTTCACATACCTTCGTGTCTTGTCTTGCTTATCTTATCAGCTTCCTGCAAATTGCTTCTGGGCTTTCTGCCAACCATAATAAACTTTCAGTTATTATTCTTTGAATTCTTGGTGGCTGTTAATGCAATTAATTAATTGTTGTAAAAGACTGGTTTATTTAGTAAACTAAGGTTTGAAAGAACTTTGTGTGTGCTGCGTTTTTGGGGGTTCCGTAGCTGGGGCAGAACAGATTGTGAGAAAGCTGGGGGAGGTAATTTTGTTTTCTTTCTAAAGCTATTATTTTTAATTATTTTTTAATTGCTTAAAATGTTCTTCCTTAACCATCAAAGTGGTTTTTTATTAGTAGTAGTGGTGAGAGAACAGAGTCCTCTTCCAGATGACTTCTACTGGACATGTTGGACACCATTAATATCTTACAACAACCCTAGTGGGGATGCTCAACAACTTTTAAGTAAGAAACTATATTCTCTCCCATTCAAATAAGCTGGAGTCTAAAACATATAACCAATAGAAGTCTAATCTAGTGAAAAGAAGAACTAGGGGTGACATGATATCAGTCTTCCAATATTTGAGAGGCTGCCACAAAACAGAGGAAGTCAACCTATTATCCAAAGTACCAGAAGGTAAGACAAGAAACAAGGGATGGAAGCTAATCAAAGAATGAAGCAACCTAGAACTAAGGAGAAATTTCTGATGGTGAGAACCAGTGGAACAAGCCTCCTTTCAGAAGTTGTAGGGGCTTCATCAATGGAGGTTTTCAAGAAGAGATTGGACAGCCATTTGTCTGGAATGGATAGGGTCTCCTGTTTGAGCAGGGGGTTGGACTAGAAGACCTCCAAGGTCCCTTCCAACTCTGTAATTCTGTTGTTGTTTTTTTTCCCCAGCTCCTTTTCATAGTAATTATTACTCTGTCTTTTCAGACAAGTAACAACAGCAATTTAGTCAAAGGTGACAGATTTGATCTGAAGATAGAAAAAACGATTACTGATCAAAAGCTGAAAAAGAATAGAACTTAGAACTCATATCATTCCTTCTCCTCTCCCTCTCTGGCTTTCTTATATTTTTGGCCACAGGTTAATGAATTTCAAGGCAGTTAGGATAGGTAAACTGTACTGTGTTGAGAAGCTGGCCAGAAACCATATCAAGCTAAATTGAGAGTGTTACAAAGATCGTATAAAATTCACTCAGTGGTGTTTGGCATCTGAGAATGAGTTCCAGAGGTCTCTCTTTACCTGGCCAATGGCCACTCTTATCTTCCCTCCTTTAGAAATTGCTTGTAATGTTTGGGAACACCCAGGGATGCTATTCATCAGGTTCTGACAGGTTCTGGAGAACCGGTAGCGGAACTTTTGAGTAGTTCAGAGAACCGGCAAATACCACCTGTGGCTGGCCCCAGAGTGGGGTGGGAATGGAGATTTTGCAGTATCCTTCCCCTGAAGTGGGGTGGGAATGGAGATTTTGCAGTATCTTTCCCCTGAAGTGGGGAGGGAATGGAGATTTTGCAGTACCCTTCCCCTGGAGTGGGGTGGGAATGGAGATTTTGCAGTATCTTTCCCCTGAAGTGGGGAGGGAATGGAGATTTTGCAGTATCCTTCCCCTGAAGTGGGGTGGGAATGGAGATTTTGCAGTATCCTTCCCCTAGACTGGGGTGGGAATGGAGATTTTGTAATATCCTTCCCCCAGAAGTGAGGAGGGAATGGAGATTTTGCAGTATCCTTCCCCTGGAGTGAGGTGGGAATGGAAATTTTGCAGTATCCTTCCCCTGGAGTGAGGTGGGAATGGAATTTTTGCAATATCCTTCCCCCAGGAGTGGGGAGGGAATGGAGTTTTTGCAATATCCTTCCCCTGGAGTGGGGAGGGAATGGAGATTTTACAATACCCCTGCCATGCCCACCAAGCCATGCCCACCAAGCCATGCCCACCAAGCCACGCCCACAGACCCGGTAGTAAAAAAAAATGAATTCCACCACTGGGAACACCCTTAGAATGGATTGTCAATTCTGTAATATGAAAGCGATAATAAAATTAGGGTAGACAAATACAGTTTCAATGGAAAAGAACCAGATCCAAATCTAAAACCAGATCTAGAATTAGAATGCAAACCGGAATCAGAAAGAGAGAAACCGAAAAATTTGTGTGTGTCTCTGTGTGAAGAGTACAAATAACAAAGTGCAGAACTCCAAACTCGTGTTTAAAAAACACAGCTGTGATGTCAATTCTGGATTGTCAATTCTGTAATATCAAAGCGATAATAAAACTAGGGCAGACAAATACGGTTTCAATTAAAAAGAGCCAGATCTAGAACTCGAATTAAAACTAGAACTAGAATCCAAACTAGAATCAGAATTTAAAAAGGCCTTAAAAAAACCCTCAAAGATGCATTACTGTTAGAAAAGTACAAATAACACAAGACAGAACTCCAAACTCCTGCTTGAAAAACACAATTGTGTGTCCACACACTCAGTGTTGTGCTCAAAACAAAAACCCTGTTCTGATTTAATGTAATGTCTTACTCCATGCAGCATGCAAAAATAATGGCTTGAGCCCAGCATTAAAGGCTGAAACACAAACTTCCTGCCACATTTTGGCTGAATTGAGTCTGCTAAGTAAATCCAGCCACAGAGAAATCTGTCTAATATGTAAAATTACGGTTAATAATAGATAAGATCGATCTCTTTTATAAAATGGTTGGATTTTGAACATATAATAGAGAGCATTCAGCAGCTGCTAAAATGATTTTAATTTTATTAAGGGAAACCTGACTTGTATATCTGACATCTGGTTATGTTCACCCAGTATGCTTGGCTATGGAATTAACACATATTTAAAAAAAACAAACAAACCTGGACTATATATAATGCATTCAAAATTCAGAATAAATTTTTTTAAAAAAAAAAAAACCTGGACAATATATAATGCATTCCATGGCTTGTGTGCCATTAAGCCACACACACACATCCAAAAAAAACCCAGATACAGATTATCCCACATAGAAATAGGTTTCTACAATTATTAGCCTCGCTGTGTGTCAGATGGGCGGTCCTATCCATGTAATAAATAAATAAAATAATTAACACCTCCTAAGTATTTATTTCTCTTGCACAATTATTAGGGGAAATTGTGTTGCTGCTGTCTGGTGTGACCTGAAAGTGGTCTTTATTTGTCTAGGAATAAAAGCAGGAAAATTCCCCAGCAGAGACTCATAACTGGGGAGGGGGGGGATAACTTTGTTCCTTTTCTATAGGAAGAAAGTTTTAAGGAGGTGGGAAAAAGAGAGAGACAGAGACAGAGAAAGAGAAAGTGAGAGAAAGAAAGAGAAAGTGAGAGAGAGATAAAGGAAGAGAGAGAAAGTGAGAGAGGGAGAGAAAGAGAGAAAGAGAGAAAGAAAGTGAGAGAGGGAGAGAAAGAAAGAGAGAAAGAGAAAGTGAGAGGGAGAGAAAGAGAGAAAGAAAGTGAGAGAGGGAGAGAAAGAAAGAGAGAAAGAGAAAGTGAGAGGGAGAGAAAGAGAGAAAGAAAGTGAGAGAGGGAGAGAAAGAAAGAGAGAAAGAGAAAGAGAGAGGGAGAGAAAGAGAGAAAGAAAGTGAGAGAGGGAGAGAAAGAAAGAGAGAAAGAGAAAGTGAGAGGAGAGAAAGAGAGAAAGAGAGAGGGAGAGAGGGAGAGAAAGAGAGAGAGAGAAAGAGAGAGAAAGAGAAAGTGAAAGTGAGAGAAGGAGAGAAAGAGAGAGAGAGAGAAAGAGAGAAAGAGAGAGAAAGAGGGAGAGAGAGAGAATCCAGGTGATTATTCCCCCCCCCCATATATTTTATTTGTACTTTAAAAGAGATTCTTATGAAATCCTTCAAAAATCAAACAATGGAAGTTGATTAACAATTGTTATTGAACGGAACATCCAGTCTTAAAAAAAAACCCAAAACAAGTAAAAGAGGCTTGTACAAAGGGGTCTGTGTCTCTGTTTGTGTATTTGTGTGTGTGTGTGTGTTTTCTATTCAAACTTCCAAGTTCTTCTCCTTCTTTTTATATGAATTCTGATTTTGATCACTTTTCTCTCTTATCTGAACCAGGTTTTCACACATTTGGTTGATTAACCTGAGCATCTATATATATAATTGTTTCAATGACAGTGATGATGCTTGCATCCTTTAAAGATCAGGTTGGGGACAAATTGTCCTATATATAGGACAATTTGTGCCCAACCTGATCTTCAAAGGATGCAAGCATCATCACTGTCATTGAAACATCAACCTTGCAACCTTGGTGTTGTTCCTCCTTTTTTTTTTTCTTCTCCTTCCTTCCTCCTCCCTGGCCCTGCATCTGCCCATCTCATTAGGAAAGTCCCAAAGGTGCTTTTTCAGGACTTTCTATCTATTAAAAAAACTTCTACACGAAAGTCCAGTGGCCTCTTGAAAAGGCACCTTTGGGACAGCCGTGATCTGGATGGCTGAGAATCTCTACAGACTCATTAAGAATGAGTAAATTACCTTGATCGTTTCCATGAAGAAAAATATCTGAGCACAGAGTGGAGAATTGTAAAAATTAAAAAAAAAAAAACCGTGAAACACCATTCTGCCAAAATTAAGAAGGGCTTTGCGAAAGAGAAGGAGCGTTCCTTCACTTCACATTCCCTTTGCAAACTTTCAAACAACACAGGGGTACCGTTTTTTCACCCATAACCAGGAATCTGCACGGTTGCAAAACATCAAAGCAATGTATTTCACTTATACGCACAACTCCCGTTTATTGCCTGGCAGAAACACAAAATACAGTCTTAAATTTCTTAGGATTAATTGCAATTCAGTTTGAGGAGGGGTGAGTGTCTCCAACCATTTTAATTTGATGGAGATTTTCTTCCCCTCCCCCCTTCCCTTAGCCATCTGCTTATCCAATTTTATTGACCAGAATGCTATTTTGATGAGAAAGCAAGGGGGGGGGGGATGATCCCATCTGAAAATGCAAATTGAAATTGTGTTTTTCCCCCCCCCACCACACACACACACTTTTCCATGATTTTGGCAGTCTAGCCTGCCACTGACACCATAATACCCACCAAAAATAAAATAAAATAAAACCATATTTCAAAAATGCCTGTTCTGTGGCATGTTCCACTTTCTCTTTAAACCAAGAAGGGGACATATCACAATGAGTGGAAGTTAAAGATGGGGAAGTGAAAAGAAATGAAATTTTGAAATATTTTGGGAGGGAGGAAAAGCTCAGCTCAGCCCAAGTCAAATCTCCCACCTAGCTACATCGCCAGTTGTCCATCTAGTTGCTTTTGAGTATTCTCCTCTCCAGATTGAAATTTAATGCTTTCCGTGTGAAATTAACCCTAACCTTAACTTTGGTTGATTGCAGTGAAACCTATTTTGCAGGTGTATGAAATCTGCACTCAGTTGGGAACTGAGGATGAGGATCAAAAATAGACAATTGGTGATTCTCTCAACTTTGATTTCTATTTCATTTGGGTACCCTAGGTTCTTCAATATTCTTCTCTTCATCTCTCCTTCTTACATTTCTTTCTTTTCTTTTCTTTTCTTTCTTTTCTTTCTTTTTTTTTCTTTTTGCTTTCCAAAGCATTGGGGAGTCACTCAAAGAGAATTGGGGAGAAACAGGGGCGCCCTTTCATTTAAAGGCTACTTCACAAATGCCAGATCACTTGATGAATTTATTCCCTCTTCCCCAGCTGTTGTTTTTCTCCAATCCAAAATTATGTATTTGTAGGTCGGGCTTCACTCTCCCTAGCGAGAGAATCTTCTGAAATCTCACAATTCTCCAAAATAATTCATTTCCTTTTCCATTACCCTTTATCACACACACACATATAGAAAAGCACTGTGTCCCCCCCCCTTTTTTGTGCCCTTTTCAAATATTCACTGGGATTCCTAACTTTGCAGCTGGAGGGTCTTAAAACCTGAAGGCCCACTTCTGCTCAAACTGGGCCCAGATTGTTTTACCTTCTTTTCTTACAGAGCCTAACTGAACCCCCTGCCATCAGCACCCACCTTCTCCTTCCTATCCTCCCATGGAAATAAGTGGGGGCCCCCAAAGGGCATCAAACTCAGAAGAATTAAAGGAAGGGCTCAGAGAAAGATCTTCAGGGAGAACCTCTCTGTGTGTGGTCGCTACAAGTCAATAGCTATTTGATGGCAGGCAGTCAATCCATCCATCCATCCATCCATCCATCCATCCATCCATCCATCCAAGCACCTCCATCTGAAAAAGGCCTTGTAAGGTCCTTCCCTTTGTAAATTCTCCTTCAATGTCACCGTCCAGGTTTCTGTGCTCCTGCAAGCCCATCATCCCCAACTCTCAGGCAAGCAGGCAGGCAGGCAGGCAGGCAGGCAGGGGTGTTTCAAAGTCAGCCCCACAGCCACTTAGCAGAAAGGCTGAAAATCTTGGGTAGGTAGGTGGGAGGGCAGAGAAGACAGTTTAGAGGGGGATTTGGTGGGGTGGAAACCATTGGATGGAAACTAATCAAGGAGAAAAGCAACCTGGAACTGAAGAAAATAGACTAACAGAGTTGGAAGGGACCTTGGAGGTCTTCTAGGCCAACCCTCTGCTTAGGCAGGAAACCCTATATACCTTCCTAACAGTGAGGACAATTAACCAGTGGAATGGCTTGCCACCAGAAGTTGTGGGTGCTCCATCACTGGAGGCTTTTAAGAAGAGACTGGACAGCCATCTGTCTGGAATGGTATAGGTTCTCCTGCTTTAGCAGGGGGCTGGACTAGAAGACCTCCAAGGTCCCTTCCAAGCTCTATTCTGGTTGAGTAAATGAAACCGGGTCTTAAGACCAATTCTTTCAAAAGGCATTTGAACTCGGGGGCCGGTGGATTACTCCAAAGAGCGCGCTCTGGTTTTTCACTCTCCCTTCTCCAACCTCTGCCAATAAGAGCTACGAGGGAGTAAGCCAACCCTGAATGGAACAGAGCTAATTTTTCAGCCGACTTGGATCAACTTTTCCTCCCGAAAGGCTCAGCGCACCCTCTCTTCCTTCGGATCTGGCCCCAAACTTTCCGATTCCCCCCCCCCTTCTCTCCCGCACCTGTTCTTTGTTTTCGGTCCCTCCTCCCGCCCCGCGTCCCACTTATTTATTTATTTCTCGTCTCCCGTGAAATACGTGCTTGTTAAAACGTCAATCCTCATTTGGGCAAGGTGGAAGACGTATTTAATTGTGGGTTATTTGCTAATTATCTGGTTACTTTTGATGGCGGAGGATGGGGAGGGGGTGAGGGAATGGAGGGAGGCGATGGTGGGGAGGGGAGGAAGGGAAGGTGCCCAAACACATTTTCTTAACTGCTAATTACAAAAGATGTCACTCTAGCCAAGGTATCTAACTCGTGGGTGGGAAAGGAGGGGCGGGGAGGGGGAGGGGGACGGGGGAGGGAGGAAGGGAGCGATGGAGAGCTTTGAAACGGGACTTTTTAAAAAAAATATTCTGCAACAGGCAACTTGTAATTAAAGTTTTGGGCGGGTTAAAATATTTAGGAAGAGGAAAGGTAGGTGTGGAAAAGCCAGCCACACCAGGTTGAGCAACTTGAGACAAAAAGGATTTAAAAGAAAAAGTATGAGAAGGGAGGGAAGGAAGGAAGGAAGGAAGGAAGGAAGGAAGGAAGGAAGGAAGGAAGGAAGGAAGGAAGGAAGGAAGGAAGGAAGACTAAGGTAGTATCTCTCTATTAATCCATTCATTCACATACTGTAGAAGAGGAAGATCCAGCTCTAAAAAAAGTCAGAAATTATGTATTTCATTTCTTGCCAGGGAGAGTTTTAAGCAAGTGAAATCAAAGTTAAGTTCCTTAAATATCCTCCAATTTGATAGAACGGATATTTACTTACAGGCAATCAATCATAAGGCAGATATTGATAGCTGGATGCTTCTAAATAACAACAGATCTCTTCCCCTCCCTCAACATTTGTTCCATTGCTGTCCAAAGTCATCATTTATAGCACCAGTGAATACTTTTTTTAAAAAAAAATGTCTTTATTTATCTTAAGAAGTTTTAGAACTTTATAGAATCTCCACCCCTCATAATCGCAAAGGAATTTGCTGCCTGAAGTAGTGAATTAATTATGGATATAATAATAACAACGGGCACCTTGATAATTTTCCCAAACGATTTGTGCCCAATAGTGATTATTGCTATTCATCCAGAAGTCTATCATACTCGAACTGACTTTAAAACAACCCGAAGTGTTTTTTTAAAAAAAGCAAAATAACCTAAACTGATTTGTTGGCTGTAAACTTACACCTGATTTGGCCCAAACATTCCAGATAAATTGAATTTATTCCATGCTTTCGAGAAAGGCCCATGCCTGGGTACTATTTATGTGAACTTTTCCACATAGGAAGGAAGGAAGGAAGGAAGGAAGGAAGGAAGGGAGGGAGGGAGGGAGGGAGGAAGGAAGGAAGGGAGGAGAAAAATATTCAGTAATCGATGAATCATTTCATTCTATTCAAGAAAAAAAAAGTTTTTGGCATTCGTTTTAGGGAACTTCCCAAGCCAATTTTTCCTTCCCCCGTAAGGAATAAACCCACTACCTCTGTTAAACATTCGTGGTCTTCTGCAATTAAAAAAAAAAAAAAACACATACCGAAGAAAATCAATTCTGGGTATTTGTTTAAAGGCACGCCGATAGAAAAGCAATCAATCTTCATAATTTGGAAATGATTTGGTGTGGGGAAGAAAGGAGGGGGACAAGGGAAGAGAGAGAGACGGGAGGGGGGAATCGACCGGCGCTCAGTTCTAGATTCAAGAGTTTTTCCAGACTCATCCCAACCCGTCCCTCTCTTTTTTCCTTTGCCTTTGCCTTGGAAATAGCCCCCATTTTCTCCCACCGCCCTTTTTTCCTCCTGCGCTCTCTAAAAACGATCCCTAAATTTCCTTTAAGTTACACACACACGCACAAGCACAAACAGAAAACAAATCGCAATACCTCTCTTCCATTCCAGGGGCCATGGAATTTTGGGGAATGGGATGGGGGTTGAGGGGGAAGGCAAGGGGTACACCTTTGCATCGAAATTGCCTAGCCTTCTGGAGGATTTCCCACCCCCCACCCCCTCTTAATTTACTGGCCTTGCTCTGCACCCCGAGAGAGAGCCTCGCGCGCCTCCAGCCGCGTTTACGGGGCCGGCAAGATCGGGAGTGGCGCGCTTAGATTCGCAGCAGAGGGAAACACCGACCCCTCCCCAAAAGCTCTCTTCGGGTCGAGATAACGCGCACTTTCCACTGACCTCCCCCCCCCCCGACCGCCTCAAGTTTGCTCTTGCTATCACTCTTTGCCAGCCTTTCAGGTGAGGCGGTGGGGGGGGGGGTAGAGGGACGCTACAGGTTCCTTCAGAGGGATGCTCACCTCCGGGGGTTCATCAATGGACATGATCACAGAGGGAGAAATCAGAAATTAGGTCACATTGCACATTATAGAAGGGAGGGAGGGAGGGAGGGAGGAACAGAGAAGAGAGGAATAGAGAAAGAAGGAATAGAGAAGGAAAGAAAGAAGGAAGGACTAGAGAAGGAAGAAAGGAATAGAGAAGGAAGGAAAGAAGGAAGGAATAGAGAAGGAAGGAAGGAAGGAAGGAAGGAAGGAAGGAAGGAAGGAAGGAAGGAAGGAAGGAAGGAAGGAAGGAAGGAAAAAATAGAGAAGGAAGAAAAAGGAATAGAGAAGGAAGGAAGGAAGGAAAAAATAGAGAAGGAAGAAAAAGGAATAGAGAAGGAAGGACTTCTGGAAGGAAGGAAGGAGGGAGGGAGGGAAGGAAGGAAAGAAGGAAGAAATAAAGAAGGAAGGAATAGAGAAGGAAGGAAGGAAGGAAGGAAGGAAGAAATAGAGAAGGAAAAAAAGGAATAGAGAAAGAAGGACTTCTGGAAGGAAGGAAGGAAGGAGGGAGGGAAGGAAGGAAAGAAGGAAGGAATAAAGAAGGAAGGAATAGAGAAGGAAGGAAGGCTCTTTCTATTTATCCGTTCTTTCTTCCTTTATTTCATGTTGAGTTTTTAAAAATTATTTCGCCTTTTATGCGAGGCCGGGCTGTGTGACAAAATACATTTCTAAAAACCGGGTTGCTCTTTGCAGATGCCTCCGTTGCTAGTGTGGCAATCCTAAGGAAAGCCGTGTAAATTCTCTTGTTGCCAGAGTCTTTCATTTCTTGTTTTGTTTTGTTTTGTTTTGTTTTGTTTTGTTTTTTAAAAAAAAGGCTGTTTGCTTTGGAAACAAACGGGGCGTGCAGGAAGAATGCCTGACCATCTCTGTGGGCTGTAGTGTTTACACTTATTTGGATGATGCCACAGACTCCTTTTGGTCGTAATCCCTTCCTTCTCCCTATCTCAACAGTGCAACCCTCCTTCGCTTTTTAAAATGTTTCTCCCAGTTCTTTCATTCGAGTTCATCAAACAAACTGGCTTTCTTGAGTCAATTGAGATGATTCCTAAAGACACGCCTGTTCGTTCTTTCTCTCCTTTTTTTAAAAAAAAATCATTATTATTATTAAAGGGCTTTCTTCTTCCTCAAATGGATTTTTTTTTTTAAATCGCTGGCTATCAAACCTGAAGAGCTGACACCTTTGCTGTCACGGCAATTTTTAACCTCTCAGCTAAAACTCTTGAGGAACAGTAATAAAAATGTGGTTCATAAAATAGATCTACATCAAAAGATCCAATCAGCAAGGCATTACTCTGTAAAGGTATTAATGATGCCCTAACTTCTATCATTAATATTCATCCTTAACATTTCTGCTTTCCTCCCTTTCTTCCATACATTTCTATATCATCATTTCCCCACTTTTGCTAAATGGGTGTTTCACAGCCAGCCATGACTCAATTTTTCATAATTTTCTCTTCTTGACATCTCATTCTCTCTCTCTCCCTCTCTCCCTCCCTCTCTCCCTCTCTTTCTCTCTTTTGCTTCTTCTATCCTTCCCACTTATTCACTTTTCCCTTTCAGCTAATCGATAAACAAACAGCCTCATAATTTTCTCATTCTCTCTCTCTCTCCCCCTCTCTTTCTCTCTCTCTCCTTTGCTTCCTTCTATCCTTCAGTTTCCCCTTCCAGTTAATCGATAAACAAACAGCCTCATAATTTTCTCTTCTTGACATCTCATTCTTTCTCTCTCTCTCTCTCATTTTCTTCCTTCTATCCTTCCCTCTCATTCACTTTTCCCCTCCAGTTAATCAATAAACAAACAGCCTCATAATTTTCTCATTCTTTCTCTCTCCTTCCCTCCCTCTCTCCCTCTCTTTCTCTCTCTCTTCTTTGCTTCCTTCTATCCTTCCCTCTCATTCACTTTCCCCTTCCAGTTAATCGATAAACAGCCTCATAATTTTCTCTTCTTGACATCTCATTCTCTCTCTCTCTCCATCTCTCCCTCTCCTTTTCTTCCTTCTATCTTTCCCTCTCATTCACTTTCCCCTTCCAGCTAATCAATAAACAAACAGCCTCATAATTTTCTCATTGTTTTTCTCTCTCTCTCCCTCCCTCTCTTTATCTCTTTCTTCTTTGCTTCCTTCCATCCTTCCCTCTCATTCACTTTCCCCTTCCAGCTAATTGACAAACAAACAGCCATACAATTTTCTCCAGGTTCTTCGCCAGCATTTTCATGTAGATGTGTGGGTTTTGGTTTTGGGTTTTTTTTTTTTTTTTTTTTTTTTGTTACTTTACATTATTTTATCCCCCTTGAAAATGCATTTAAAAAAAAAAATCCACCCCTCCTCAAATGTTAAGCCTCTCACCGAAGCCTCCTTTTCTACCCTTTCCAGCCCTGTAAAGATAGACATACAACTTTTTTTTTAAGACGAAGAAGCGGGGTGGAGGCAATAGACCTCAGGAATTGCCATTAGATCGGATGGCAAGTCTTTCTGGAGTGTGTTTTGCATAATTACATACCAAAACTAGGATAGTCACCCTCAGATTTTATGGGTCAGAAACCATCTACAATTGACACATTATATTCCAAGAAACCTCAGTCTATTCAGCAACAGAGAAAAACTATTCTGCTTAATCTAGAACTCAAGGAGAATGAGTCTGCCCCCCTCCCCAAAATAAGAAATCCCAGAAGAGATTACTGGCCAACTGACAGGGTGTTTACATATAGATATAAAGTTCAGAGGATTGGCGTGGGCCCCGGGGAGGGTGTGGGGGGAGAGAGAAGGGGAGGGGGAAAGGCTGCCACCAGTAAAAAGTGATTAAGATGCACAGAGGGGCCTTAACAAAAAAAAGAAGAAGAAGAAGAAAAGAAAAGTGAAAGCTTTAACTCCCTCTTTCATTGCCCCTTCCCCCCATTGCTTCCCTCCCCCCCCCCCCCCCCCGCAAGCGTTGCTATTCTGTAATTAAGATGTTTCTCTTTGGTAAAACAGATTCCAACAAGACAGCACTGAAAAAGCTTCATCTGGGCTGCAGTACTCTGGGCAGCCACCAATTGGCAGGCAAGAGACAGGGGGAAAAAAAAGAACCTAATTCTTTTCTGCCATCTATTGGTCGCCCTGGGTACTGCAGCCCTGGTGCTTTTGAAGTCTGCCAGCTCCCCTCATCCCATCCGGTGCTTAAACCCATCCACAGCCCAGCTCTCTTTTTTCCCTATGTCCACTCCACGCCTGCAAAGAGGCAGGAGCTGCCATTTTCTTTTGAAAGGAGGAAGGAAGTCTTTCAAGGAGGAGAAATAATAATAGCACAGGGGGAATAATACCACAGATTACTGGCAAGTACATGTCACTGTCGCACGGAATATTAATTAATGGAGAGGTGCATTTCCCCGACCTCTTCATCTCACTTTGCTGCCGTGTGTGTGTGTGTGTGTGTGTGTGTGTGTCAACTTCACTGCTGTCTAAAGTAAGTTTACAAGATGCCCATTGCTGTTTTTAATCTCAGAAGGAAAGAGAGAAAAAGTTTTGTTTTTTTTGCTTTAGCCTTTAGAATAGAATAGAATAGAATAGAATAGAATAGAATAGAATAGAATAGAATAGAATAGAATAGAATAGAATAGAATAGAATAGAATAGAATAGATATTTTTTATTGGCCAAGTGTGATTGGACACACAAGGAATTTGTCTTTGGTGCATACGCTCTCAGTGTACATAAAAGAAAAAATACGTTCGTAAAGAATCATAAGGTACAACACTTAATGATAGTCATACGGTACAAAGAAGCAATCAGAAAACAATATCATTATAAATTCTAAGGATGCAAGCAACAAAATTACAGTCATAAGTAGGAGGAGATGGGTGATAGGAACGATGAGAAGATTAATAGTAATGCAGACTTAATAACTAGTTTGACAGTGTTGTGGGAATTAGTTGTTTAGCAGAGTGATGGCATTTGGGGAAAAAACTGTCCTTGTGTCTAGTTGTTCTGGTGTGCAGTGCCCTATAGTATTGTTTTGAGGGTAGGAGTTGAAACAATTTATGTCCAGGATGTGAGGGGTTTGTAGATATTTTCACAGCCCTCTTTTTGACTCGTGCACTATACAGGTTTTCAATGGAAGGCAGGTTAGTAGCAATTGTTTATCTGTTGTTTTTTTTTGGGGGGGAAGGAGTACCCCCATTTTCAGGCCTTCTTTTCCAAGTGGGGTGGGAGTAGTCTTACACAGAAGGAGTCATGTGGATAGTGAGAAATCAAGTCACTGTGCTGGGAGGGGAAGGGGTGTTGCCATCAAGAAGTTTTTCCCCCACCCAGTCTGAAAAATACCACTCCTATGTTTGTCTCTGGCCCATAATCGCCTTTAGCCAAATCTAAATCCTTACTCCCACCTACGCATCCCACTCCCCAATTTTTGGGAGCTAATTTCACTCACTTTACTCCCCCCTCAAAAAAAGGTGTGCATTTTTCTTCCTGATCCCAGAAGTCCCTTCCCTTACTATCAGCTGGTTTTACCCTTGAGAGAAACAAAATGCTCCTCACAACAGCCCTGCAAGGCAGTCCTTGGTATTTTTCACACTTCACAGAAGATCTGAAGCTGAAAGGCTAAGCTGCCAACCTTGTTATAAAATGATTCCACCTGATAGTAAAATAGTAGGAAAAAATGATACATGTTTTACTAACATTACTTTTAATAGTAGTACTAAGACTCCCCCCCCCGTCTTCTGTATTATTCTGTGATATTATTATTATAGAATATATTATTATATTATAATTGAGTGCATGCACTAAAATAAGCCCCCCCTGAAAATATTTAAATGCATATGCAGCTGGTCCCTGCCATTTCCTCTGGTTTTCTCCATGTGTCCCAAAATAATAAGACCTCCCCAAAAATAAGGCCAAGTGCTTATTTTGGGGTTCAAAAAATATAAGATAGGGTCTTATTTTCGGGGAAACACTGTATATCCTATAATATTTTTATTATCTTTCCTTTTTCCTTCTATCTTATGATTATGACTGTATGACTGTGACTTATGACTGTATGACTTATGACTGCAACCTTGTTACTGTTATCCTTAAGATGTATATTGACTGTTTCTCTATGACTATCATTAAGTGTTGTACCTTATGATTCTTGATGCACGTATCTTTTCTTTTATGTACTCTGAGAGCTTATACACCAAAGACAAATTCCTTGTGTGTCCAATCACACTTGGCCAATAAAGAATTCTATTCTATTCTATTCTATTCTATTCTATTCTATTCTATTCTATTCTATTCTATTCTATTCTATTCTATTCTATTCTCCCCTCCCCTTCCCCATTCTCTATTCTATTCTATTCTATTCTATTCTATTCTCCCCTCCCCTTCCCCATTCTCTATTCTATTCTATTCTATTCTCCCCTCCCCTTCCCCATTCTCTATTCTATTCTATTCTATTCTATTCTATTCTATTCTATTCTATTCTA
Source organism: Arizona elegans (assembly GCA_022577455.1). Lineage (NCBI taxonomy): Eukaryota > Metazoa > Chordata > Lepidosauria > Squamata > Colubridae > Arizona > Arizona elegans. The sequence goes on along the minus strand of JAKOOJ010000067.1, from coordinate 1,264,457 downwards.
TTCTCCCCTCCCCTTCTCCATTCTCTATTCTAATTCTAATTCTATTCTATTCCTCTGTTGTTTTGCATGTACACTGACAGCTTATACACCAGAGACAATTACCTTCTGTGTCCAATCACATTTGGCCAATAAAGCATATTCTATTCTATTCGTGTGAAGTTAAACTGATGTGTGTGTTGTAAAGGTCCAGTCCTTCTGGAGAGGCTCCCTAATCCAGACAGTCATGGAAGAAAGGAAACAGATGTGAATTATTTTGCTTGCAAATCCATCTCAGTACTCTATTGGCATGGTCCTTATTTGATGAAATTGTCTCTTGACAGACTCATGTGCAAGAAATAAAATGCATTCGCACAACTTGTTCTAACTTGCTCAGGCCTGCCTCTGTTCATTCTAATATTTCCTCCGCATTCAGATCCCCCGTTTTGCAATGGAAACACAATTTCCCTGTTGTAAATATGTGGGTGGGTGTGATGTTTTTGGAACTCTGTGTCTGTCTAGGATAGGAGTCGGCAACCTTAAACACTCAAAGAGCCACAAAGGTCCTAACCGGAAGCCTCTCCTTCAATTCTGAAGCCAACTGGAACTTCGGTTCCCCCACCATAGAGTCTCCTCCTAGCGCAGCATCCTTTTTCCTCTAACCGAAAGCCATATCAATTGTGGAGCTGACCAGCAACAGGGAGCCGCAGCAGAAGGATGAAAGAGCCACATGCGGCTCCAGAGCCGCAGGTTGCTGACTCCTGGTCTAGGAAGAGAGACCACCCTGCGAAGCAAAGAAACGGGTGGATAAACCCACTTTTTTCACAGAAGACAATTTCACATCTACCCAGTGTAAACCCTGAAGTGCCCAGAGAGAAGAATGATCCAAGTTACCTTATTGTGGCTTATGACCAGTGGTGGTATTTGGACAAATTTGGGCAAACTGGTAGTGGCCAAACTGGTAGTGGCGACCTGTGAGTGGGCCCTGCCCACCCCCTCCACTCCCCACCCGGTACTATACCATCCTTTTTAGCCACGTTTTCTAAGCTGCATGCATGCGTGCAAGCCATGTGAGTGAGCAAAGCACGTGCATGGAAGGCTGCACGCATGTGGGGAAAGCGCACAAGAGAGCGAAGCAAGGGTGTGTGCGTGCGCACTCTCTTACATTTTCGGTGCGTGGCGAACCAGTGGTTAAAATGATGTGAAACCCACTCTGCTTATAACCATTAGTGATCCCTCTATCAAACTGCTTCATTCTGTCTGGTTGAAATGGAACGAAACGAGGTATGATGCTGGAGGAAGGGGCCTCTGCCCTGTGTCCGTGGGGATAGAGAGATTCCCCACCTTGTTGCGATTGCAATGCTGAAATTCAAACTATTAAGCATATTGTGCAAGATTGCCCACAACAGGGGTCGTATTCAGTATTCAGTGATGGGTTCCTCCCGGTTCGGCCCGGTTCAGCCGAACCAGTAGTGTGACGATATGACATCACTGAACCGGTTCTCTTTGTTTGGGAGCTAGGTCCTCCTGCTCTCCCCCCCCCCCGCGTTATTCTTACCTTTTATTTGGCCCCGCCTCCAATCTATTCGCTGCCTCCCAAGTCCCAGCTGATCAGCTAGAAGGAAAAAAAACTGTTTAAACTCTTGCCACGGGGCTTCAAAGGGCCGCCCTACAGCTGATCACTGTTAAAAGGCAGTGTGGTGGTAGACCAGAACGCTCGAAAAACAAATGGGTAGACAGGTGCCTCCAAAAAACAAATGGATAGACCAGAACACTCCAAGAACAAATGGGTAGACCGATACAGCTCTGCAAGCAGTGAAAAACCTGGTAGACCAGTACCTCTGCTAAATCCTAAAGAATTGTCACATGACCATCAAACCACGCCCACAAAATAAGCCGCGCCCACAGAACCAGTAGTAAAAAAATTTAGAACCCACCCCTGGTGGTATTGACTTACCTTCACTACCGGTTCGCCAATGTGAGTGCGCGCGCAGAGGGTCAAAAACAGGATGTTATTTAATATTGCATATACTTACCGTGGCAAAACTAGCATTTGCTCAAAAAATGGAAGTGTAAAGAAATACCCTCAGAAGAAGAATTAACAGACAAAATTTACAGCTGTGCAGAGATGGACAGACTCACTTTAGAACTCAAAGGCAAAAGTGAATCAACATAGTATGAAGTCTGGAATATATTTTATAATTGGTTAGATAAGAGGAAGAATGCCAAAAACAAGGGATAATGAATGTCTGGAAATGTATATATCAATGTACATCAATATATCAATGTATATTGAATTTGTAAATGTAATATAGGTTTATTAAATACATGCATGGTGGTTTAGGAAGTAAAATACGGCATACTTGATATATAATCAAATTGGGTTTTAAATGTTTTATATAAATTGGATGTTTTAAATTTGTTTCTTGAGCCCAAATTATTTAATCTATTTTTAATAGCTTTTAACTTTTGTATGTTTTTTGTTTTGTTTTGTTTTTTGTATTTTTATCTTGGTTGTTCACCGCCCTGAGTCCTCCGGGAGTAGGGCGGTATACAAATATGATAAAATAAATAAATAAATAAATAAATAAATAATGAAATAATGAAATAGGAGATATGTACATTTGTATATAGATCAAGGAACAGATTACTTATTAACTTGATTTAGATGCAAATGTTAGAAACCAGAGATGTTGAGCAATGTCCATTGTTTTACTTTTAAAACTAATAAAATATTTAAAATTTTTAAAAAAAGAAAAACGGGACATGATGACGTCTGGATGAGTGGGCGGAGCCTCCTCCAGTTCGCCCGAACCGGATAGAACCGGTGAATACCACCACTGGCCCCCAATGGTCCACAATGGGTGTCCTCTGGTTTTCCAGAAGACCTGCAAGAAGCAAGGCCAGAGCCCATCACCTGGATAGCTGAATTGGACCTCCAGTTGTGAGACCACTGCTGTACCGCTTCCTTAAAAGTTTTGCATATAATAACATGGATTGTATCTATGTGTTGGCCTCTCTTTTGTTCTGTTCTCATCATACACTAACTCATTTTTTTTAATATAATTTTTATTTATACATTTTTCTTTAACATACATAAGTATTTAATAAACAGTGTATTGTCTAGGTCATTTTACAGATAAATAATAATAATAATAATAATAATAATAATAATAATAATAATAACAACAACAACAACAACAAAAAGAGCCTTGATAGTACAGTGGTTTAGTGCACCCTGTTATTAACACAGCTGCCTGCAATTTCTGCTGGTTCGAATCTCTCCAAGGCTCAAGGTTGACTCAGCCTTCCATCCTTTCTAAGGTAGGTGAAATGAGGACCCAGTTTGTGGGGGCAATAAGCTGACTTTGTATAAAATATACAAAAGAATGAAGGCTATTGCTTAATGCATTGTAAGCCGCCCTGAGTCTCCGGAGGAGGGCGGCATGTAAATCAAATTAAAAATAAAAAAAAAAGAACAACAACAACAACTTATACCCTCCGACGATTCCTTAACAGTTCCTAGGTCCTTGGTTAGGACTCAAGCTGCTGAGCTATTAACCAGCCTCAAAGGCTGTGAATCTCACTAAAGTTTAAATAATAATAATAATAATAATAATAATAATAATAATAATAATAATAATAATAATAATAATGTCTTGTGGGACTTTTGAATACAGACAGATCATCACTTGGAACATAACACGCCAGATATCACAGTTGTCAAAAGCCGAAATGTACAATTTATTCGCATCGCGGTACCAGGAGATGCCAGAGTCGAAGAAAAAGAACTGGAAAAAAATCATGAAATATCGCGACCTGGCCATCGAAACTACACGGCTATGGATGAAACATGTAACTGTGATACCCATTGTCATTGGGGCACTTGGTACCATGTCCAAGAATTTTATAACATACATCAGCAAATTGCAACTTCCTGCAATGACACCAGCGGAACTGCAAAAAAGTGCGCTACTTGGAACATCGTACATCTTAAGAAGGTACTTGGTTGATACCTAGGACGCTAGCAGCAACCCTTATCAACCATTAGCACCAGTCAATGGTATTTGTGATGGATTTTTGAATGTTCAGTTGACTGAGTTTCATATTTAATGATAATAATAATAATAATAATAATAATAATAATAATAATAATAATAATAATAATAATATTCTTTACTTATCTATAATAATATTCCTCCCACTTCTAATGTCTACTTTTATTATCTAACCATTGATAAAACAAATCCCAAGTTAAAAAATATTCTGTGTCTTCTTTATCTTTAATGTTAATCTATCCATTTCCGCACACTCTATTTTTTTTTAATTATATTTTCATTTGAAGGCGTTTCCTCATTTTTCCAATGTTGTGCAAATACAATTCTTGCTGCCGTCAAAACATGTAAAATTAAATATACATTCCCTTTATTGTAATTTTCTGGCAAAATAGCTAACAGAAATATTTCTGGCTTTAAAATTTATATGTTGCTTTATCATTTTTTCTAACCGTGTATGTATTTTCGTCCAATTTTTTTTTTTTTTTTTTTTTTTTTTTTTTGGCCTTTGGGCCAGTCCACCACATATGATAATACGATCCCGGTACCTGGTTATATTTCCAGCATTTGGCGAACAAGTTTTTAAACATCTTTGCTAGCCTTGCTGGTGGCAAATACCACCTATGGAACATTTTATACAGGTTTACTAATTTCTTTTTTTTTTTAAAGAAAATCCACATTTTAGGCTTATTAAGCAAGTGTCCCTGACTGGAAACTCTGCAGCACCCCTGGATGCCTCTTGAACTCAGGACATCAACTTCTGGACTTGTTGAATTTTGGACTTTTTTAAAAAAAAGCATTTTTTTAAAAAAAACAAAAACATTTTCTACTCCTGGGACTCTCTTAGGAGAAAGAGCCTGGAACGAATTGTTCCAGGCTTCCCAATTGCAGTTGGTTGTCCTGGAGCCTAAGAAAGCGATAAGCAGCTTGAGCGTCCTCCAGATGTGGTCGACTACAACTCCCACAATCCCTTGCCGCTGGCCCTGGCAGTGCCCGGGGGCTTACGGGAGTTGAAGTCCCACCCATCTGGCGAGGCGGACAGCGCTTCTCGGGAGGAAAAGGAAAAGGAAGACGATTCGGTCTCGGAGGTTCTCCCTTTGCAAGGAGATCAAAGAGCTCGGACGCCTGGAGGGGGGGAGGAGAAGGCCAGGCGTCCCCTTCTCCCCCCTCCCGACCTCTGGGAATGGGAGCACCTGCCTTGCTTTGGATGGAGGGATGGATGGGGGGAGGGAGAGGGGGAGGGCATCTCGGAATGCCTCGCGAGATGATGAGGCAGAGGAATGTTGGAGATGAAAGATGCCCCCCCACCCCCACCCCCGCCCCCTCTGTTCCCCTCTCCGCCTTCCCGGAGGCTTCCTCGGGAATCAATCAGACAACTTTTCTCTTCCTATAATCTAATTATCTCCTAAAACAGCCTCGGTGGAAGCATCTGCTGCGCGGGGAGGGAAATGTCGAAAAGGCTCTCGTCCTCTTCCCCCCCCCCTCCATCTCTCTCTCCCACTCTCTCTCCCTCCCCCACTCTCCCCCTTCCTCCCTCTCTCCCTCTCTTGTCACTCCCTTCCTCCATCCCTCTCCCTCTCTCCTCCCTTCCTCCCTCTCTCCCTCTCTGTCCCTCCCTCCCTCTCCCTCTCTCCCTCTCTCCCCACTCCTTCTCCCTTCATCCCTCTCTCCCTCTCTGTCACTCCCTTCCTCCATATCTCTCTCCTTCCCTCTCTCCCCCTCCTTCTCCCTTCATCCCTCTCTGTGTGTGTGTCCCTTCCTCCATCTCTCTCCCTCTCTCTCCCTTCCTCCCTCTCTCCCTCTCTGTCCCTCCCTCCCTCTCCCTCTCTCCCCACTCCTTCTCCCTTCATCCCTCTCTCCCGCTCTGTCACTCCTTCCTCCATATCTCTCTCCCTCCCTCTCTCCCCCTCCTTCTCCCTTCAACCCTCTCTCTCTATGTCCCTTCCTCCATCTCTATCCATCTCTCTCTCTTCCTCCCTCTCTCCCACTCTGTCACTCCCTTCCTCCATATCTCTCTCCCTCCCTCTCTCTCTCTGTCCTTTCCTCCATCTCTCTCCATCTCTATCCCTTCCTCCCTCTCTCTCTCTGTCCCTCCCTCCCTCTCCCTCTCTCCCCACTCCTTCTCCCTTCCTCCCTCTCTCCCTCTCTGTCACTCCCTCTATCTCTCTCTCCCTCCCTCTCTCCCCCTCCTTCTCCCTTCATCCCTCTCTCTCTCTGTCCCTTCCTCCATCTCTCTCCATCTCCATCCCTTCCTCCCTCTCTCCCACTCTGTTCCTCACCCTCTCTGTCCCCCTCCCTCCCTCCCTCCCACCCTCCATCCATCCATCTCTCTCTTCTCCCTTGGGTACTTCTTATGTGAACTTTAAAATTATTTTCCACATAGGAAGGGAAGGGAAGGGAAGGGAGGGGAGGGGAGGGGAGGGGAAGGGAGGGGAGGGGAGGGGGAGGGGAGGAAGGAAGGAAGGAAGACACTGCCAAGTCATTTCTGTAAATCCTGTCAAGGTCTATTGGTCTGCCAAGAGTTTGAGTCAATTCAATAGAAATTTAGATGATGGTGGTGGTGGTGATGATGATGATGATGATGATCAGAGCTCTGAGCTCCAGAAATTTTACTCTAAATAATAGTCCAACAGTTTTAAAAGGAGGTCCTGGGGATAAGTCCGTTTCCTCCACCATCACTTCCCTACCATCAATGGAACTGGCGGAATCCTTACCAGGTTCCAAGCTTCCTTTGGAATCCAGATGTGTTCTTTCTGCTTTTTCTCCATTAATGTCTAATATATATTCTATCTATCTATCTATCTATCTATCTATCTATCTATCTATCTATCTATCTATCTTCTATCTATCTATCTATCTATCTCTATCCATCCATCCATCCATCCATCCACATAGGGCCATTTTTTCACTGAGAAGTTATTGTACCTTAGAGCATCACCTCACGTGTCCCCATGGAGCCAGAGATCAACCACCTTCCTAACAAATATATCAGACAACCCTGGTCAGGTAAAGTCAGAAGGTGTCGTAGGTCCTCAGTGAGGAAGTCTCTGGGTGAATTTGAGCCCCTCCTTATCTTTCAGCTCCACCAACCTCATAAGCTGGCCAGTGGGAAAGAGTGGACAGGAATCACATCCTGCAGTAAGATATCATCCCGCCTAGCAAACCAGGTACCCATTTAATTTCGGGCAGTGAGGATGTTACCTAAGCAACCTTCATTTGTGTGCCAGCTGTGTTGGCTGAAGATCTGCTTGAAGGCCTCTGTTTTTGGTTCATCAGGAGCACAGAGCTCAGGAGCAGGGCCCACTGCTTTCACTGGAACCAACTTTGCATTGGAGGTGCAAAGGAGGAGATGTTAATCCAAATTAACAGAAGAACAGAGTTGGAAGGGACCTTGGAGGTCTTCTAGTCCAACCCCCTGCCTAGGCAGGAAACCCTACACCTCTTCAGATAAATGGTTATCCAATCTCTTCTTTAAAACTTCCAGTGTTGGAGCATTTACAACTTCTGGAGGCAGGTTGTTCCACTGATTAATTGTCCTCACTGTCAGGAAATTTCTCCTTAGTTCTAAGTTGCTTCTCTCCTTGATTAGTTTCCACCCATTGTTTCTTGTCCTGCCCTCAGGTGCTTTGGAGAATAGCTTGACTCCCTCTTCTTTGGGGCAGACCCTGAGATATTGGAACACTGCTATCATGTCTCACCTCTCTTATTCTCCTTCTCTCTCTCTCTCTCTCTCTCTCTTTCTCTCTCTCTTTCTCCTTTGTTCTTCTCCTTTCTCCCTCCTTCTTTCTCCTTCTTCTTTCTCCTTCTCCTTTCTCTTTCTCCTTTCTTCTTTCTTTCTTCTTATTCTCCTTCCTTCTCTTTCTCTTCTCTCTTTTCTCCTTATACTTTCTTTCTTCTCCTTCCCTCTTCTCCTTCTCTCTTTCTTTCTCTTTCTCCATTATTCTCCTTCTTTCTCCTCCTTCTTTTCATTAAACTAGACATACCCAATTCCTGCAACCGTTCTTTATATGTTTTAGCCTCCAGTCCCTTAATCATCTTGGTTGCTCTTCTCTATACTCTTTCCAGCATCTCAACATCTTTTTTATAATCATTTAATTTTAGGCAAAGAGGACGTTGTCTCAACACCTTCCTTTGTGGGTCTAAAGTGTTGTGTTGGCTGAACATCTGGTGGAAAGCCACTACTTTTGGTTCAGCAGAAGCACAGTGCCCGGGAGCAAAGCCCCACTGGAACCAGCTCCTGATTGACAGAAGAGAGGTAGGTTGATCATGCATCCAAATTCTTAACAGGACCAATAGCTGGATGCTGCCAACAGAAGGTGACTTATGAGGATGCCAGCCCAGGCACTGTCTAGAAACCTTGAATGATCCCCTCATCAGTTTGATGGTGTGCTATAAAAAGGGTTTTATTCTGAACCATTTGAAAGTCCAACGTGTACGTATTTATCTGATGATTGATTGATGGACTGGTTGGTTGATTGATTGATTGATTGATTTAGAAAAGGTTTTTATGTACTCTTTATTTCCAAAGGCTAGAGGTGGGCATGCCAAACCAGGCATCTGAGAGGCAGCCTCTAATTTAGTTTTATTTCTCAAGGGTTTCCAACAAGCGTCTGTTGTTGTGCTTTTGAAACTTGGAAAAGTTGAGGGTTGCATCGAAGAAAGGGGAACAGATTATTCTGGAAAGTTCAAGGCTATCTATTATTCAGCAATGGTTTTGGAAAGAAAGAAAGAAAGAAAGAAAGAAAGAAAGAAAGAAAGAAAGAAAGAAAGAAAGGGAGAAAAGTGAAAAGACAAAAGAGAGAAAAAAAAAAGAGAGAAAAGAGAGAAAAGAAAAGAGAAAAGAGAAAAGAGAGAAAAGAAAAAAAAGAGAAAAAAGAAAAAAGAAAAAAGAAAGAGAAAAAAGAGAAAAGAAAAAAGAAAGAGCTAGAGAAAGAGAAAAAAAAAGGGGGGGGGGGAGAAAAGAAAAAGTCCAAGCTAATTATTAATATGGTGGATAAGTAAAAATAAATCAAGCAACCGTCCCTACCTCTTCCCCATCCAACAACCACACTGGCCCAAACGCAAACTTTCTCTCTCTCTCTTTTTAACTAATTGAGACGCCCAATCGCCCCTTCAGGACAGCTACCCAATCTGGCCTCGGAGAACCAGCAACTTCTTTTGCGGCCTCGCCCAGCTCCGTCCGCGTTCTGCCTGCACAGTAGTAGTTTCCCTGGGAGGAAGGCGGGCGGGGGGGGGGGGGGGGCGTTGTAATCAGTTTTCTCTTTAAATAAGCGAAACACCCCCCCTCTTTTCTCTCCCCCCCCCCGTTCCCCCCATTTAAGCTTTTCAAAGCCTCTCTGGACGGCCACGCTGAGAAGCCTCTTCTAATGCGGTTTGACAGCGTCTCAAAGAACTCGCCGTACTGGCGGGGAGGGAGCGGGAAGAGAGGAGGAGGAGGAGGAGGAGGAGGAGGAGGAGGAGGAGGAGGAGGAGGAGGAGGAGGAGGAGGAGGAGGAGGAGGAGGAGAAGAAGAAGAAGAAGAAGAAGAAGAAGAAGAAGAAGAAGAAGAAGAAGAAGAAGAAGAAGAAGAAGAAGAAGAAGAAGAAGAAGAAGAAGAAGAAGAAGGGATCGATCGATCGCTTTCTACTTCGGGAAAGTTTTCCCTATCAAGTCTTTTGGGGCGGGAGGTGAGGAGGGAAGGGACGCTCGGCGACAAGAATTCAAAATAAGCCCCGCGCAGGGCTACACTCTGTGTGTGTGTGTGTGTGTGTGTGTGTGGTTGTGTTTGACAGAAGTGGCGTGCGCACGCACAAACATACGCACGTTCCCTCTTTTCCTTAGAACTCCCGGCTCCTTTGATGATACTTGATGGCCTATTAGTTCCAGATCAGGCAAATGCCTTTTTCAGCAGTTTCGTAGTGGAGTATGAAGATTTTTCTCCTTCTGCTTTCTCCGTTCTTTCTCCGTTCTTTCTCCTTCTTCTCCTTTTCTCTCTTTCTCCTTTGTTCTTCTTTCTCCTTCTCCTTTCCCTTTCTTATTCTCCTTCTCTCTTTCTCTCTTTCTCTTTCCCCTTTGTTCTTCTCCTTTCTCCTTCCTTCTTCTTTCTCCTTTCTCCTTCCTTCTTTTTTCTCCTTCTCCTTTCTCCTCCTT